>FTPT01000018.1:0-319242 GCA_900156845.1 Coprinopsis strossmayeri | reverse complement strand
AATAGGCAGTTCATGACAGATAGTAGGAGCTGGAGGATCCACTGATATGGCAAAGGGAGGTCAGTTGGCTGGGGTGCATTGGGGAGGTACTGGGTGAAATGGTGCCCTTGCAGTGCTTCCCACATTAAAGCAGGGATACTGATGGTTATTGATACTTGGCAGGTAACTATTTGTTGCTTCAGGGTCAAGATTGAGGCCAGATTGGATGGGTAGGCAGGCTGTGGATTGTTCTGATAGCCTCAGGGAGCCTTACATAGTATCAAATTCAATTTATTATTTTATTCTCAATGTGTATTGTGCTCTGGATCTGAGTAGCCTATGTCTATCAGTACTGTGCTCTGAGCAGCATGTGAGCTGGCTGTACATGCCCCCTCCCCATAATAATTAATAATTCACCAACCATTCACCTTAAATGTACCCTGGTGAATGTATGGAAAATTCCTTGGGCAAATCCCAAGCAAATGCAGCATGAATTAAAAGAAACATCCTATGATTTGCAAAAGGTCAAATCATAGGGATATCTAAGTCTAATTCTGGGCAAATCCCAAGAATTTGCACAGAATTTGCTTGGGGGAATTTCTGATCCATTGCACTGTGTTGATTGTTCTTTTGTTATTGCTGTTTTTTGTTATTGTGCTTGGTTTGATTCTTTTCTTTTATTGTATTATTATAACTACAGTCCCAACTCTCTAGCACCAGTATATAACCCCTAGTATGCTGGCTTGTTTCTTAGCTAGTTCTTATCTGAGAACCATACCCATTGACTTGCCTTTCTCTATTACTGTATGCTAGTTTGTTCAATTAAGACAATATCTCTTCAAAAGACATTCTTAATTGACCTTGGAATCTTGAGCCCAAACCTATGGCCATTATGGTCACTCCTTGAGAGTTTACAACCTGGAACTGTAACAGCAAGCAGCTGCACAATCCCTTTATGGCCATTCTGTGAGGCTAGTGTCAAGGCAGTCCAACCATCCTCCTTCTGCATGTTGACTGCAATGCCAGAAGCAGCAAGCAGCAGCTGCACAGCTCCTTCATGGCCATTCCATGAAGCTAGCATCAAGGCAGTCCAGCCATCCTTTCCCTGCATGTTGACTGCAATCCCAGAAGCAGCAAGCAGCAGCTGCACAATCCCTGTGTTGCCATTCTGTGAGGCTAGCATCAAGGCAGTAGAGCCATCTTTATTCTGCATGTTGACTGCAATGCCAGAAGCTGTAAGCATCAGCTGCACAGCCCCTTCATGGCCATCCTGTGAGGCTAGCATCAAGGCAGTCCAGCCATTCTTCTGCTGCATGTTGACTGCAATCCCAGAAGCAGCAAGCAGCAGCTGCACAACCCCTTCATGGCCATCCTGTAAGGCTATCATCAAGGCAGTCCAGCCAGCTGCCTCCTGCATATTGATTGCAATCTCAGAAGCAGCAAGCAGCAACTGCACAACCTCTTTATGGCCATTGAGTGAGGCTACCATCAAGGCAGTCCAGCCATCCTTCTTCTGCAGGTTGACTGCAATGCCAGAAGCAGCAAGCAGTAGCTGCACAACCCCTTTGTGTCCTTTCTGTGAGGCCAGTATCAAGGCAGTTGCACCATCATTTTCTTGCATGTTGATTGCAATGCCAGAAGCAGCAAGCAGCAGCTGCACAACCCCTTTGTGACCATGCTGTGAGGCTACCATCAGGGCAGTTGGGCCATTGTTTGCCTGCATATTGACTGCAATGCCAGAAACAGCAAGCAGCAGCTGTACAATTCCTTCATAGCCATTTTGTGAGGCTAGCATTAAGGCAGTCCAGCCATTCCAATTCTGCATGTTGACTTCAATCCCAGAAGCAGCAAGCAGCAGCTGCACAATCCCTTCATGGCCATTCTGTGAAGCTATCATCAAGGCAGTCCAACCATCCTCTGCCTGTATATTGACTGCAATCCCAGGAGCAGCAAGCAGCAGCTGCACAACTCCTTTGTGACCATTCTGTGAGGCCAGTTTCAAGGCAGTCCAGCCATCCCCCTCCTCCCAGATGTTGACTGCAATTCCAGGAGTACCAAGCAGCAGCTGCACAATCCCTTCATGGCCATTCTGTGAGGCTATCATCAAGGCAGTCCAGCCAATATTTGTTTGCATGTTGACTGCAATGCCAGAGGTAGCAAGCAGCAGCTGGACAATCTTTTTATTGTTCTTCCATGATGCTAGAGAAAGAGCTGTCCATCCTTGCTTTGTTTGCTTGGCAATTGAATGCATATCACCCTTGGCATGATAATCAGACAACATGTTGTCTACCACCAAAGGAAAATTATAGCATGCAGCAACCAGGAAAGAAGGCAGATGATCAAGGACTCCAGAATCTTCTTTCTGAGGTAGCCTACAAGGAAAGGCCAAGCATTGCTCAATAAACAATATGGTATCCTTGTTGATAACTGCTGCATCAGAATGCTGAAAATGGTGGGCCCAGAATCCATAGGCATATTCCAGCAAAGGCCTTTCCTTGAGTAGATTTCTCAAGTCTGCAACTGTTTCCAGATTGGAGTTTAGCAAGTTGGCAGAAACCAGATGTGCAATACAGGTCTTTCCAAGCAACCTGTGAGGCTGAGGAAAGGTTGCCTGCAAGAAGGGCATCAGAGCATCCCTAGCAGTATAGTCTGAATTGATCAAATCAGAAACAAAATTCTTGAAATCATTGCAATTATTGGCACTCACGTATAAGCCGGATAGAATGACTTTCTGGATCCACAGTAACAAGGCCACAGCAGAATGCAAGCAATGTTGCTTCTTCAACAATAGCATCAGTATCAAAGATACCATCTGCTGATGTTGCAAGAGCATATTGCAAATCTTGAACAGAGAGAGATTGCTGTGCATTTGCAAGCCAGACAAAGACTAGCTTGGCAATCTTCACATCCACTGCCTCTTGTCTTTCAATCCTCTCTAAGGCAGCAGTATAAAGGTGATCAAGCTTTTCTGGAAGCTCTTCCAGTGCTGTCAAGATGGCCTTCTTGTGTCTACACTTGCACAGTGTTTCAATATGCAATGCAGCATAAAGAAACCTACAATGGTAACATGAGCTATACATTCCAAATTACAATTTCTTGGACTTACATTCCATTGGATTTCTCAAGCACAGTGGATATAACAGTCTTTCTTAGTCCAAGGCTATCAAGCAGACCACTGAACAGAGTAGCTGCTCTAATCCTCTCAACAGCCATCTGATTCATGTCTTGCTGGGAAGCAACAAGCTCAACATGAATGGCATTGGGAATGGCCTGCTGCAGATGGACCAAGTGACGTGAAGTCACAAACAAGTGGGCCTTGAGTGATGAGAATCCCTCCAGAAGAGTAAACTGCATGTTGTCAGGAGCTTCATCCAAGGCATCTAAAGCATAGAAGTTTCTCTTAAACAGAGATGACACCTGCTTCAGCAAGTTGAGCATCTCAGCCTCTCCAGGACGTGTGCCTTTGCGACTATGTTTCTCATAGATAGGTGCAATGAGTGGATAGACTTCCGTGGGATGGCACTCAAGCAACTGTCGGGCCACAGTTGCATAGATATCTCTCACGGGTGCAGGATCGGTGTAACGCAGGTAGACGAACGTGAATGAGGCATCACTGGTCTTGGCTGCATAGTCTTCAAGGAACTCGATGACGATGGACCTGTCACCACGTCAGGTCCTGGAATGTGACAATCGTCGGGCAGAGGGAGTATTATGCTTACGCAACGACCGTCTTGCCGCAGCCAGCTAGAATTTCCAAGTTCAAATCAGAACTGAATGGCCAACAATAGATGGAAGAGCTCACCTATTCCAGAAACCCAGAGGCTCCCACCGTCACCGTTGAACCATCTCTGGAATTCTGCGGTCTTAAGAAACCAAGACCCAGTACCGGGAGTGCGTTTGTCGAGATTATCCACGTGGAACTGCTGCTGGTTGCTTGAAACAAGCCAGCTGGCTATCTTGGAAATCTTATCCTCTAGCAATGAATTCAACAAATAGACTTCAGCCAGGTCTATATATGAATTAAGACTCACTGCCCGGGGGAGCTGTGTATAGATTGTAAACAATGTCTCGTCCTGCAAGATTGAAATTGCCGCCATTGACGGTAACGTCTTGGGCGGAGTGGAAGGCTGAAACTCCTGCGACTCCTTCAACAGGGTGGTTCCCTGGAGTCCATAGAATATTAATAGGGCGATATCTGATACAAAACAATGCGCACCGATAACGTTCGAATGCGCGATTCGGGTCTCGTTTGCTGCGTCTTGGTGAATCCCGCTTGTTACATACGACAAGAACCGCTTCATATCAGAATGGTTTCGAAGTTGGTGTTTGCTGAATTTGGCTGGGTGGCGGACAAGATGGTAGGAGGTCAATGAAAGAAAGGGGGAAGACATGTCAACCCAAAACGCCCCAATGAGAAAGCATGCAGCACAGCCAAATCGATGACCAATGTCCAGGCGCTTATCACCTCGTGTCCACTCCGGTTACCAGCAGTTGACAGATCGACGCTATTCTTGGTGTCCATGAGAATGGACTTCTTGATGCTGGAACAGGTAAGTGCATGGCTGAAGCAGCTCGCTTTCGGTAGGCCAAACGGTGTCACAATGGAGGGCGTGAACAAGATTGGAGTTTTGAATTGCCTGGCAGCTAGGCGAAGGATGATGACACTGGCGCATTTGTTAAGGGACCTTTGCCTCCAATTTACGTTTGTTACCGATGCATCTAATTTGAGTTTCGGGCCGCGTGCGAGAAGAATTGAATGACGTGACGTGAAGCTTTATAAGATTCGGAGTACTCTCCTTGCTCTCGACGGCGATGTATCAACGAGTGGAAGAGGTAGACTCGCTTCCAAAAAGGCAGTTTTCTGGCCCGACCCTCCCCGGCGAGATCGAACAAATGCGATGAACATTCAGGTGCGTCGTATCGCTTCGACACGGCATGAAGTCAAAGGAACGGATTTCTGTTCTGCAAATCAATGAGGAACAATAGCAACTTGCAAACGGTCTAGGAGGTTCCTCGATAAGTTGTCGATCAATTTGGCAGAGTGTACGGAGTACATACCTTGGTTGAAGGAACACCAGCTGCGACAAATACTAGGCTTGACTGAATCGCCTCTGTTACAGCCTACAGGGATGGAAGTCGTCTTCACCATGGCTCTCGGCGTTTACCTATGGTTTTGCGTTGCAAGATCATAGGCCGGCGCATACAATATCCTCTAGTTCATATGCCGTCCACGCAAGCCGCGACCTAGCTGACTACCCATATCAAACAGGTTATTGAGTATAATCAGACGAAGTGAAGACCAAATGAAGAGGGGACCAAGCGTTGTCGGTAAATGGATCCACGCGCCGAGCGCTCACTGTGCCCCGACCATCATCGCATCTCGGCTTTCGCCGACTCGGAGGCAGACATCCGCCAGTGCACTGTTTGTCGGTTGGTTGTCGCCATTTATTAGGCTCTCAGCGCAGTTGTTTTTGCTACGGATCTGCCAGGGTGAACCCAGCCCTGGCCCGGGTATCCAGCCTGCAAGTCTACTATTTGACCAGAAACTGGGCCAAGTCGCTCCCTTACTACTTGCCCTTTGTAGTATGGCGCGCGCCAGTCATGCGTGGCGTAGTGTGCCGTAGTGTTTTTCTCTTTCTTCTATTCACTCTGCTAGCCATGTTGAAACAGCGCTCCTGAAGGTAGCGTCGTCCCAAGCCCCCCCATAGAATCCCTCGACCTCAAATCGTTCACTTCCTCTTCTCCCGGCTCTAGCTCTGTCTCTAGATCTACTAGTACTGTCCGCACGCTCGACGTGCACCTAAGGGAGAGGAACCTTCTGCCTGCGCGACGACTTCCCGCACCACTGTCCCCTGCTCGAACTCCGCATCTCCCAGTTATACAGCCTTCCCCGCTCTCCGAGACTATTCTAATGGTTCATGAGGTTCGTGTTTGCACCTCGATGGTCTGAACAGAAGGACTTCCCCGGCCTCCTCGTTCTCAGCCCTCATGCCTGTCCTAATGAAAACACTGGCCGCGCGCTCAAACTTCGACGGCATTGCCAAAGTAACAAAATTCGTGTTCAATGACTTTGTGAATCCATCTCATGCGCAGGAGATGACGGAATGGTCTGGGAAGCTCGGTGTAGCGATTTTGTAGACAGATGGGGCTGCTGATCATCCGAGTCCTGTCTATTCGAATAGTGATGCTTTTGACTGGCCCAAAGAAATTTACACACCATATTTGGGACACGAAAGAGGCTGGGCTGGGCGTTTAGATATAGAGGGTCTTAGCTTGCAATACTGCTAACTTTGTTCGATCTGTATGTTCTGTCATGCCTTTCACTTACAACAAGGTATGGGTATGAATTGTCAAGCCGAACGAGCTCTTTGTCAAACGACTAACCTCGACATAGTGCTAGAAAGGTTGATTGTTGCAATTTATGTATGTAGTTAACCGAAGCTATCTAATCAATGCGAGTGAGCTCAAAAAGTATTGAGACGGAGTGAGAGATGACAGTATGTAAGTCCGAGAGGAGGCGCTGAGTGCAGTACAGACCGAACGAAAAAAAAAGAGAGGTGAATAGTAAGGTAGATACACGAGGGTGTACTTTAAAGTAAAAACAATGCAGTACTAATAAATACAAGCATACTTTGAGTAAAGAAGAGATATAATGAAGGAAGGCCAGAAAAAAACGAAAATCCATGGCAACGAATGTGGTGTGGTTGGCAGAGGCTAAACGAAACTGATACTTGTTTGAAGGTTTCCTCGCGTTGAGCGAGACACGATACAGTCATTGCGGTGTCGCAAATGATCAAAATATGGGATGGTACACTTAAACGAACGTAATGTTAATGAAGAGAGAGGAGGGGGTGATATGTAGAGTCGGAACACCACATCAATACTTCTTCGCATGCAACGACACCTTCCTCGTCCTCTGCGTCCTCTCCGCATCCGCCAAAACCGCCTTGGGTCCCCTCTTCGCCATCGCAAATAAAAACACGAAGATGATGACAGCGAACTGCAGCCACAACCAGAGCTCCAATAACACATTCCCCCACTTCCCCTGCGTGCCCTTCTTACTCGCCGCCTGACCCCCTGCACCACCTGCAATAGCAGCAGCAGCCGCTCTCGGGGTTGTCGTTGCCGACCTAGGACGCCCAGAAGGTGGGCTACGCGAAGCTCTCATCTGGTGAAGCTGCAAAGCATTGTCTTCCGCAATATGAGGTGTAGGAAGATCTGTCTTGTCATTCTCAGTCTCAACTTCGTATTCATCGTCTTCGTATTCCGTAGTTTCGACATCCTCAAATGACGAGTCTTCGAACCCTTCGCTAACACCGTCGTAGTCGCCTTCATCGCTCTCTTCATACCCACTCTCCGTATCCGGAGTGTTTTCTCTAGCGAACGTGGTAGCAGCAGCGTCGTCAAATCGATCCACGAGGCTATCCACGATGGACGTGATTCGACGAGGGATCCTGGTCGAACTCGACGACCTCGAGCGCAAGCCTTCCGGCACCCTCAACTTGGTAGGAGCAATGAACACAGGATCCGGCTTAGCACTCGACGAACTCTCCCACACAGACGAAGAGATAGAAGAAAGGGAACCAAATCGTTCGTCTTCCCATCTGGCTCTTCGATCACGAATACGCTGCGAGATGAATTGTTGGCGGGGGGATTTTCCACCCGGATGGAGGGGGTGGTACTGGTCTTGTGGACGAAGCGAGGCACCGCTGGCACTCGGGCGAAGTCGCTTCTCCGGAGTGGGCGGGTTGACAGAGAGACGGAGCGATGCGTGCGGATGAGTAGGGAGAGGGGAAGGCTCAACTACCACAGGCACATTTCCTGAACTTGGAATTGACCCCGGCAAACCCTGTATCGAGGCAGCAGAAGGCGATGATGGGACAGGCGAGGTTGGAACAGACCACAGGCTCAGATTCGAGAGTGAATGAGTGTGCAAGTGGTGGAAGCCATCACGCTGAGAACCCCATGCATTGTCACTTTTAAAGTGTTTGCTGAGTTCAGCATCTAACGTTCTACCGGGTGCTATCGGAGAGATGTCGTCAAGCCCAAATTGTTGGGGTGAGTTGAGGAAGCTGAGGGTGGAGAGAGCAGGAGAGACAAGACCTGTGTTGTCCAAAGAGTACGCTCCCCGATGTCGACTGTCGTTCCAGGAAGACGAAAGCGAGGGGGTGGACGCATTTGATGGGGTAGCAGTAGATTCGTCGAAAAGACCAACAACACCCGAGCGAGTCTTGTTCCGCCCCCTCCGAGTCGTATGTGGGTTACTGGACGCCCGGGATAGGGAGCCCCTGAAGTTACTAGAAAAATCTCTATTGTGAAGTTCTGATTCCTCAACTTCTATATCAATGTCTTGAGGGTCACCAAGGTATTCATAAACCTTGGTCATTTGTTCGGTGTCGCGTTGAACGGCTTGAAGTTGGTTGGAAGTCTCTTGTTGCTGCTTCAGAATCTTGGAGTTTGTTTCTTCTAATTCTTGGACCTTGCGTAAGAGCTGGTTGATAATCTCGTGTTCCGGCTGGACAAAGAGCACCTTGTCGTTGGTCAATGTCTCGTCTCCGTCGACTTCTGCCTCGTCGTCCTCGAGTTCATGGAGGCTACTCATGGAGCGCGAAAAGGCATAATGTCCAAAGGCCGACCCTCGAGGCGCAAAGTCGCGCACCCGAGACTCCTCCCGGCCCGCACTCTTCAAAGCCTGGAAACGCATCTCCCGCTCCTTCTTCCTCTTCCACGCATCCTCAACAACCCTGTCTATACCTTTATCAAGGCCCTTCGTCTTCTCCTCCAACTCCTCGCCCTTCGCCTGCGTCTTCTCCAGCACCTCACGAAGCGAAGCGATCTCTTTTTCAAGCCGTTTCAGCTCCCGCCGGCCAGCCTGATCAGCAGAGTTGGATTCGGCTTCGAGCTGCTGGAGTTTGTCCATGAGTTCTGCGTTTTGGTCGGCCAGCAAAGATATCTCCGTGGTTGACATGGACACCCGTCTGGCGTGGCGTCGGTAGAAGGGCGGTGGGGGTGCTGGCGACGGAGGGCTCTCGAAATGTTCCGATGTAGACTCCATACTGAAATAGCTCTCGCTCAGGGCAGGTGTGTGCGACAGGTCTTCCGGCGACAAACTTGGAGGAGGACGCGGTGAAGGCGATAGGGGCAACCGAGCCACAAACGCCTCGTGTTTCGTCTTGAGAGCAACATTACTCTCATACAAATTCTTCGCAATCGTCGCAGTCACCCCCAGTTCTATAACAAAAACAAAATAAGTCCTCCATCCTCACAATAACATAACCGCGAAAACACAAACATACATACCGTTTTCACGTTCCTTGATAATATCCTCCGCCTTAACCAACAGCTCCGCCAACTCCTCTCTCGACTTTTCGTCTATCCACTCCTTCACAGGTGACTCGAGCGGCTTGAACCTGAAGGTCGAAGGGACGGGCGAGCCAAGCAGGGTTTCCGGAAAGGGACGGCTGTCCGGCGGAACCAGCTCGTCACCCGGCGTGCTCGCGTATGCTGGAGGCGGCGAAGAGGTAATCCCAGTCACTCTGCTCCTCTCTGACGAGGAGCTCGAGGTCGACTTCAAGGCGGCCAATGACAACCTCCTGCGCATCTTGGCTGGAGGGCGGGGTCGCGCTGTAGGTGTATCCGTCGGTCTAGCAAGCATCGTTCCTGTCGATGGTGGCTCGCTGTAAGTTGAGCTGTCGGCGTTCGAATCGTACAGTAGGTTTTGGCAATATGTAGCAGCCAGAGATAGATTCAGGAGATCCGTCCTTCAAACTTGTGGACTGAAAGAAACTCAGTCCTTCGTTTACAGCTTGGCTTTTGAGCTCTAGTCGTGGTCTCCTGGTCTCCTATCAGGCTCTATGTAGGGCAAGATCTAGAACCAAACTCCAAGAGGTATACACCCGTTAAACACGTTGTAGAGCTTCCAGAATGACGGTCTTTTACGTTCCTTGTCGACGTCGAAAAAGGTGGTGACCAACGGGTCGAATTCAACTTTCCAACATTACTATGTACCCCACATCAAAATCACTCGCATCAGCCCACCAGATCGTCCATGTGAATCAGTCTTGCATGGTCACGTAACATATTATTTGCAGGGTTCAAACGTTCGGCACTCGCGATTCGCAGATGAAATTATGCAAAAAACCAACCCTATCTTAAAGTAATAAAACAACCAAGGATATGAAAGTGAAAATTGGATGATGGTAAGAATGGTGTCGTCGTCGATGCATGTAAAAATGGGGCGGGTGTAATTATACAAGAGAGGGGAAGAAAAAATAGTCCACGATCGACATTTGCATATAGCCTGCTCCATGCAGAATAAAATAACCTTTTTCTTGAGCCCGGTTTGTTGTATGATATGATGGATGATGATGATAATGCTCTTCTCGACCCCCGAAATAATCCTCACTTCACCCTACCCCTTCGTACCAAAGCTAAACAGAGGCGTTCCAGCAGGCGTCGTAGTACCCGCTCCTCCACCACCAGTAGGCGTCCCAAACCCAAACGCACTCAAAGGCTGACTCGGTCCGCCAAACACGCCTCCACTCGGCGTCCCCATCGTAGGCGTCGTGGTAGCAGCTCCAAACACAGATGCAGGCGTCGTCGTCGATTGCGGTGTAGTCGTTCCAGGACCAGGCTTGCTAAAGTTGAAATTAAACGGAGAGGATGAAGCAGGCGCCGTTGTCGTCGTAGTACCAGGCTTGGCACCAGCAGCAAAGTTGAACGACGGTTTGGGCATTTCAGCAGCTGCAGGGGTTGTCGTAGTTGCCGAAGCACCGTTAGCCGCAGGAGCGCTAAACGAGAACTTTGAAGTACCACCCGGAGCGCTGGTACCGTTAGCAGCAGCAGCAGGCTTGCTTGCAGCACCAAATATACCGTTCCCTGAATTACCAGTGTTCCCAGCTCCGCCGAAAGTGCCACCCGTGTTGGTATTGCTGCCTCCACCAAACGTGCCAAACGCACTCTTGGCAGGTTCTTTACCCTTGTCCTGATTACCAAACGCGAACGTGGAGGGTGCTGCACCAAAGGTTGAGGTCGCAGGGGCTGGTACCGTGGTGTTAGAAGCCGTTGAGGTCGTACCCGTGGATGCAGGGTTCGATGAACCGAACGTATTGGTAGATCCGAAGACAGACCCTGTCGTACCGGTTGAACCGAACGCCGAGGGTGCACCAAAACCGAACTTGTTCGGTCCAGCGGCTGCAGGAGCAGTGGTCGACGGCTTTGAAGCGTCTGTTCTTGCCGCTGCCGGAGGCTTGAAAGAGAACGAGGGTCCCTTGTTGTCACCTGCTGCACCATTCGTAGCTGTAGAGGACGTCGACGAAGCGGCAGCACCACCAGTCTTGGGAGGACCGAAGGGATTGAAGCCGGGCACAGTTGTACTTGATGCAGTGGGAGCAGCAGTCGAGGCGGGAGTAGTCGTATTGGCGGGCTGTCCGAGCGCAGAAACTCCAGTCGTACCAGTCGTGCCCGGAGGTTGTCCAAATACCGATCCTCCAGTAGCACCAATTGCGGGGGGCTTGAACGAGAACAAACCCCCTGAAGCAGGCGCACCCGTTCCGGCAGGTTTCGACGCATCAGCACCAGCGGGTGAAATGCGAGAGAACAAAGACCCGCCAGGAGGGTCTTTCTTCTCTTCAGGTTTCGCAGCCGCTGGCGCAGCAGGAGCACCGAAGGGATTAGAAATGGCGGCCGATGCGGTATTACTTGTCGATGGTCCGAAGGAGAATGCCGAGGGAGCAGTACCAGTGGCTGGAGCAGCGGCAGGTGCAGGTGGCTTGAATGCGAATAGCGAGCCCGGTTTCTTGTCTTCAGGTTTCGATGATGCAGTCGCAGCTGAGGGTCCAAACAAGTTACCCGACGGCGCGGAACCAGCGGAGGGAGCAGTAGCGGAAGGAGCGGCATTTGTCAAAGGGGCAGGTCCAAAGCTGAATGCAGAGGCAGGTGCAGGCTTTGTCTCTGCAGGCTGAGTGATCGTAATCGAAGGAATTTGAGGAGCTGCTGCAGCCGCAGCCGCCGCAGCCTCCTTCTCTTTTCTTTCTTTCTCTTGTCTTTCTTTCTCTTGCCTCGCTTTCTCCTGCCTCTCTCTCTCCTGCCTTTCTTGTTCCTGTCGTTCCCTTTCAATCCGTTCTTTCAATTCCTTTTCCTTCTGTGCCTTTTCCCTTTCTACCTTTTCCTTGGCATCAATTTCTGCTTGTTTAACAGCACGAAGTTGAGAGATCGCTCGAGCTTCCGCTTCCTGCTTTTCCCATTTCGACAGATTTCGTGGACGAATATAGCTATTGGTCTTGTCCGATAGACCGTTAGCGGAGGCAGCAAGTGGAGCGTTGACAAGGGAAGTCGAGGCAATGCGTTTAGCCGATATTGAGGAGGCCTTTTCGAAAGGGTTAACCCTGAGACCAGCACTTGCACCAAGAGAATAGCGACCGGGATTGCGAAGACCCTTTGGTCGAATACTCGAGATATCAAGCGGGCTATCCATAGGTGATCCAGGACCAGGAGACGTGGTAGGAGTGCCCACTGTGGATTGCCAAAGCAGGTTCTTGCCGACAGGCCGAACAGGAGTTGACTTGGCCTGTAAATTATACTAGTGAGCAAAACATTTCCGGACTGGATGAAAACGCTCACAGGAGGAATCTCAACAGACAAATTCTCGGGTTCAGCTGACTGCTTGGGTGAATCTTGCCAGGCAAGCAACGTTTGCTCCTTTGCTTCCGAGAATTCTTGTTCCGTGAGCCAGGTTTCCACAAAAACTTCCAAGTTGGCATTGCGATCGGGATGTATAGAATCTTTGGGCTGGAAGACGGATTTAGACAGGGTACAGTTAAAGACGGAGCTCGCCTACCATTGAGAACTTCGACCTCGCCCGCTTTACCAGAGCCTGACGCAGCTTTTGACCGTTGGGACCAACCTTGTATCTGACACCATGGCTTTCCCATTCTTCGCCAATTTGCCGATGTCGACCTCTCGTACTGGAAGAGGCCAGAGAGTCGTCGACCGAGATATCGCTTCCGTTGGCATGATCATCTCCATGATAGGTGTTCGAATGTCGTTTGCCTTTTTTGCGGCGGCGAGACTGGCGACCAACTTCGCTAGGACTTCCCATTTCTTCATCGTCCATTTCGACATCACGATCACGTTTCCGACTAAAAGAAATTCCAACATCCGACTTTCGTTTCGCGAACGTCCTCCGTTTTCTTCTGTTCCTACGTGCCTTGGCGTCGTCTTCGTGTCCACTGCCATCATCATCTCCACCGAATGTAGATCCTGCCTCTGCACGATCACGCTTCTTGCCACGAACAGGGGACAGGTCGGGGACCTCATCGAGCTCTTCATCAACGTCCATAACTTCAACTTCTACCTTTCCGTTCTTGTCCAGGGAGATCTTCCGTGCCCGTTTGTCCCGAATGCCTTCGTCGATTTCATCATCATTTACCAATGTGCGCTTAGCCGGTCGTTTCGGAGCCGTCCCTCGAGTGTCCCATGAAGGATCCTCATCACCATCGATGGGTTCCTCTCCTTCAATCCGACTCTTTTTCAAAGGCTCGCCATCATCCCAGTCTTCGTCATCGAGGCCACGTTTAGGACTTTCACCATCGGAGGTTAGATCAATAAAGTTCCGTGCCGCGTGTCGGGAATGCGTGGGCTGATAGTCCGGTTTGCTTTGAGCCAATGTCCTTCTTTGTGGCTCGTTGAACCCAGATCTGCTTGGTGAGGGGACACTTCTACTAGTCAGTAATTCTTTAGAGTAGTAAAGCTAATTAAAGCTTACTGTTCAGTTCTGAAGTTCGCCGCAGTCGGGTTTGCTACATAACTCGGAACGAAAGCGCCGGGGACAGGGACTGAAGTTGTGCTTCGCAATCGATCTGAATATAGGATAGAGCGATCAGGGTCCGATAGCCGTGAGCAACGACAAGACTTACCCGAACGATGCCTAATGCCGTGTGTCTCGCTCGAGTCAGCAGCCGGGGTCTGTACAGGTCTCGAGAGCTGGCGCCTTGCCGAGTTCTTTTTGTCCTTTTCTCTTTCTTCCCGAGCAAGCATAGCAGCCGCATAGGCCACATTGAAGGGCCTACGGTCGCTGTCCGGGATACCGTGTCGTCGTCGCGTTTCCCTGGAATAAAGTAGTTTGCACGCGTCAGCTCCATAAACGACGAAAGAGAGAAAGTAGAAGGCTGACATTTTGTACGCTTTTTCACGCCATATTAGGATCTGACGTCTAATACGCATTCCAATCACATAGCAACCCAGGAGAGTAAATAGGACCAGAATGGACTTTGTGGTGGAGAGTTTTGCAGCCTGGGTCTCTTGGGAGACAATGGGCAAGGTCGGCTGACCCAAAATGTCTGCATTCTCGCTGTAATCCATAGCTGCGGCCACCAGAGCTTCAGTCGAGGGGAATGCCAGACAATGGGCGGGGGGGAGCGCCGACGGGGATTTGGTTGTCGAAGTACAAAGCAGGACCCGCCTGCGCCAATTTGCCACGATCACCGCCGCACGATGTTTGGCCCTATTTGTAACCCAGAGCGACCATTTAAGGCCAGCCAGCCCCGGAATTTTTTCTTCTGCCTTTGACAACGACGACGATAATACGACGACCTTGTTCTGCTAAGTTTCTCTGATTTCTTTATTTTTTCTGACCCAGTTAATTTTGCCTGGAGGCAGTGTCTGTAACGCGTTCGCCTCCTCTACTCGTAACTGGAAGATTGACTAGTGCATGGTCCACGCTTGAATGTCCAGCAATCCGTTGCTGTCCCATGGCCATTCGAGTACTAAGCCGAGCACATATCCCCTGTAGATTGTACATAGTTGAATATACATATTTCCCTGAACTGAGGCTTGCTCGTTTTCGCTCGAGGCTACCCAGGGTACCCAGTAGGAGCATGGCATCGCGCCCAACCACGGGCGGTTCGGGCGGCGTGATTGGCATCAAGGGCTTTGGGGCCGGCCGTGCTTACATAATGTACCCAAAAAATCAAGCGACTCCTGGTATTTGAGGCTTGGCGGTATTTCTAAAAGGCAGCTGCTTGACCTTGTCCTCAACCTCCACGTCAAACAGTCTCTTCCTTTCTGCTCAATGGCTTCCAACGGCAAAATCGTCACCCTCGATGAGCTCCGCTCTCACAAGGGCAGGGACAACTTCTACATCCTCATCCACGGCAAAGGTATGTCCTCGTCGATGCGACAGCCAATCAAACCTTGTCTATAACAAACGCTACAGTCTACGATGCCACCAAGTTTATGGACGAGGTTTGCAAATATCCTTTGAAGCAGTCCTTCAGCCCCTAATTATGTTCCCAGCACCCTGGAGGAGACGAGGTCATCCTCGCTGAGGGAGGCAAGTACCCAAGTCGCCGTCGTTCCAGCTGCAACCGTCTAACCAGATTCCTCCTGCAGGCCAAGACGCCACTGAGGCCTTCGAAGACGTCGGACACTCCGACGAAGCCCGTGCACTCCTGCCTGCCATGTTCGTAGGCCAATTCGAACAAAACCCTGTACGTACACCCACAAACTAGTCCGCCTTCTCGACTCACACCACACCCTCTAGAACATCAAACTCAAGTCTGGTGCCGCCGCTGCTCAGTCCGACCGAGTATCAGGCGTCGTTGAACAGAGTTCAAAGTACGGCATTGTATTCCCCAATCTCTACCCTCTACTCACACAATGCCGTAGCTTGATGTACTTTGTTCCCCTCGGTCTGTTGGGTGGCTACTTTGCCTGGAGGTTCTACTCAACAGGCAGCTTGTAACTTACTCTGCCGCGTCTCCGAAGAACCCTGCCTTCGGTCCCCTTCGCCTTGGATATCCATTCGCTTAATCTATCACCCTTTTCCTGCTCAAGCTGTTCGCCACCAAAGAGAATTGCACGATTAGACGGACGCCACTATATCACCACATACTGCCCGCCTTTCTCGCAACCCTCTATGGTTCACATCCAGCTATTCCCCGTAACGACTGTATGTATAAACAAACCATGTAAGCATAATAGTTTACAAGCGCCCTAGCGCACAATACCATAGAGATTTCGGAACCTTGATTGGCTTGCGCATGTTATTCCGCGAGAGACGGCATCGCATGATGCAATGGCCCCATTGCTCCAGCCGCAATTCCGAAGGTCGTCCTCGACGTCCATGCATATCGGTGCAACCGCGGGACGTGAGTGGATACATCTCGCCCACTGTCCTACCAACGCAGAGCTAGCTGTCTGCCTACCCTCTCGTAATTCAAATGACCACCTCGGGATTCGGCCCACGAGAAGCGTCAGGCAGAATCCCTGGTGGTAGCTTCCCCAATCTTTCGTTCCCATCCCACAGGCCTTCCTGGTCATCCATCTTACCTACCGTCCGACCCTCCGTTCTCACCGTTGACACTTATCTGATATGTACAACAAAGGACCTGTACGACATCGAATGCGATCGTTGGGGAACCGCTCTCGAGCCCAGTGGGTCATGATAATCATATGCATCCTGCAAATTACTCTGAAACGCTAATTAAACATTCCATCGAGGTCGCTGAGTGCTCGGAGATTCGGTGGGTGTCCGGAGAGGAGAGGGGGTTATCATTACCTTCTCAACGCATTTATTTCAGTATATTATGTTACTGAGTATACATATATACCCAGACTGACACTTCAAGTCACCCATCCCAAACCCAACATAACGACACGCCATATGGTTGAACACAAAAGTTATGTAAAACAAAAACTAAAGATAGATAAGAGAAATTGAGTTGTTTACAATTTCACATCAAGTCGCCCACCCATGACATCTCCATACCAGAGCTAGACCATTCTCGACTAAGGGATAGGCGAGATTCTTTCTATGAGCACACAGCCCCTCGACAGGTATATCCCAGGCGGAGTTCCGAGCCATTAGTCACTGAAAGGATGCATTGAAGGGACAGTTGAATGAATGGCTGGGATTGATTGTCTCAACGGGCAGGCATTAGAAAGAATGTTCGTATAAACCAGTTGAGATGCTAGCACGAGTGGGGAGACACCATGGGCTTGAAGGCTGAGAGCAGACCTACACCCATTGAGAGGAAAGAAAGAAAGAAAGAAAGGATTGAAGCATAGAAGAATAGACAGAAAGATAGATTGAGAATATTGCAACTTGTGACTTCGCATTGCATTCAACACAGATGCTTGTATCTGAACCTTGCAACCAACAACTTGAAGTCAATACATGCAATCCGACGCCGGGTGCAAACGTGGCAACTCACTTTGACTTTCAAACCGAGACTTCGATTCCCAACTTGACCAGGCCCTCTTTCGCAGCCTCGTTCCGCGCAGCCTTCTTTGTATTCCCCCTCCCACGTCCATAGAATTCTCCATCAACAAGCACCTTCACATACCACACCGGCGTCAGGTGCGTCCCCTTGATCCTCAAATGCGCAGGGACACAGGGATCAGAGTACCACTCCCTTGAATTCGAATTCGAGCTCGAGCTCTTCACATCGACATTCTCTTTATTCCCGTCTCCGGTATCGGGACTCGTATCCATCTTGTCAGCATCCCCGGTGATAGTAGGGTCTTGCCCGTCAGAGTAGATCCATTCGACTTGTCGGTTTGCTTTCTGGACTTGCTGGTTGAACAGCGCGAGGTGTCCGACCGTGGGTCCGGAGCCACAGCAGTCACCTTGGTTGTGCATCCCGTTGGGGTCGGTGTTGGTAGATGAAGAGAGGGAGAGGGAAGAGGGAGGAAGAGGAGGAAGGTTGTGTTGCTTCCGGACGTATTCATAGGCTGCTTGGGCGAAGGGACTGAAGAGAGGGCTTAGCCATTTCTGGGCGGCAGTGAGGCCCTGATCGCGGAACAGGCCTCCCACGAACGACTGAATAAAGAGGCTGATTGAGTTTCGGAGGTAGAGATACGGGACGGAGCTCAAAACGCACCTCGAACACATCCGCTGCGAAGCAACGTCAGACAATGAACATTCTCGGGATTGACGGATCGGAACAAACCTTGGATATTGGTGGATGCCCGAAGCGTGATAGCTTGTGCAGGGTGCAACCGCAATCTCTCTGGGAGTCGGTATCTCTTCGAGATATCTGCAAGAGTTGCGTTTCCTACAATGAGGGAGCGGATCTTCTATAAAAGGTCGAGGTAAAGTTAGATAGACGGTAATGGTGCCGGTAAGGTTCATTTCGCTCACTGTTGCTGGGCCGACTCGAAGTCCTGGGAATAGGTCAAACATCAGGTTTGTAACCACTAATCCGAGGACGGTGTCGCCTAGATGTTCAAACCTGCGATGGACGAGATATCACGTCAGGAAGACCAGGAAGTACTCAGACGAATTTCCAGCACATACCGTTCGTTATCAGGGCTCAGATCACCGGGATGATCTTCAAAAACATGGGTCGGACGAGCGTGAAGGCTTCTATGGGTGAACACCTGTTGTTCGATCGTAGAGTTGCGTATCTCAGGTAAACGAGGAAACCTGTGGTTGTTTGGTCCGAAATCTGGTCTATAAGCAAAGAGGATTTCAAAGGTTAATCCTGTATATGAAACTGATATATATACTGACTCGAGCTTCATGAGTTCTGGACTATTCTTGGGATACCCTGAATTTGGGTCGACTAATTCGATCGGGGGTTCTCCCGCGGCTGCTGGGTCTTGGCCTGTGGTTTCAGAGAACCAGCGGGTTCTGGCGTGTAGGGAGGGCGTCAATGAAGATGATTCAAGGAGACGGATAAGGTGTAAAAACCGTCTGACATACCCTTGACAGCTTGCTTGAACTGGCTTGGCGCTTGAAACCGTCCTTGTCGCTGAGCGGCGGAGACCCGGGTCCAAGGGCCAGCTCGATAGGGGACGGGACGACGATAGGGACGACAATAAACGCAGGCCCAGGTTTCTTGTCGATGGCGATGACACCGTTGATAGATTACAAGAGCAATGAATCCAGTGACAACGGAGGAAGTTCAAGTTCAAGTTCGGTCGGAGACGAATCATACCTGACGAACGCGTGCTTATAGAGAGCGCACAGCTTCCCGGACGCGCTGGAGAAGATGCCTTGGAGTTCATGGCAGACTCTAGACGCTGGACTGAAGGACTATGCGCCTAACATGACCTTGCTACGGGTCCGAGGTCAATTTAGATTGAGATGCCGCCTGGGGTTCCCTACAGCAAGAATAGGACAGAGTCCGGGGTCCAGTAGAATCTCCGCGCCAAAAAGAATGGCGGTCCCTGAAGCTGGCACTGAAGATTTGCGCACACAACCAGAGTGGGAAGGTTTTAAAAGGGGCTTTCGGGCAGCAAGGGAGAGTTCGCGGACATCCAATCCGGTCACGCGACATCCCATCAAAAGGTCATTAAATTATGGGCGCTTATGGGTGGTGTGTTAATTTATCTGCCTTGAAAGTATTGCTGCCTTGCGACTCGCGAGAAGCGGCGTTGCAGATTTGTTGAATGCTTTTACGCCAGAAGCTGAGAAGAAAATCATATTTCTGCCGAGAGAGAATGCAGTACATGCCGACACCCTGGGCCTTCTGTCATCTGTCAAAGCTCGATAGTATACCGTAACCTCCATCTGTATTTCTGAATCACCGTGGAAGGTGAACTGCATCTAAAGAGTCTACAAATAGAGATCTATAACAACCATAGAATAAAAATACAACAATTATCTCTTATCAGTTTCGTTAACTCAGGCTGTGATAGCAACAGCTTGAGGTTCTTGCGAAGACGCTACCACCTTTTGCTTGAGGGTGTGGTAATCTGTATGCAGT
Source organism: Coprinopsis strossmayeri (assembly GCA_900156845.1). NCBI lineage: Eukaryota > Fungi > Basidiomycota > Agaricomycetes > Agaricales > Psathyrellaceae > Coprinopsis > Coprinopsis strossmayeri. The sequence continues at coordinate 299,551 of FTPT01000018.1, read as the reverse complement.
CCACACTCTGTCTTTTCTTTCCCCTTCCACCGACCAGCCCTCTCCCCCTCTCCATCAGCCACTTTCTCCGTGCTGTGCCAATCGCCGATGCTCTTGTAGCCCTGGCTCAAGAGTTTGTTGCGAGGCACTTTATTTTGGTCGACATACCACTGGACAAAGTCAAATGTCCAGGAGAAAAGAGGGTTGAGTTTGAGAAGACCCGTGCTGTCGATCTCGAGAGGAGGGAGATTGGCTCTGTCGGCGCCTTGTGAGGCTCGACGACCTGTGATTACAGATTGCACATTGAGATCTTGATAGGCTCGTCTCGCAGGTTCAACCTAGGAACAACGGAAGCGAATAGGTCACGTGAGCCCTTCCGATATGACGCTAACAATATCCACCTTGACTAGAAAGTCGTATTTATCTTCTTCCGTCTCCCAAAGCCTCTGACCATGGCGACTCTCGAAATCAGAGACCGATTGACAAGATTCGGGTTTGTAGACATATATTCTCTTTCCCTCCTTCTTGTCGTCCTTTTGTTTGGGAACATAGCCATACCGTTGCTTGACCTCTTCCACCAATTCATAAGTTTCGGGGAAATGATACAAAGTGTCCATGAAGATGAGAGGCGGAGGATTATCAGTAAACTTGGAGAGCATGTCGATCGCGACCAGGCCAGTTAAGCCAAAGGCAGTTGTCTGGTGAAGATTGGGAAGGTATTCTGCACCCCATTTGAGTATTTCCTCGGGTGTGAGCGCCGACAAGTGCTTGTTGATCTCTGCCAGGACCTCGCTGCTCAGGGGAAGAGAAAGAGGGCGGTCAAATTTCCACGATGACGACATGATTTTGAATGGTTTCTTGATGATTTTGGTGGTCTAAGGATAGAAACTTTGAAAGAGCAGTAAAGAGCCATTTCATTGATTTCATTGTGGATTTTGGATACCGATGGTGTCAAAATGAGTAATCAGAGAAAATAGGGGCAACACGTGATCTTTCCGGAATGCCCATCTATTGTTACGCTAGCCTTTGGATGGCACTGGAGGGAAGAGGTGTATTGAGAGCGCAATGCTCGTTGAGGGCCCCGAGCGTCGGCGACGATGGTGGAAGGAGCAAGCGCGTTGGATACCGTTTGGTGATGGCTTTGGGGACGGTCATGCGGCACGGGGTCCGGCACCCCAGTGTCCAGCCTGAGCCAGACGCGTCCGCGGAGAAAGACGTGGGGGGCATAGCTTCGAGGTTCGTCTAGTACTCATACTTGCCAGCAACAGGGACCAGCTTAGCAGAGGACGCCACTAAAGGCAAAGCCCCTGAAGCGTATAACCCGCGAAAACCGATTGGACGCCGGATTCATTACTGCCAGTATTGTCCCCGGCTTGGCCTTGTACGGGGTTCGTCGCAGCTTGTCTCATTTATGCACGGTCGGGAACGCTATAGGCGACTATAAAGCCAACTTTAGGTCTTTCGAGAGGATCATATCCAGCACTGGCGAGCGCGTCGGTCGGGGCCAAGCGCTGTAATCATTAGGAGGCGGGACTTCAGAGCTCCATCTTCCGGTTACCCAACTTACCATTACCGCTTTTGCACCCGTCACATACCCCAACGTTACCGCTTCTTCCAGGAGCGACGCACACGATGGCATCCACAAGCAATAAGGACGGCCTTTCCCCAGCCTCTGGTTTGAATTCGGGGTACGACGAAGAGTCTGCAGTGCCTACGCCCTTCAACGGCAGCTCATTTCCCACAACTCCTTTGAACGAATCAGAAGGGATTCATTTCGCGCCGAAACGCGCTATGGCGTCGTTCGAGAACTTGGTGGCAATGGCCAATTACCAGGAAGGTCAGTCTGGGATTGATCCTACCCGAGGTTACGCGTTTGCTGACTTTGTGTAGGTCTCAAGGAGGCACGCAAGATCGTATGGAGAGACCGAGGACAGCCTGTTCAGGAGTTGGAAACATTGCAACAATGTCTTGAACATGCTGCACGAGGAGGAGCAAGGTCTGCAACTCTGGCCTTTGGCATAAGAGCATTGGTCAATTTGGTGCTTGCTTTAATTCGTATTGGGAAAGTACCCAGGTACGTGATGTTCTTCATGTCTATACTTCTTATTAACCCACATATACTAGGGATTACCGTCCCGCCGTGATTCGGCATGCTCTCTTCGGAGAGGATACATGGAGGTTCGCAGCAATGCTGGGTACGTCCACAAATGACTCTTTTCTAATGGCGAGCTCAACATTTATCATAGGGTCTTTTACTTCTCTCTACAAGTTCCTATTAAACGCTCTACCTATTTTGATTCCTGCACTGAATCTCTCAGACAAAAATCCTCCTTCCACATCACTCGAGATCCCCCTCCCCGTGACAACTCCAGGCCCTAATGGCTCTGGACAAGATCCGGAAGAAGTTCAAAAGGCGAAGCTCAGACTCACAGCGCATGCTCAAATGATGTTGATCAGAAAGCGAGTGAGGAGATGGCACGCTGCGTTGGCTGGTACTATTGCCGGAGGTTTGGCTATCATGTGGGAGAAGAGGGGCCGCAGAGGCGTCATATCCCAACAGATGTTTGTTCGGTCAGTATATGCGTCTTTCGAATCGAATTATGACTCACCCTTCATTAATAGAGGATTGCAAGGCTCGTATAACGCTTTCGCTGCAGCGCGAAATATTAAGATTCCCTATGGAGACGTACTAGTCTTCTCTTTAGCGTATGTCTCTTTGCTAAAGATGATCGCAACGGAAGCTGACTTTAATTGCTAGATGCGGCCAGATTGTTTATGGCTTCCTGCTGAGACCTGATACCCTTCCTGGATCATATAAAGCCTGGTACGTCAATGTTCTAGTTTTTGCAGGTTATGATTAATCTTGCCACCTTAGGATGTCCCAAGCATCCAAAGTGCCAATGGAGGCTGTTAGAATTAATCACGACATGATCAGAGAACGTGCTCCGAATATGAAAGATGTAGATAAATTGTTACGACGCTCAGTAAGTGCTCACATTAGTCCCCAGCATGTCATGTCATTTCACACCTGTTGTCTAGGACATTACACCCAGCAATGCGGCAGCCCTTAAAAAATTTAAAGAACACTTCTTATCCCTTCCAGCGCTACCTACCGATATCTCTCCATACTTCAAACTGCCGAATATTCCACATCCAAACCCTGCAGATCCTGCGGCGTGGTACTTTGAATTGTACGGTCCATGCGCGGCTGTGCACCCCGCTGTGTCCCACTGCTCATCGGTACCTCTCGACCGATTCTTCGCCGTGTTCAAGTGGATGCTGCCGATTTACGGCGCACTCCATTTCGTACCTGCTGTTCTCTTCAAATGGGAAGGGTTCATGAGGGATCCTGGTAAAGTCCTTGTCAAATCCGGGGTTGGAACCATCAGAAGTTCTGCCTTCTTGGGTGTTTTCATTGTCATCTACCAGGGTGAGTTCTGTCGGTCATTCGTGAATATAATGCGAAGTAGCTGATTTAATGTTCTAGGAATCTTCTGTTATAAGAACAAACTCCACAAGGTGCTTAGCATCCTTCGCAACACTCCCAATTCAGTCTTCAAAAACCTCCCGCAAGAGTATATCGATTTCCTCATCTCGAAACCCTCTTTCTGGTTCCCGGGCTTCGCAGCCGGACTGGCCTTGCTAGTCGAAGCCAAGAGGAGACGCGGTGAGCTCGCTATGTACGTTCTTCCTAAGGGGCTCGAGAGTGCGTGGGTTATGGCTCGTGGTAAGGGATGGGTGTTTAGAACTGGGAGATGGGGAGACGTTATTTTGACGTCGATTGGTATGGGGATGGTCATGGTGAGTTTAAGCTGTTGTTTCTTCGTTTAAACCGTGGATTGATATAATTTGATATATTAGAGTGCGTACCAGAATGACCCTCAGCATTTGTCGGGTCTTGTCAGAAGAATTTTGTATCAGTTTATTGGACCTAATTAATTGATAGATGTACGGATTGGAATAGCATGGAATAGTCTCTTCTGAATATGGTGCTGATGATATCATCGTTTGACCCCCGAGATTGACTGTTGGTGTCTTACTGAGGCGGATCTCGACACACAATATGACCACGCTATGATAGCAACAACTGAACTCAAGTAATATTCTATGCGATGCGTCGCTCCATAACTAAGTACTGGTGACGCAGACAGTTGCTCACGCTCCGCCTACCAGGTTGACGCGTCCGAATCATCCGAATCACTGTCATCCCAGTAAGCACCGCTCGACGAGTAATTATCGCTACCGTAATCGATGAAAGGAGACGCATAATCCTCGTGATCGACATCTAGCCCAAGTTCCCGTAATCCTTCCGCGTATTCGTGGTCCACGCCCTCGCACTTTGAGAAGACAATTTCACTGAGAGGAAAACCAAGTCGACGCCGCAACCGAACGACTTCTTCCAGATCGTTCATGGATGTTTCTTGTCGAGGGTACTTGCGGGATATTCGAGGAACGAATTTGTCCTCTTGGAACGTGATGCACAACAAGTAGGGCAGGTGCAATTTGCCCGTTTCGGGTTCTCCAGAGGGGCTGAGGAGGTCGGCTTGAGAGAGACCGAGGTCCTTCTGCAAGTAGCCTATTATGGCTTGCCCTTTGCCGCCAATCATGACGGTATCTTCGAGGGATGGCAGGAAATCGAACAGCTCTACCTCTTCGAGTGTGACTTCCGCTTTTCCGTCCGAATTTTTGTATGGCTCATAGGGACCTAGAGTAAGGTAGCGGACATGGTGCAAAGGAAGCGCCCGAGACATGAGAGGGAGCATCAGGACTGGAGTTTCCACAACGAGTTGCGGCGCTACAGGCGGCATTTCTTCGTCAAAGTTAACGCCAGAAATCAAGGTTTCAGACCCCATGCGCCAGGTGTACATGCCAGAACTTGGATCTTGCTCGATTGAGAGTGCTATAAATCTGGGAGTGGAACGCCAAACGGTTGATATTGCGGAGGACAACGTCGGCCAAGGCAGTATAGGCCAAGACACAAAGAATGGTCTTGCGACACTTATATTAACGATACATTCCGTGGGGACTGAGAGGTGCAGCAGGAGGCCAGCACATCCACTGGCAGAGCTGCTTACTTCAAGGAACTTGAGGGAAGGAAGTGATGTCGCCGGAGAGGAAATCACAGGAGGGGGCCAATATTCATTATTGTACAAATAATATGGTGCTATGAGCGTCAGCCGTTCAAGCGCTGGCATCTCCTGCAGAATGTCGAGCAAAGCACGAGGAGGATACGACTGCTCAACCATGCTTGAGGACCATGTAAACGTAGTCAATTGGTTGCAGAAGGCTGCCGGTGGGGATAGCATGCAATCCTGGAGTTCCAAGCGCCGTAATAAAGGGGCGTCAACCTGGTAAAGGTACCACTTCGAATTGGTGGTAAATAGATGGCTCGAGGCCAGAGTATCGGAGAGGCGAAGGGAAAAGGCTTCCAGAGCAGCCGTCGGTGGAACTTGAAAAAGAAGTAACATGGTCTGGAACCCCGTCCCAGGCAGCGCAAAATCCAGGCTGCGTACTCGGTTCATGATAGGCACTATTTTGAGTTGAAACCTTTCTGGACCTCCCAAAGACTCCCAGTGCCACCAGACAGAGAGTAATTCTGATTTCGCTCTTGCCACAAAAGTATCCAGGCAGCCGTCGTTCATTTTGCTGCTGATGTCCGTCCATAATCCTACGTGCTCCAATGCAGTAGCTCTCCAGCTGCGACATACATGTGAGATCTTGATCCATGTGAGCGATTCAGGATCATCCCGAGTTTCCAACTTCCTGTATTCGATGAATATCTGGCACAGATATTTGGGTAGCAATCGCGATATGCCTGCAAGTGAGTTGAGTTGGGTACTTCGCCTCTGCACCTCTTTTCTCGGATCGATTGCTGCATGTCGCGTATGGTTGTCGAGGTTCATAATTCTAGATTGTGGCTACCAGGGTGAATAGAAGAAAAAGAAAGACACTGTGGCTCACTACTCATGACTGGCGCCCTTTAAACCTGGGGCAATACAAAGGGCATGTCACTAAGGGCCCAATATGCCGGCGACTTCAAGTTGGACCCTTTTTCTGGTCAGATAATAGACCTGCAGGCTGCATACCAAGGCTTTGGTGATCGGGGCAGATTCATAGCGCAATTCACTGCTCTGAGAGCCTACTAAATGGCACCCTGCCTTCGAGTCGGCGAAGGCCGAGATGCTATGATGGTCGTGGTGCACAGCGAGCTCGAGCATTTCGGACGTGAATATTTGAATACTTAATTGCTCTGATCATACCCTCACAGAACAGTCATGAAGAGATTGGCCAATTATTGTTGACTGCTGCCCTTGATATTTAATCAGCCTATGGTTGTTATAGTAAATTCATAGCACTTCTTTATGGCATGGTAAATGCCCAGCAGATGTATTTCAGCTACCAGATTTGGTGCCGATTCAATCAAGATTCAATGCAATTTGACTTCAAAGTTAGTGCCCTTCAAGCTACATTATCAGAGGCAGAAGTTCTTTCTATGTTTCCAGTGGCAGCTGCACGGTAGAATCTAGTACTAGGGCGGTGGCATTTGGCGTATTCCGATATCGGACCGGAGCAGATGATGGCAGCGCTGCCACTGGCACCGCACAGTGTTGCTCTCCTCCACCATCCCGCTCGTCGTCTCCGCGGGCGACGATGAGCCAGGCCTTATCCTTTCACTCTGTTCTCCTCTCGCTTCTAATTCTTCTCGCTCTACAACTGAACCGCTCCCTGGTCCAGGCGCATCCGGCGGTGGTGCCATTCCAGGACTGTTCTGATGAACCGGACAATCTGAACAAATTAAACATTTCGACGGTTTATGCTCAGGTTCTCCAAGATGAAGCAGAGAATCACTATCTCAATCTGACGGTCGTGGGGACTAGTTCATTAGAAATTGTGGGCTTGACGAATAGCAGCTCCAGCCTTGGTGTGTACTATTGTGGCTTTTGGAGGTCGTCGGATTGATGTCTATCTGCTCTGTAGCGACCCTTTTCACCTCGACTTCTGTTTTGACCCTCAATGCATGGACGAATGCCTCATATTTCTGTCACAATCTCAGACCTCCGTCGCCTCTTCCGGCTCTAGATACGGGAACGTTGACATATTGTCCGATCGCGCCAGGACCGTTTGCATTTTCCTCGACGATTCCATGGGGGAACAACAGAGAACTAACGACGCTCAATACCCATCTACGGGCTGTGGATCCATTCGGCAAAGAACTTCTATGCTTAGACGTGACTACAACACCTTTAGCACCGTCCCCGCATTCGATGTATGGGAAAGCAAACATCATTTTGTGGAGTACCGTTGGATTGTCGCTGGCTTATTGGGCTGTCGTCGGTATTGCGAGGATTGCTTCTGCCTGGAACAGGGGGATATCAAGGCACGGAAAGGGAATATGGTCGAGAGCGCAGAGTGCGGGTTTCATTCTTGCAAGTGCAATTAGTGGGGAACGTCTAGCGACATCTCCTGCTCTTTTACGGTTCTGTACGGCGGCTTTGATTTCTCTTCCACTTAAACAGGCGCTCACTCCATTTGCAGGTACGCCATCTATGCGAGACGTCATCTTTCATACTCAGTGGTGCGCGATATTGGGAATGGTAGCGGTTGAGTGGCCCCAGTTTATGTGTAGGTGTAGGGACGGTGTAACCATTGATGTACTGACAGGATTCTTTGTGCAGATCCATTGCTCACCCAGACCGCATGGTCAACATTGGCGTTCAGTACGTGGTTGTCGCCGACATCGATATTGTCCGACGCTGATAATTTGTCGGCTAGACGTGTCTCTAATTGATAATACCGGTCACCACTGGTACCCTTTGACAGTCCCGCCCTTCGATCCACCTTCTGAATTCGCGGATCAAATGGCGGATAGTCGGTCTCCCTTGTTCATCGATCCTTCTGTCCCCAATACCCTATTCACCCTCCCATCCAACGCGACTCATGGAATGAGCTCCTTCGCCTACACCCTCGGCATCAGACCTCAAGATCTTTTCCCCACATGTCTCATCCTCTTCCTTGGGATCATAGCAGGAACTATCGTTGCCAGTGCAACCTTGTGGTTTGTTGACGTTGTGGTTACAAATCTCGTTCAAAGGTTCAGTGGACACAAGTCAGCCTATGGACCTGGAAATGCAATCAATCGACTGGGCGGCACAAGAAGTCCTGTCTTCAGTGCACACGGCGAGTCTTCCCCGATTGGCACTTCAACAGAAGAAAGCAAACCGCTGACCAATGCATTCGGTCTGCCTAAATCTCCGTCTGGTGCTCTTGCTGGAGTTGCCACGAACCTCAGCGGAGAGCGAGAGTCGAGGGACCGAGGATATACCCATCGTTGGTGGCCTTGGTTGCGTTTCCGTTCGGACATTGGGTCGTTCCATGGGAATGTCTTGCACGGCAATCTGGTACGCATCTTGGTCTGGTTCCATCTTCCTGTGACTGTATTCAGTTGCTATCAAATGACCATGTCACGGTCCATAGCATCTACGACATCCGTTACGCTGGCAGCGTTATCCTTCGTCATTTTCTCCATCCTTATACCTGCGCACCTTGTTATTCGAGTCACTTTCACTACGACGAACAAACTGTACGACGAAACGCGGACATTGCTCTCCTTGGGACCGCTGTACAACCATTATCGCCATGGTTCGCAGCTGTTTGCAAGTTTGTTCTTCGCTACCAATATTGCGTTTGGTGTCACTGTTGGTGCAGGACAGAATAGCGGAACAGCTCAAGCTATCGTTATTCTGGTCGTAGAAGTCATTTCGGCGTTGGTCACTAGCATATGGTTGCCGTGGGGTAGCGGCGCTAGCATGGGTTTGATCAGTTTCTTGTTTTGTGTGGCTAGGATCGTGATTGCAGTACTGTTGGTCATCCTGACGCCAACCGTATGTATCTTCGCACTTTGTCCAAATTATCCTACGTTTACCTTGTTCATAGATTTCGATAGGGCCCGGTCCTGGGGGGTGGGTATCGTACGGTATTCTCATCATCCTCGCTCTTGTTTACCTGGCACTCGTCCTTATGCTTGCCGTCAAACTTGTCGAAGCCGGTGTTCGAATAATTGGTGGTGTCGGCTTCGATCGTTCGCGTTCGGCTATGGATGCTGGATTAGTCGGGGCGTGCGGACTTCTCGGATGCGGCGGAAAGAAGAGGCGAAAGGATAACCGAAGAAAGAACGGTCGTGCAGGGAAAACCACCGTATCAAAAGGCAACAACGTCTACAAGTCCACCAAGCTCGGAGAATCGCCTCCCAGCCTTAATGGTGGGAGTAGTGGAGTATACGCAAGGCGGAACTCTGATTTGTCTTCTTACAACCCTCCGCCGTTTTTATCAAACGATTCTGATAGAGGGAGCGTAAACGCGCCGCGGTTCCTTGGTGGCGCAGATTCGAGGAAAGGGAGCACCCATTCTCAACCTCCGAGCTTCCTTCGGCCTGAACATGCCAATCAGCCGTATCGAGAAGAAATTGATCAGGATTGGTGGATGGAGAATGAAGATCAGGGTGGTGGTGCCTTTATTATGGGTGCATGGCAGCCTGCGTCTGGTGAGCCGAACAGGATGGCTGGGCACATGCCTGCCACCAATGCGCCTTCTGTTCCCCAAAACATGAGCACACAACTGCAACCCAGACCCAATAATGCGACCCCACCAGCTACTACCAGCTCTGGATTTTCCCGAGTAGGAGGAGGAAGAGCTCACATCGATTCACCCTATTCGATTGTTCCCAATGCCAACAATTCTCAGCCTCTCCCTACCCCCAATCCCAACGGATCGGGACATGCTTTCCCTTTGATGGGACAGACAGGCAATTCGATGTCCGCGGCTCCCGCTATTCGATCACAATCATCTCCCTCGCCAAAGCTACAGCAGCAAGGCAATCAGTATCTCCAACCTCTACCTCACACTAGCCCGAACAGCCATCCTCCTTCATCATTCTATCGCCACCAATATGCTCAGCCTTCGGGGGCACCTGTTTTCATCGGCGATGAAGATGACCCTCCGCTGCCGCTTTCGACCGTTCGACAAGCTCAAGCCTCAGCTGTTCCTTCGCCAGTTCAGCCGCATCAATACCATGCAGAACTGGGTGAACTTCCGCCGGGCGCAATGCAACCTGCGCATGTGAGGACGAAGTCTCAAACGGCTATCGTTGAAGATGCTGGTTACTTGTACGGATCCAGCCAAGGGAACAACAATGCCAATTCTGGTTCGCAAGGCGGGATATCTGCTCGACTGTCCCTTCAGAACCCATTACGTCCGCTCAAACTGTCGGCCCACCGGAATACTAGCTCGAGCAGTGGTGGCAACAGCCCTTTGTATCCCCTGCCACCGCCTTCTGCGCCTGCGAGGTTCACATTGAACGCGGATGACGATGAAGAGGAAGATGCTAACTCGACGCTTGAAGATCAGCAACAAAAGAAAAAATGGTATCACCTCCGGAAGAAGCGCCCGCATAGTAGCGAGGGGCGCACTACGGCTACGACGCCTGCGACCAACGTGTCGAGTAGTTCCGTGCCGTTACCTCTTGACGCCGAGTTTGGAGGTGCTGCTGGTGGGGAGAGCTCTGGAACGCAGCAACGATCCTTTGTGGTCATTCGAAAACCTGCGGGCTCGATGGGAAGGCTGAATCAGCCCGCGATGATACCCTCGTCCGACTCTGGCCAACAATCAGCGCCGCGGTCAAGACCGCCTACGCGATAGTACTAGTATTTAGGCTACATTAATTATTTTTTGGACTAGTATCTATTCTTTTCCTCTCTTCTTGGAGCTCTGAATAACATTCTCACATGATATGTTCTCCTTTTCATGGAAGACGGTTATTTGCTTTCAATTATGTTCATGACAACCTTTACGACTCATCACACCACTGTTCAACAGACCCATAGCTAATCTAAATTAGTACTAAGTACTTTGCACCTGCTTTGCTGATTTTTGTGTTTCGCATCATTGACTTTGTATCTTTTCCAATAAACTATTCGTACTGTCATATCAATAATATATCTGTTCCAGAGGGTATATATAAGGATTCTAGGCCGTGCAGGGTATAACCATCGTCATTTCTTCCTTTGTAATTCAAGGGCTTGCCTGTCGTAATACCGGTTTATACCACCTAGCAAGACTTTCTTGGGGAAGTCGGAGCTGAAGGACTCGCCAGGTCCGTTAGCCTTGACGGTGTCAACTATGTCCTGCTCAACGATTGGGTCATTCTCTATGGTATTGTGAAGGAAAGAAGGGAAGCCTACCTGTGGCAGGAGTGTTTTGTCGCCGTCGAGGTCTTCGAGGAATTGGGTTGCGCCTGCGTTGTTTCCGATTTGGACGAATTGGAAGCCGAGCTGTGAGGGAATTGGTTATTGATTGGAAGGGAATGGAGGGATACGGACCTGGCCTGGTGGACATTTTAAGCCGTTGAGAGTGAGGGAAGTTGATTTAATGAAACCGCGTAGGTTTTCTTCATCCCCTGGCAATACGCATGGGATTATTAGTTCCCGCTCTAGCGAGAGGTGAAGAACTTACTGGCTTTTCCGTCGGTGATGATGATGTAGTTCCTAGGTTTTGGCCATGCGGTTCGTCGAGCGGCCGCCACATACTTGAGTTGGGTGATGTATGGCTCGGCTAGCTCACGAAGCTTTTTCCCGATGAAGGTGCCGCCTTTGGGACTGACTTCGTGGAATAGGGCTTCTATTGATTCTTGGCCCTGCACGCGCCAACTGTAAGTCAATAGGAGAGACAACTCGGAATTGGAAGCTTCACTTACGCGAACACCGATATTTGCTTTGGGAGAGTTGAAGAAGTGGATATCTATACCATCATTGTCGAAGTTGGCAGCTAGAGCTGCGAACTCGGCTAATGCTTCTCCTGCCTGCGATTGTTGAGTTAAAGTAATGGCTGACGATGTTCGAGTTGTATCGTACCTCTTCCCAGCGGGTTCGACCAGCAGACATCTGGCTGCGCATGGATGTAGAGTCGTCGACAACGAAGATGGTATCGTACAGTGATAGCTTTGCAAGGTCTTTATCATTGAGCTCGTACTTGCTATAGTCTGGCGGTGGGTCAGGCCCTGTTTTGCTATGGGTGCCGGTACCACTGCCATAGCTCGGAGGGACAGCATCCCATTCGTCAGATTTCAACTTCCAGCTGGGATGATCTAGACTCCCTTTGGAATTCGCTGAAGATTTAGCAACAGACTGAGAGGTCCTTTTGGACTTGAAGAGGCCGAAGAATGGCATATTGTGGATGCTGGGTGGGGTGTATTGATTATCAGAGAATTACCTGGTATTTAACGTCCCGAGCCTTTACCGCGTGGATCTCGAGAAGCTGTTGGCGCTACACTGTGAAGCCACGCTACTGCCTGGTGGTAGAAGTGTGGCCAGTATACTAATAGAGATCATGATTGAATGCTATGCCACCTGGCCAGGAATCTGCATGGGCCCTCGAGAGGTCTAATGAACCATAATTGGATCCTGACATGCCGCCTAGAGCTTTGGTAGCAATCAATAATACTGTTATAATAGGCCTTTAGCGCCTGTCGAAGCCTGTCGACCGACGTAGAGTACTGAGCAACGCGACAGGGGTAAATGAGGGCGTGGGAATGCGGCAACTGATGCCGATCACGCCGCACCGCACCCAGAAGGAAGACCTTTTCGGGAGTTCACCGCCATGTCCACAGCGGCTTTATTGGGCTGTCCTCTGCGTTCCACACCATCACCACCTTCCATGTCATGTCTGCAGAGCAGTTCTACGTAGAGCAGGACAGAGATATTCCGGGCAACGGCCGCGAGCTGCCCACTTACGACGATCTCGCGGCTCAGAATGGGCCAAACTCTAGGCAAGCCATGTGCAGCTCCAATCAGGACATACTGAGCTTATATGTTTTTCGATCAGGTTCGGACGTTGGCGAGGCTGGATAGAGAAAAGGTGTGTATTTGTGTTAACGGTATCAGATTCGGATGGCTGACGAAGCTGCAGAGCGGCAGAGAGATATGCGGATATAACACCGGAGGAACGGCAACGCCGTCGAGCCCAAGGATGGGATGTGCGTATCCCCCTCATGAGCTGAATCCAATGGAATATTGACATAAAGCAGTTGCCTGATCAACATAGCCATCCCAATGAAGCTCCACCGATTCTGTACAATCAAGCGCTGCATATTCAGACCAGCAACCTCTCGATCCAGGATCCCTCGGAGGAGTCATCAGCCAGGGATGAGTCCTCTCTGTCTCTTCCCTTTGTTAGCCAAACCATTTCTCCAACCCACCTAAAGATTAACCAATTCGGTTCTCGGTTCTTGCCCCACACGACCTCCCAAATTCGATGTATCCTACCTCTTATGGCAGACCGATTAGTTCTCATCGGGCACGACGAAGGGCTCTCTGTGCTGGATATGTTCCCTCAGGATTGGACAGAGCACGGTGAAATTGAAGTTAAACCACCAAATGAAGCTCAAGCTTATCTGATATGGCGGGGAGAGGCGTCAGTAATTCCTCGTTTCTCAAAATTATTCCCACCTCAATTCCCATGGCAGAATCTATCAAATGACCATCCTTGAACTCGAGGAGTCCGGAGAAGGAACTCCACAAGGTGTCGTGCTGGCATTGGTCGGCCCCGAACCTGAGTCTCCATCGGGCACCCACAAAGATTCCGATTTCCGTGCCCTGAGAATGTACAACCTCAGCAGTCTTACCAGCCTTGCTCGATGGGCCGTTGCTCAAAAGGGGACGCGGCCCCTGGATCTGCATCGACCTTCACACTGGCAAGCCCAACAACCAAGCCCAGCGCGTAAACATCGTCCTCAAGGAAGTATTGCACGAAGTATCAAGTCCCTGATTGCAGACACACAGCCCCCACAACCTGAACCCATATCATCCTATCAATCTTTCCTCACCTCGCCAGCAAATCCAATCCCCTCCTATCCGTTTAAAACCCCACCCGCTTCGGAGCGGGGAAGCCCCGTTCGCCATCATCCAGACGAAGCCGCTTGGGATGTAGTCGACGACCTGCCGTTGAGATGGGCGACCGATTTTGTTCCTTTAGCATCACCGGGATCTCGTCTGGTGAACACCTCGGTCATTGCCTATGCAACGTGGGCCGACAAGAATCGTCGGTCGACAGGGGGACAGCTCCTCGCCATTGCGACGAAAAACAGCATCCTGCTGTATGAATCCCCGAAAGGCGAACGTGCTTACCGATTCGTCAAAGACTATTACACCCCTATCCAACCTAAGAACCTGTCCTTCTTTGATCAACTCGTACAGCAGGAATACACACCACCCGACAGTTCTGCAAAACATCATCGCTCAGGTAGTGGAGGAGCTGTGCGGCCTGTCATGAATGAGCAAAATAACGGCAATACCATCAACTACGGGACACAACTCAGTCTTTTCGTGGTATTTGAAAAGAAGGCAGGATGGATTCGCCTAGCCGATTCAGCAGTTGGCGAATTCGAGTTGAGGGAAGATGGAGGACCTCCTGTAAATGGGTTGGGCATTCGGGATACCCTCCTCCCTTCGAATTCTGTCAGCTCCTTGACCCACCGATCACGATCTCGATTGTCCTTCGATATCAAAGAGAGTGCCGTCAGGTGGATCCTCCCGGCCAGATGCGAACTACCTGTGCCTACCGAACTGAACCAATTCAGCAGTAACTCGATACCCAATACGAGGCCTGTGTACCTCCTAACACGCGGACGCCGCACTCATGTTCTCCCTTGCCCCCTCCCTGCCAAGTCAACGTCAGTCCTTCCGCTTCATGTTATTTACTGGAAGAACAAGCCAAGGAACGTCGCTGTGCGTATCTGTTCCCCTTCGAGAGGGGGTATCACAGCTCCTCCACGCTTTTCGCAACATAGGCCATCTCTTTTGCAAGTCGTCGCGTTTGGGGATAATGGACTGGAGGTGTATGAGACAACGATATTATCTTTATTCAGTGGTCCGGCTACCTCCGGGAAGGGTAAAGGAAGAGCAATAGCTGCCCCGTATGAGTGTGTACGAGCAGAAGAAGATCTGGGAGGGGACACGGGGTACCTTGTACCTGGAGGGAACTGGGATCTAGCAGAAGAGCTGTACGGAAGTGGTGGGCTTGACAGGAATGATAGTTATGCTCCGACCAGTGCAGCTTCGTTCAGCAGCCTCGAGTCGGACGCTATCACATCCGTTCTGAAAGAGGAGGTCGGCATGTATGGATGGTGTCGGAAGGGCTTGAGCGACTATCGAATATTTTGGGTTGGCGGTTCGTATGAAGATTTGGAGTCTGGGGATGAGGATGATGAAAGCTTCTAAGAATCGTACTGGGGGTACATATCTTCAATCATTTTGTATTATATAGTAAGGCACCTTAAATGCAGATTCGCGAAAACTCAGGCATCCGCAACGTGTGTATATGAGCATATCCCGCGTCATACTGGCGTCAAGCGCCCGTGCCCGTGCGCGCTGTGATACCGATCTCCGCCAACAGCTTCCGGAATTCCGAGGAGTGGTGGCACGTTACCATACGTGCGTATAAATGGAATGCCCAGTGAAAGTCAAACGGAAGTCTTTGCCTTGTGTCTACCATGACCACGTACGTTACAGCCAGCTGCCATTGCAGCTCCAACGTCTTCAAGATCCCTTTCAAGACGAGTTTGCTCCCCAAGTCAGGAGGGATATGCCACTGCAATATCTGCCGGCACTCTACGGGTCAGATGTGCTATATGGACGTTCGCGTCGATGGGGAGCCCCTGTCTGTCGATTCGACGGGAGAAAACCCGATTCCTGCCAATCTGGATAACCTGACTGCTTTTCACTCTTCTTCGTACGCGACGCGGTATTTCTGCAGTACATGCTCTGCTCATATGTTCTTCCGCAATACGGACGACTCGCATTGGGCTGTGCTGCCTGGCGTTCTGGAGAGGGTGGACGGGATCGTTACGATGAGGCATCACATGTTCATTGGTGATACGCTCGATGGCGGGCTTTCGGAACATTATCGACGAGTTGGCGAGAGAGTTATCACGCGGTATAAGCAAGACGAGGAATCCGATGGAAGCGGGAAAATACCATTTGGCTGGAAGGACGAGAAGGTCAAGACGAGGAATGCTAATGCGGGTTCTTTCGCGAGGCTGCCTTATTATTGCCAGTGCAGGAGTATACGATTTTACCTTACGAGAGCGACCAAGCCTAGCGAAGACCCGCAAGTCTACTGGCTTGTACCTGGAGAGAAGGAAACCGACCCCGTTCGATATACCACAGCCCACTGCTTGTGCAACAGCTGCCGACTTACCGGCGGGAGTCTCATCCAGAGCTGGACTGTTGTTCCTAGCGAGAACGTGTTCAATGCTGCTACCAATGCACCCATCGATCTTGTCACCCTCAATAAACGGCCCAAGGCTCTCAAGCAGTACGACGCGACCCCGGGGAAGCATCGCGAGTTCTGCGGGACGTGTGGCGCGACTGTGTTTTGGTGGAGGGAATTGAGAGAGGGGGAGCCGCCTCATATGGACGTAGCAGTTGGGTTGGTAGATCAGAATGCGGCTGGAGGAGCTCGAGCGGAGGGATGGTTAGCGTGGTATTCGGATGATATCATGCATAGAGATGCCGCTATAAGCGAAGAGACTCGAAGAACTTTAGAAGATGGTCTCGGAATACAGAGTTTCTAGGTCTCAAGACCAGAGACAAAATATTCCCCCCCCAAAAAAAATGACGATATGACGGTACAATATGCTGTATCCATATGGTTTGTCGGGAACCAAGTTCGATCTGGCCATCCTCGATGTCAGCATGGCACATACTTACAAAGATACATCTCCTCTCTCCCCTTTCTCCATGCCAGAAGCTGCCAGGTCGGCGGCCACTAATCAATTAATTAATGACTTAATCGGTGAAGGCGAACGGACTCCGAAGTCCGAGTCGTTTGACCTTCAACCTGCGACTCCATCGCCTTCCATGTGCGCAAGATTTTTGGTTGTTATTGGATCAAGCTCAAAGTGCGATAAAGTTCGAATTTCGTGTTATACTTATCTGCGAAACTGAGTCGATTAAGCGGGGATGTCCGCTCAAGCTGCGAAACACTCTAATAATGGTGCTTGCCATAATGGAAGTGCGGTCGCATGCTGTGCAAATGTCATGAACTTCGTCAGCTGGAACATAAAAAAAACAGGCACAGCCATCGCGCTGGGTCATATCTGGGTGCTAGTGAAGGATCCGGTATTCAGGTAAAGTATGCAGAATCATTATCTCCAAATTACGTTCATCGGTGGGTCCCAAAATTGGGCCACACCGCCAATCCGATTGATCGCAAGTCATAAGTCGCATGATATGATCGTGATTAATTGCCTGGAATCCGGATTTAGAGTAATGGCTTCCTTTTCTGTATTTATGCCCAGAGAGGGGTTTTGCATAGCCATGAGCTTATCTTTGAAACATATCGAGCTCTCCATTGCATGGTTTCGTTCCAAGTCAGACCTTCCGAGAATGCCCCATTTAGAGTAAAATTGAATTGCAGTAGGAGCGAAAGCTGTGTATACTAACAATTTCAGAGAAGTGGCTTCCTTGTGAACGTCGCGTTGACACCCATGTATGGACCCTCATGGACCGAACACCAATTCAGGCCTTTGAACTCGCTTCGAGATCAACATAAAAACAAGCCAAACCCCCTTTGCGGCATTACTGATGTCGCTTTGAATTGTGGTCCTTTAGCAACTTGTGTCATTGTTCGTCGCGGGGCCATGTGTGACCGGTGTGACCTCCATTATTATGCTCTCCGAAAATTCTACGTTCCCCCCCCTCTAAATGCTGTTGCCACACAGCTTTGACACCCCACCACACCCACCTTTATACACCACGGGATTACAATCCAAGACAATCACCGCGCTAAAAAACACTAAAAAGGCCTCTGGATGGACTAAGACCTCCTTCAACAATCCCCCCTCCTCAAACCACCTCCAGCGACTATCGTATAGAGCCAAATCAACCATGCTCAGCTCCATTCGTCGAAGCTTCAAATCTTCCATGAAAGCAAGCAAGATTAATCTGACGCAAATAGAAGCTAATCTCTCCCCGGACCCTAAGCCTTCAACGTCAACTTCGGCTCAGTATCCCGACACTCCTCCAGCCTATTCTGTGAATCCTCAAGGAGCCGACCCACTCGCGAAGCTCAGCGAGTACGATACAATCTTTATAGTAGATGACTCGTCGTCTATGAATGCCGATATATCCCCCGGCGGGAACACTCGTTGGGCAGAGGTGTGTTGTTAGGATAGCTTCCAGTCAATCTCTAACCAGCATCTGACTAAAAATCCATTAGGCATGTCTCGCTCTGGCGGATTTCTCAGAGATAGCCGCCAAGTATGATAAAGACGGCATCGATATTTATTTCATCAACTCCAGGAAGACAGGAAAGGGATTGAAGGTCGGTTAAACCCCTTGGTCTGGAAACAAACGATCAACTAATTCTCATATGGTTTTTTTTTTTCATCATAGAGCAAAGCCGATGTGGAAGCATTATTCATGACGCTCTCACCTTGTGGCCGCACAAACATCGGGACAAAGTTAACCAGCTTGGTGTCGAAAAAGTATATGAACAAGTTATCAGCTGCCTCCGGGGAGCGCGCATCGTGGCCGAAACGCCAAAATTATGTGATCATAACTGATGGGCAAGCCAGTATGTATCAAACTCCTTATTTATCATGAAAGAACTTGAATAGATTGCTCTTATACTCACAGCCGATCCTGAAATCTTGGAGCACTTCCTCCGGGACCTTGCTCAGAAATTGTACAACCTCCGTGCTCCCCAAGCACAGGTACGCCGTTCTCTCAGTTTCTATTGGCGTCACAGAAAGTTCATTAACCCGCCATTGGTTTTTCTAGATGGGCTTCCAGTTTGTGCAGATAGGCAATGACGCGGGGGCTTCGCAATTCCTTGACGGACTCGACGGAGATAACGAAAAGTTATCGATGGTAAATGATCTTTATTTTTATGTACATGCAACTGTGGGCTGACGATGCTCGTTTATTAACACAGGATATTGTCGATACTGTGAAGTCTACTCCTGGAAAAGCGTTTGATGGAGACTTCCTCACGAAGGTCTTGATTGGGGGCATCAATCGAAACTTCGACCGTGCTGTGTAATCCAGGCCACCGAGCTGTGAACTAATCTGTCTTTTTGAATCCTTCTTAGTATTTTTGCAGCATTTAGGACATTCACATCCATCGTCATAGACTCGAGAGGTTGACTGATAATACAATAGAGTAGATACTATACAATGGACATGTGACAGCAGTGAACGGTATTACAATAGACGGGGACGCCTGTAATTATATGGGTATGAAGGGTGGGATCTTCTAACAAGCAATGCCGAACAAGCAGCATTGGCTCCTATGCAAACAAGATGGCTAGAGAGATAAAAAGTCGCAGACAATGGCTATGTCTTTATAGCCTTGCCCTTTCCTTTCCCAGGTCTCCGAGAACCAGGATGATATTCATCATCAGACTCGTTGGCAGTCAGTTTTCGTTTCCTTGTCGGTTTAAGCCCCTCGACCTCTTCGAGGACTATATGCGGTGTAAGGGGATCCCGACGAAGCTTTTCTATGAAGGACCACATCGCTTTCGTGACGCCAGTGTTCGTCCGGACATGTCCCTTGAACTCTCTGTGAACCGTTGTACGAAGGGTCTGTATAGCCTTCGCCTTTAACAACGTCTCTTCGTCACCCAGGGCGAACAGGAGAACACCTGAAAGGGGAATAGGTAAATCTTGCATTCCGAAGTATGCATTTCTACATACCAATGAAAGCAAACTCGATCGGTGCAATTGTTTTCTTGACCTTATTCAAGTACGTTTTCAATTTGCTGTCAACAGCGATTGCCCATAATTCTTTAAGAACTTGGTCGATCTTCTCCATAAACTTCGGGGCGAGAGGGTCTGTGGATTTGATCCAATTCTGCAGTTTTGTAGGGCTGTAATGTAGGTCTTCTCCCATAGTATGGCAGAAATATACAAGGTGAAGCACATTCGAGAAGTCACGGCCGCGAGTCAAATTCCAGTCCAAATGTTGGGCCAGGCCATTTTCCACAAGGACGTGGGTAGTTTGCAATTTGTTTATCCACCTGTACGAGAAGTGAGGAGATGAAATGCGCAAAAGAGACGTTTCGCATACATAGACCGCGGTGAAGAGACAGCACGCATTTTTTCTGAGAGTTCTTGTGAGATGGCTGTGTTGAATATCTGATAAACCATTGATATTACCTGATCCCGTCAATGGCATTCCAAGTTGAACACGTTGAAATATTTCGCGTTCGGCGGTTTCATCAAGACCGTAGTACTCAGCTAAGCAAAACTTTTAAGTATAACGTCCCACCATGGCAAAATATCATGGCCTACCGCAGGATATCTCCTTGTTGCGAAAAATCGTTTTATCTTCTTCTACCATGGCCACGCGATTTGTCTTGTTTTCGAGATGCGGTGGAATGGTAAAGTAAAAGCTTTTCTTCCCCTCCTTATCTTCGTCGAAGGAGAAAAATATCAATCCTAGACGACAGCATAGAGAGATATACCCTGAACGCACGAGGAATCTGCACGGAGTGCTTAGAGGCGTGGTGCAATAGACATGTCGTAGAGACTTACTTGTCCATCGAGGTATCTCTGTATTGATGTAAGACGCTGTTGCCCGAAAATGCAAAAGTCAGAACGCATCCTCTTCGATTGAACAGCAAGTCTGCTCACCTGTTTTCCATCTACACAAATCCGCTGCTCCTCCCCATCTTCATCCATTTTCACAACAAAAACAATCGGCGGGATGTGGAACCTCCCCCATATTGAGTCAATAAGGTTGATTTGCTTGGCTTCTGCCCACACAACATCTGAAGCGAGCCGTGGGTTCATGACGGGCGCTTAAATACCGATTATTTGGGGTTTTCCCATACCTCTTTGATAGGCTGGGTTCAAATCTATTGAACCTTGATGTATCATCTCTACAGAAGGCCAGTATCAGGTGTCCAGCTTAGTTGGTGCACTGGTTTTGTAGCCCCTCACCATGCAATTCCCCGGTTGTATAGGTGTTCATAACAGGCTCTTGCGGGAGTGCGTTCTTGTTCTTGATGCGACGAGCGTCGCGGTCTTTTTCGTCATCTGTTTCGTCTAGCTCGTAGATGCCATCGAGTTCAGAGAATTCCGATTCAAGTTCGTCTTGAGCGTGAGCTGCCATCGTCGAAGAGTGCATGAAGGACTCCGAGGCTGTCCTACTAAACTGAACGCCGTGGGTATTTTTGGCACAGCCACGTTGATGCCCTACCCCTTAAACGTGTTAAGAGCCCAGCGTTGAAATACCAGCTGCGGGCGCTTGCAAAGGGTAGATGAACATGAGAATTACAGATAATTACTTGTAGATAACGCCTCCATCGTATGGCTACTTTTCTTCAAGCGCCTTCTTCAGCGCACTCTTGACTGTGCGAGCATCAGCTCGTCCCCGACTTTGACGCATAATCCATCCAACAATCTTGTTCACGACACCTTTGTGGCCTGTTTTAAAAGCTGATACCTCTTTTGGAAGTGCATCGATTGCTTGCTGAACCAAAGCGTCAAGCTCGTTAGCTTGGTTGGCAGACTGCGAATCCGAAGAACTGGAAGCGTCTGACCGGGGTCGGTCGCCTTCAAGCCCAGGTGAAGTGAAAGCTAGCAGCTGGAGCTCTTCTGCTAGTTGTCTAGTGGACTCGGTGGAAGGGTTCGAGAGCATATGACGCAACAAGTATTTACCCGATGTACCTTGGAAGCTAATATTAGTACTCGCTTCTCGAAATCACACCATATTCGCACCTGTTATTGTTCCGTCCTGAACGAGGTCAATAAGCTGTCCCAGCTGTCCCGGCTTCACGGGATTATCCACAAAAGTCGCTTTTCTCGCAGCGAGCTGTCCTAATAGCTCATGCACCATCCTGTAACATCATTGAGCCATTCTTTCTTTCTAAGGGGAAGCAATTAAACTAACCAATTGAATACAATCTTTGGGTCGCGCTTTTTATCTTCGCATAGCATATCAAAGTACCTGGCAATGCTTCCTCTGATATCCGCGTCGAAACCATCGAAAGGGACGTCTTTGACACTCTCGATTTTCAAGAGAGTTTCGACGTTCTTGTCCGAGAGTCCGTACGAAGCTTTCAGACGGTCTCGCATTTCCCAAGGTAGTTCTGGGAGACCAGCCTTGACAGTTGATATCCGGGCCTGAAATCACTTAGGAAGAATTACAATAAGACGCGTATTTAGCGCTCACCTCGCTAACACTGAGGACACCAAGATTGGGATCTGGCATATAGCGATAATCGGGGGCATCCTCCTTGGATCGAAGTTTGAACGTTTCAAATGTGTTTTCATCGAAACCCCGAGTTTCTTGCGGTACAACAAAGGGGGCCCGTGATAAAAGTTTGAGGTGCCGCTGGATTTCATGAGCTGGGTGGGATATTGTTAGGATGGGCACGACTTCCTGATGGAACAGGAAATGTACTTATAGCAGCCATCATGAACTTCACGCTATTGAGATTTTTAATCTCACAACGCGTCCCTGGAGGTTCACCAATCCTGTTGACGGATACATTAACGTCGCAACGAAGCGAGCCCTAGGCATAAGATGAGAATAGTGCTTGAACGGGATGGAAAGAACGGCAAACCTGCTCCATATTGCCGTCGCTTGAGCCTACAGCGCGAAGGAGGGCCTGCAACGTCCGTACATAGACTCCAGCTTCTTCTGGAGAATGGAGGTCAGGGTGAGTGACAATTTCCATTAAACCTGTTCCAGCCCGGTTGAGATCAATTTGGGACGTCAGGGTACGAGGGTTGAACGTCGACTTTGCTGTATCCTAACAGGCGAAAGAATGAGTTGACAGGTCGCTTGTGAACGTTCAAAGTTACTGACTTGTTCAAGCTGGATCTGCTTTATTCGTACTTGAATAGGCTCTGAAGAATGTGGAGATGGCAGTTCGAGGAATCCACCTGTGGCTAGTGGGGCTGGATACTGGGCGCTTGAGTATTGTTTCTTCAGATAATATCAAGAAGCCCTCACCATATTGCTGGGTTATTTGGTAACCGGATGGCAGGTCAGAGTAGAAGTAGTGCTTTCTGTCGAATGAAGAACGTTGTTGTATATCACTTCTCAGTGCCAAAGCCGTTCGTAGAGCCAAATCCACGCAGTTTGGGTTCAGTTTCTGTCATTGTACTAGCTCTCAGTAACCACCCGACACGGCATTCCGCCTGAACTTCGCTTACAGGCAGAGTGCCCGGGAAAGCAGCATCAAAGCTGGCGACATTTGTATTTGGAGCATCGCTTGGTTCAGCAGTCAACGCATCTAATGGTGTGAATCAGTTTTGCATTCTGGTTAAGAGCCTTGTAACAGAAACCGACGCGAAAAGAGTTTATGACGCGACTTGATTTGGGCGTGGGTCTCTATCCCAATGACGACCTGGTATCCCGGCCATCTTGGGTCTTCCTTTACTTCTCTATGGCTGCTAAAGAAGCGAAAACGATGGCTATGACCCACGAATCTGCATGGCCCGAGTCGAACGAACATAAGCGTGGAGGACAAGAGTTCATACGGCGCGGCCCGCGTCGCCTCCGGCTGCCAACTGAGATCAAATAGCCCCTGATTGGTCTTTGCGCCGTCCCTTCAATGTGACGACCAAGACAAACATGGGTAGTCAAATACAACTTTCCAAAGTTCTTTCTCGAAGCTTGGAAAGCCTTTTTGATGTTATCTAGAGCATATTTGATAGCCATCGCTACGACCCAATGCAGAAGGAGTACCGTGACATTGCAGGGGCATACCCCACAAATAAACGAATTTTCCGATTTTGGCTCAAGGCAGCTGTATTCGCTCACTCGCCTTTCTCCAGGCTCGAGTATGTCATCAAGGGCTGCGAACTTGAGCTCATACAAATGTGCTCCCTGACTGCGTGTGTCGAGGATAATCGTCACGGGGTGGAACACCCGGGACTTTCAGAGGATGAATTTATCATTTTCCTACAGATACTTCTATCTCCATCGACACCCCGCAGCTTCCTTCATACGCTTACATGCCTCGACTGTACAGCTCGACAACGCGTTATTTCCTTGGCCAGAGCCGCGTTGCATCGAAGAGGCTGTTTTAAACCCCGTACTGAGCCTCCGAGGGGAAGGCAGGTGCATGAATCGAGGCTGCCACAGAAACGTCTCAAATTACGGCAGTGAACCTATCTAGCAATGCCGTGCATATTGCGTAACGTGTTGCAAGTTACTGTAGCAAACAGTGCTTCAGAATCGATTGGGAGAGCCCAATATACCCACATAAAAAACTATGTGCTCTCCTTTCTGAGTTCGGTAAAATCGCAAGCGGGAATGACGTGTTTTTATGGGAGATTAAAGATCGTAACATGCGGAATAACTCCAAGACTGCAGAACAGTATTCGTTTGAGAAAGGATGGCTGAATTTACTTTTGCGACAGAGACCCCGTAGAGTATCAAGAAGTGGATTGACTCACATCCGACCAAACTGGGACTAAGCCTAAGCCGAGACCTATTAGCAGTTGGGTAGGGCTAAATCATCCCACTAACGCGAGACCCAACAAAGCCTGCCGCATGTGACCCGTCCATTCATAACCAATTGCGGCTAGGCTTCCGGGACTACATGAACTTGTTTGCAAAACTTGTGCCTTATGGCACTCAAGGTCCAGGTATGATTGATCCTTGCTGGTTTCGATCGAACTTGAGTACTTGCTCATCTTTCTCAGCCACAGGAAGGATAATGATGAACTCAACTAAGAGGTGGCCTCATGGGCAGCAGTTGGAGCAGCATGTACTGGAATGGAAAGGTATAAGTCTCCTGATAATTATGAAGGCCCATGAGTGGAACTACTCATAGAGACTCCGAGTGGCACGGTCAGCAAATTTCCTGACACTTCCCAGTCGGAGAGCTCTGCAGCTCACCCCACTACTGGCAGGCGCGGAAAGGTTACCACAGACTGCGGCGGTCTTGGCCCAGAACGTTTTCTGCGGAACTTGTCGTCCTTCAGAAAACGTGCAACCAGGGAGCATGCTCCAGGGACGCAGTGGTAGTTGACCCGCCAGTTATACCCGAGCGCAGTATTGTTGTCCGGTCGTTAAAAAGTGTTGTCCATCTCGAATTCATCACCTCACAGTACTCAAAGGAAGACTTGGGGACGTCTGGAACCCCTGTATACGTGCGCCATACATTGTTCAATCTCAAAACGGCAGCCTGACTTCCCATAAAGGAAATCACGAGATTAGATTATCAGCACCCCGATAAGACTTCTGCTCTTTCCACCAGACAGAATCCTCGCCACAATGCCTGCGCCTCAAATAATAGACCTGACACATACACTTTCGCCATCTCAGACTCCCAAAATCATATACCCGGGCGACCCGCCATTCCACCTCACTCCATACGCAACGATTGCAAAAGATGGCTATTCCGTGCACATTCTGAACACGGGCACGCAATCAGGCACACATATCGACGCACCATGTCATTTCGTGGAGGGCGGAAAATCAATCGACCAGATCCCACTGGACGATCTCGTAGGTAGAGGCTACATCCTCGATTACACAGCGGTTGGGTCGCCTCGTCCCGAGTTACAGTTGCATGCAAGGCAAAAGCTCGAGTGGGATGATCTCGAGCGCGTTTGGAAAGCCTTGCGAGATACTGTGGAGCCTTCAAGTGCCGAAGAAACGAGTATATACGAGTCTCTCACAGAAGAACTTGAATCACGACAGTACAAATTCCTCTTGATCAATACCGGTTGGTCAGAACATAGTCTTGATCCTACAACCGAATTCGACACCTCCCAGTTCTTCGGACACCCGTATTTCTCCCCCTCAATTGCAAAACACCTTGTATCCATAGGAATCAAACTTTTTGGAATGGATCTGCCAAATCCTGACGAAACACCTTTCGAATCAGTCGGAGGAGAGGACGGATATGCCTTTCATGAAGTATTCCTCGGAGAGGGCGGACTTATCGTAGAGAACTTGGCAAACTTGAAGCATCTCTCCATCAAAGGCCAAGGGGATTGGATCATCAACATAATACCCCTGAAACTAGAAGGAACAGATGGGTCCCCGGTTCGGGCATTTGCGTATCGTGAAGGAAGTTATTGAATAAACAGCGCACCGTAGATGTACCAACTCCATAATGAACTGATCACACTCAGGCCAATCACAATGTAGGACAATGGGTAACTAATGGACAGGCTGGTGGACATCTACGAATATATGCTAGTCGTTAAAGAGCAGTGATTAGTACTAACAGAAAGCGAAGAAGTCATAGCGAGAAAGAACCGACAAGTAAGTAAAAATTTCCGTCATGGAATCTAAGTCAGTTATGCGAATCCACACAAACCAGGTGATATATAAACCGATATTCCAAACGAGATATAGTCTCCATCCCATCCAGATCTCCAAAAAAATATCCAACTCAAATATGGGCAAAAGTCGGGCACGTCGAGCTCCCGACCAAAGTGCGCCAGCCTATTCCAGCCTTCTGGCAGTATTGGAGGTTTAATGCCCATTGGTATGCTCGACGATGGTAACAGCATCAGCAACCGTCTCTCGGAAAGCATCTATACCGATCAGATCTACAATTCCAGCCTTGACAAACGTGCGGTACGGCCGGGCGTTGACATGGGTCATGAAAATTTGAACTTCTCGTTTAAGGTATTCTTCCATGAGTTCATAAAGGACTTGAGCAGCGCTGATCACCATCGTTCGGTTAGTAAGAGTTCATAACCTTAGCCGTGGGACGTACGAGGCATCGCAGGTATCGACATCAGCCATATGGAAAACCAAGACCGAAGCTTTCTGGCGAGTGGGGTCCTCAGAGGGATGAAGCCTATGCTGGCCGTAGAGTTCCAATCTCCTCAAGCGTTCTGCCCGAAAGGGTTTAGTGGTTATTCAACCCGAACAAGAGACAACATACCTTTAAGCTGAGAGGTGTTTGCAAAGTCAAGGTTCTCCCGGATACGAACGATCAAAACGCCTGAAGCAGCCTCTTCGGCTTCAGGATTCTCCTTGAGAGGCTTCCATCTGTCTGTGCCCGGGATACGACCGAGGATAGTCATCCTGGTCTTCGACGAACGGTGGACGACAAGCAGCAGTGAAACTACCATGCTGATGACGATACCAGCTTCGAGGTCCCAGACAATGGCAAGAGTGAACGTCATAGCCATGATAGCGAGGTCAACCCATGCTCCCATCCTGGACATTCCGTTAGTTTCGTGAAGCCCACTAATCATCCAGTGTTGATACTCACTTCCAGTAATAGATCACATCATGAGGAGTCTCTGCGATCAAGGAATACACGACGAGTAAGATGCTAGAAAGGATCCATAAGTTGAGGTTTATTTAATGAGCACAAACTTAACGTACATCGAAGCCAAAACACATTTTGGCAGGAAGTAGAGCCAAGGAAGGAGGAAGAAGGTCGCAATCAGCACAACGACAGAGCAGACAATGGACGCCATTTGTGTTCGTCCACCCACATCGCCATTGATTCGGGATCTATAAATAAGTGAATACTGATTACTCAACTTCGCGGCAATGAAATAATATTCACCTTGTAATGGATCCAAACGCGGGAAGGGTACCAGGGACGAAAGAAGCCGCCAGATTGGCAGCACCAAGTGCCACTAACTCCCGGTTAGGACTGATGGAGTGACCAAAACGACCAGCATTCTGCTTCGCGGCGACAATGCTATCCAAGAATCCAGCAACAGAAATTAAACTAGAGCAAACAGTTGCCATCATCAGAGATTGAAGAAGTGATGGACAGGATACTTACACCGCAGTGGACATCGTCGAATGAAGGAATTTCGCATTGCCCTTTCCAAGGGGGAATTCAATAAAGTGTTCGCCAGTGCTGACAGAGACAGCACCAAGGATATCGACACCGTCTTTGTCCCATCTGAATTCACCAGAGAGCCAGGTAGACAAAACGACGATAATGAGAACCTCAGGAAGGCGGTAAATCCACCATGTCTTCTGGAATTGGCTCTTAAACCATCGGAAGAGAATGAGAGAACCCAAAGCACCAATACTGATAACCATCGTGAGGCGGTTAGAGTGCTCCCAAACATTCTCCACCAGAAAGGCTATTTTCTGGATAGTGGTGTGCGGACGGGCAAGTTGCATCAACTTGGTAAGTCCAAAAATAGGTGACAACTGCTCACTTGAAGATTGTCAGCTGGTCACCACAGATCGTGCGAGATAGGATGTACATACATCATGATGACCACCGCTACAGCAGTAATGAATCCCCGGAGCAGAGCTCTGCTGAGCACGACATCGATGAACCCGAGCCGGAAGAAACCGAGAACGAAGGATATCAGGCCGACCTAAGCAGCTAGTCAGGAGGAGTACGGGTGTAAGTGGCCAAAGAAGCATACCTGTAGCGTGATGACAGAGGAGACTGCAAGGCCCAAGGTATCAATACCGTCCGTCGGAGGTTCTCCAACGGTATGCCGAATATCCTGGATGGCCTGACCCAACAGGAGACTTAGTGCGGCTTCAGGGGCAACATTAAGTTGCCTCGATGTGCCGAGGAAGGCGTAGATTATTCCAGGAATTGCTGCGGAGAGCTATGACATATGTTAGCTGTGTAAACGCTCCAAGGTAACCGTGAACGCACCAGGCCAGTTACTGGGCTCAGCTTTGCTAGCGAAGAGGCATAACTGATTGACTGCGGTATAAGGATGCAGCCCACAGTGAGGCCGGCAAGAATGTCGCCACCTAGCCTAGCATAACGCGAGAATGTTATGTCAGAGGATAGAACGGCGCGATATTACTCGGACATGATCCGGAAAGCCAACGCACAGTGACCAGGAATACTGTGGGATCCATGCCAACGAGGGAATGTAGTACTTTGCCCTCCTCGCAATGATTGATTTTCTCCGCTTCCGGGTACGCGCAGGGACTGTCGAGAATAATTCGGAGGTCAGCATACTTGCACAGGGGGAAGAGATCGACATGTAGCTGTAATAAAGCTACTTGTACAGCGAAATAAAATAAACAGCCAATACGTCAGGCCACTACTGGTGTCTTTAGATGGTCCCAATATTAGCTTACTTACCTGACTGAGCAATACTGCCGTAGTCCGTCTCCTCTTCGTCCACAAGCGCAGCTGTTTCCTCCTCCCCTAGGCCTTCGAGAACCGTCTTCTTCCTCCGAACGGTGTCGATAGCCACGATGGATTCTGACATGGACGTTGCAGACGAGCCAGGTAACTGCCTGCGCTGCATATCGCCCTGATACAGGTTTGGACGAGAAGAGCTCATGAGGGGGTGCGAGCTGAACTGTTCGGGCAATGCCAGGAATCGAATTCAGGTGTTCCGCGAGTTACGTAATATATACACCGCCACACGGGCATTGGGTTACTGCCAAGGCTCGATTCGCCCTCGCTCTCACCCACATTCGCCTCGAAATTCAGCATGATGTCCGTGTCAAAGCGAGGCTTTGGCGATGTCGGTAGCACAACGAGAGACTACAAGTACACTCAGGAGATCTCGCAAATGGTGAGCGGTCCGTTTTTATCCTTCCGGGGAACACGACTTACCGTTCTCCTAGATGTTCGTCTTTGGGGAGGTCCAAGATCCGAATCCCGAGACTGTGAACTTAGTTGAGGACATTGTACGGAGTCAGCTTATTGAACTGGTATGCGTACCCCTGTCTAATGGGAGCAGTGAATGCTAAAGCCAACGCCGACAGATTGTTCAAGCGAGAGCAGTCACAAATCGACGCGGGGCGCGTTACCTCACGGCGGAAGATCTCATTTTCCTTATTCGCCACGACCGAGCAAAGGTCAATCGACTCAGAACATACTTATCTTGGAAAGATGTCCGAAAGCACGCCAAAGATTCTGGTGGTGATGGAGGCGGAGGTGTCGAAGAAGCGCTAGAAGACGGCGCGGACGGTGCGTACCCACAGGCCTACCATCAGACAGGTTATTGACTTCCGCTCTAGACAAGATTGGCGCTGGAAAAGCCCAGAAGATCAACTTTAAACTCCCTTGGGAAATAACCACTATCTACTCCGAAGTCTTGAAAGCAAGCGGCCATCAATCGGACGATGAAGAGGACGAAGACGACATTGAGGCTCACGAAGCTTCAATACAACGTTTGAAGGTAAGCATACTGTCAAATACATTGTCCCTGAATTTCTTTAACCCCTTGTTTTACAGGAAGCTGACGATGCCACTCGCCAAATGACGCGAGAAGAATACCAACATTATTCGGATTGTAGACAGGCTTCATTCACCTACCGCAAAGGCAAACGTTTCCGCGAATTCCTTAGCCTCCCTCCTCACCTCGATCTTCGCGCCAACGATGACACGGTCGATATTGTTGGTTTCCTCGCCTTCGAAATGGTCCGGTCTCTAACTCTCGCTGGCCTTGCCGTCAAGAAATCCTTAGAAGAGAGTTTCTTGCGAGATGACTATACATCCCCTAAAGCCGGTAAACGCAAGGCTGGAAACAACTCGTTAGGCGGACCTGCAGAGAAACGCAGACGAGAAGAATCTCCGGACGACGAAGAGTACACCCTTCCCGTCAACTCTTTGTTCCTGCCTCCTCCTGAGGCCCGGACTGCTCTTCGCCCAGAACACATCCAGGATGCTTTCTCTAGGATGCAAGCCGAATGGTCTCACAGACGTTCTGCCGGGATGCGGAACTGGCGCGGTGGACTTGTTCGAACAAGGATCAGCCTTATTTAATATACTTTCCCGTTGTCTCTCGCCTCTTATTCGCTTTCCGTTGTTATCGAATTTTTTTATATCAGGAACTACATTGTACTACCACCGCATCAAGTCCATCACGTAATTGCATATTGTCCAAAATACTTTACACTTCTGCTTTAGATACTAAACATGAGTTCCAGGTTCTGCCGTCGAGGAACTCTTTTCCGACCTCCCAGACACGAAAACAATGGCGGGTCTCCTCTTTGTTCAGAATAACAACGAAGCCGCAACATCCAGGTTCCCTCCAGCAGCCTCTAGAGTGCTGATCGCAACTTCTCTAGATACTCCAAAGCTCATGATCGTCTGGATAGACTCTTCAGGGAATCTTGATTGTGTGGGTGCAGCGGGTGCTCGCGTTTGAGCGCCGCCAGGAGCGCGGCTGGCCGGGGCAGATCCAAGGGTCCTTCCGACACTGCTGGGGAACGAGGACGGCTGATTTCTTGAAGCAGGGTTCGAAACGGAGCCGCCTTGTGCCGCACCAGCGGTCGAAGGTCCACCAGATACATCTTCTTCGACAGGAAAGTCCCTTCCTTTTTCTGGGATCTCGTGCTCAGGGAGGAAAGGCACGTCTCGCCCCTGGATCGTCAAACAGTTCTTTTTGAGATCGATGACTGCCTGGTGCGCCTTCAGCATGTCCAGTCCAAAAAGAAGATCGACTGCACGGCCCTATTTATCAGGAATATGAGAGGACTGTCCAGATGTCAAGGAGGGATAGTGTATATATGTACCTCCATGATTGTGAAAGCGCAGGGGAGGAAGATGTCTGCCAACTTCATTTGGGCTGCGTGGACCCTTCCGAGGATTTTGGCTGTCCCAACGCCATGTGCAATTCCTGCAAACCGGGAATCCAATAATCGCATCAGTCTAGAAAGTATATTAGCTGCTTGTGGATTTAGTTATGATGAATGGGACATACCCGCAGGCTTCAGCGCATTCCGGGCTCACTAACAAAGTCGTTAATCATCCATGGGATAACGAGAGGCGATACGGCGCTTACTGATAGTCGACTGCGCTCCCGAATCAACAAACGCCTTAACAGGATGCCCATTCACTTCCACAGAAATACTGCATCCCTTCAGCACTCTCCTACACGAACGGGAACATGGAATACCCACTAGAGCATATGCACCCTCCCAAAGAACTCTGGAGAGTACTCAAGCGCATGTGTCATATTTTCCGCCACAGCCTGCATCCTAATCTCTTCCTCGATCTTCCTCTGAGCCTCCACATCGAAAGGATCGGCGTTCAGGCTGTCGATGGCCTGGTTCCGAGAGATGGTGTCCATTTGACCCCGCATGGCTCTCATCGCCTCGGCGAACCTGCCGGGATGGTTCTCGACAATATCTGCGAACTCTGGTTGGGTCTTTCAAAGAGAAACGTCGGTTTAAGAGATATAGTTAAAGGTGCTGGGAGGGAAAGGTAGACTTACGGCTCGTAGTTGTCCCATAAGACTTGGATCACCCAGCATCTGGAGGCGCATCATTTCAGAGTCTTGTTCCATAGTCCTGTGCAATCGCGAAGAGTTGTGGCCCTGTTAGCATATCGCAGGGATTGAGAAATGGCACAACATACTGTCCCTGGACGGTGGCTACCTTTCTCCGTAACAGCAATATCGCAGAGGGGCCTTCCACACCCAACTGTCGTATGGTCGATTTCGGGTTACTGAGCTCTCGTCCATTGTACGAGATGCTTTGTTCTGAGGCTTGGATACCTGACTACGAACCCAGATAAATACAGAGTAGGGAACAAGGAAGAGATCCGGGACATAATCACGGTCCCCCAAGATGCATACACACCTCCGCTTCGAGCAGGGCCATGACGTTCTCAAGCTCCATATTCTCATCAATCTCAAC
Organism: Coprinopsis strossmayeri; assembly: GCA_900156845.1. Lineage (NCBI taxonomy): Eukaryota > Fungi > Basidiomycota > Agaricomycetes > Agaricales > Psathyrellaceae > Coprinopsis > Coprinopsis strossmayeri. The sequence goes on along the minus strand of FTPT01000018.1, from coordinate 266,989 downwards.
GACAAAGGACTGCCCGAGGTCGTTCATGAAAGTGAGCTCCATGGTCGGCGCGGTATATGTCGAGAAGCCAGTTGAACGGTTTTGTCAGCGTTAATAAGGTGAGGGAAAGCTGTAAAGCTGTAAGCTGGACGTCAAAGAATCCAAGCAGTTATAGCATCAAAAGCTTCGGTGACGCGTTGACGCTGGACACTGCATAATTGAATTGATCACAAAGGATGGCTGTATTGATTAGCCATCATCTGGGGATCATGAGATAGGGGTAATTGAAGCAATGTAATGTGACTATTTTACAATAATAAAGATACAAAGAATTAAATCTATGTGCATGAAGGAACAAAAGAGCGAGATCACCGAAAGACATGCAGCGGGGCCGGGAGCTCAACGAGGGAGCCGACCGCCCATACGGCTTGGGGTAAACTGGGAACTAGAAAACTAATTAATCATGGTCCGAATGAACACCTTCCAACTCACAACCGGGATCCAGCGCCTCGGATATTAGACATGAGGGCGCTTTCAAGTGCCGAGCCCGACAAGCTCGCATCTAAAGAATACGGTCGTAAGCTGTTAGCTCAGAGTCAAGTCGAAAGGAACATACCACTGAGGTCACTGAAGCTGGAAGCTTCAGAGCCATGACTGCTTGTGTATTCGTCCGACTGGGGATGATTCCTATGACCATACCCGACGGCGCCTCGTCTGGGGACAACCGGGGGGCTAGTCCTCCTTGTCGTGAACTGCTTTCCCATTGGTGAATGCGGTTGCGAGTCTCCATTGGGTGAAGGAATGTCTGGTATGGAGCCCTGAGGCGACCCGGCACTCGACACAGCACTAGAGACGCTCTGGCTTCCACTGCGCGTAGAGAGGGTATCCGGTCTGGAGCTGCTCCCAGCCGACCTTGGTGATAGAAAATTGGGACTTCTCCTTCGGGGTCGTGGTTTGCTAACCAATCCAATAGCTTCACTCGTCATCATCCTCTGGAGTTCTTCGAGTTTCCGATTGAGCATGTCTTGTTCTTCAGCAGCACGCTCAGCCTCTTCTTCTTTGAGGGCATATTCGTCTGAGGAATCCGTGTCACTGCCTGAGGATGAGGCAGGAGACCGCGACCGCATTGAATGGTGGTGATAGTTCCGTTTGGAAGCTTGCAACGTGAGAGTCGACGACGAAACAGCTTTCTTTGGCTGAGGAGAATTCTTTGTGAGGGAGTTGAGCCGTACACGGACGTCCAAAGGGGTGCTCAGCCTCGACGACGTGGCAAGTCGCGAACTTCCACTCATTCGTGTCTGTATTCGTGCAAGAGCGCTGGGTTTCTCGGTTGCACGGGGTCCTTCTACATAAGGCGAAGGAGGCGGTTGTGTTGCTGTAGGACTGAGGGTGTCTTGTATGTCTTTAAGTCCTCGAATCTCTTCTTGGAAGCGAGCATGGACTCTATACAGAAGATAAGGAAGCGGGACTTCCAAATGTGCTGCTAATCCTTTCCCTGAGCCTGAAATTAGCTGTGTACCGTCAGGAGAGGATGGTTACCACGTACAATCAGCACCTCCGCTGTCAGTTGAACGAGACCTCTCAATTACTTTCCAGAGTATATCAGCTTTCTCTGGCGTCCATTCTATCTATAAATTTGTTCAATTGTTTGATTCAGGTCAAAGTAGGAGGGTTGACCCTGCCTGTGGAGGATCTGGAATTGGGTTCTCCGGCCTTGTCGTAGAAAGGCGAACGACCACGCGAACTGATGGCGCCGACATCTTTTCCCGGGGAATCTTGGAAGAACAAGACGCGTCTGTAACAAGTAAGCGCTTAAACAGGGGATGGGTGCAAGTGTCGTCGTGCAACGGAATCGTAGCACCTATGCGGTTAGATAAGATTAGATCCATGCCGGTTCACGTGGATCTGATAAGATGCAGGTCGTTTGCAAAACCAAAATTCGAAAACAAAGCCGCCAGCGATGTTAATCTATGCAAAATAGTTGTTGAACGGGAATGGTTGCAAATCGACTTAAGTATGTCTCCACTGGAGGATGGCCAACCTCGGTCATAGAGAGGCATCGAACACACACGGCGGAGTCCCTTTGCAACTTGAAGCGTTGAATGTCACATTGTCTACCAGTACATTGTCGACTAAGTTCGCAGCACCACAGTCAAATATCGATTCTAGTCATACATTGGAATTCGAGGCCTAGCCATATCACTTTCCTATTGCCTCCATAATCGACACTCCCTCCCTCGCCGTGCTCCTCGTCTGCTCAGCAAGCGAGTCCTGAGCAAAAATATCTCCAAACCTCTTCTTCCACAACTCCCATCTACCTTTTGAAAATCCTTTGCTCCCTTTTCACCGCTGACTTTGACGATGACCATAGAGAACCAGCAGAGGTAGTCTCCCGGAGTGTAGTTCTTGTCATTGTCTTCTGGTGCAGCTGGATTGAGGAAGAATTGGTTGCGGAAGAGATGGTCGAGCTCTTGAGCCGCTACAAGTGGGTCCTTCTGCGCATTTATGAACCCGGCGATGAATTTCATCTTGAGCTGCTCAGGAACCCCAGGGGTCTCTGCGATTTCTTCAGCGGAGAAGGTGCGTACCTCAAACTTGAACGGGGTCGAACTGGTCATTGCGGGAACGGATGGACAGCGTGCACAGGGGGAAATGAGGCGAACGATGGTCTTTGCTTACCTGGCGGTATCCCTATGCCCATTTTATATTCAACCAATGCAAAAATTCACATACACACACACTGGCATTGATCTGCACACGCCTTTGCGACGTGAACAGCGCCGTCAAAATTCTTCAAGAGAAGATCGACCCCAATTAACTACTTACTTTTACTTAAGAACCCTGAGGTATGCTTGCGGATCTGAGGTCGGAGTGTCTTAATAACTGTATCCAGTCACTATGGGATGATCTAAATGGAGCCAGAAGTCGACCGGGCGCCTGTTGGGCGCCTGTAAACGAAATAGCGCTGCCCGGCATCTCATTGTAAGTTTCCTCTAGAAGAGTCTTCCACACGAGAGATGTAAGCCCGCTTAAGAAATTCTTCTTGCCTTCACCAGTCGGTTCTGAGGTTGATGTACCCATACTAATCTTTGAACATACACTAACCTGCTTTAGGACGGACTTTCTTATAGCGCTGTAGATCTTATCGTCTAAAAATTGAACCACCCAAGAATTTGAAGCAGTTGTAAGGTATGATTTGGTCTTCTGGGCATATCAAGAATTGCACCAGGTTCTCGGGCGCTCATCCACAGCGAGGCCTATTTCCTACGTGTGTAACTCCGAGTTCGCTCACGACACATCGATCACTACGATTTGTTCAACTTACAAATGGGAATGCAATCTTGACCCTCCGGAATCAGGTATAATTGACGAAGGTAAAACTCACCATTCCTCATCTGCTGGACAGACACCCAACCAAATTACCCCAATGTTCTCCTCCTAAGAACCCCCTTTTCTCTGCGCTGCTAGCTGCTATGGTCAGCTGTACACCACGATCGCCCACGCAGCTGTCATAACTGGAAGCTCGAGCATCTGTTGTATGATATTCCGATCGTGATCTGTGCTACGTCTGTGCTAATCTTCTGCCAGCCGGGATTCATTGATCAGCAAAATGCAGAGTATTTGCACAAATGGCAATAAGGCGGGAGTCACGTGTTGTCTGCCCTGGGCTTCGCACTAAGACCCTTGTTTGCGACGCAGAGCCATTGGGAGCTAAACCTAAGAGAAGAAAAAGGAAAACAATTGTTTATTGGGCATATATCTATATTATAGAACTATTTACGAGACCTCCGGAGGCCAGATCGACGTCCAATACTTCCTTGGTCAGAACCACTGGGGGTAGTTTCACCGAGTTCCTCCCTGAACCAGTGAGCTCTGCGGACAGATAAGTCATAGAGCTTCAACAGTAGAGTAGTAGCGTACCTGCGTCCTTTTGGTGCTTGTGGCGACATGCCAATATAGTTTCCTCATTAGGAATCTGGGGTGTGATGGCGCATCAGTCTTGCAATCGCACTCTTATTTCCCAATCGCACTCTTATTTTTCTAATCGCACTCTTATTCCTAATACCACCACACTATTCTCGTGTATACTCGATTTATTGCATATTACTTCGCTTCTCTTTTTACATTATTTTATATACTACTGTCTATTATTTATTACTATATTACCGCAGGCCGCAGAATGGCTTCGAGCCACGGTAATCTCCCCCCGCTTGTCCCTTGAAGACGCAACCCAGTGACACAGGAAAAGAAACCGCAAAGGAAGTAGCAACCCCCCTCACTTAGTTAAAGCATATGTATCGCGGATGAAGGTACTCGGATTCTCTATACAAAGTCAAGGCACGAGGATCTTAGGCGCCCAAAGTCTATCAATCAATCCTCTTATTAGGACACTTTCCAGACTTGACAATCGGTGGTTTGAATATAACACCTACTATGGACTTGCCCGTATTCGGTTCTCTCCAAGACTCTAAAATGAGATATAAGGCGAAACATTGATTATATTAGTTAGCGCCGGCAACTCACTGCTGGAAGTTACGCGGATAAGATAAGATAAAATATATCAATATATCAAGGCTTGAGCTGGCATTGACACAAAATTAAACGAACTTCGTCGCCTCTTGATCACTGACCTCGTTTTCTTTCACTACATTTCTGGCAGTTTCTAGCATGGAGAAAGGAGATACACTCCTGCACGCAGATGCTGTGCGGAGCCAGCTTGACAGTCGAATTACTGCATTACAAGACCAGGCCATTACGCTACAGAACTAGATTTTAAAGCTCAAGGCCACACGTAACGATCTCGCCACTATCTCGCGGATGCCGCTAGAAATTCTGTGCAAAATCTTCGTGGAATGCAGGTCGCTCTCTTCTGGCATGGATGCCCACTGGATCAAAGTCACTCACGTCTGTCGCCGGTGGAGGACGGCATGCCTCGCCTATAGAGGGCTATGGTCCGATATTTCTGACCAAGCACCTCTTTGGATAGATACAATGTTGAAAAGGTCATACCCCGGGCCTATATCGCTTCATTTGACGGATCGTGCCCTGCCTGAAAATATAGAGGCAGTGATAACAAAAATCCTATCGAGCTCACCGCGATTACAGGCTCTGAATATCTCGACCTCAGGCCTATCTAGGAAGTGACATCACTGTCTGCCCCTGCCCTCCGCTTTCTCTCTATTGACGTTGGTAATCCCCCACAACTACAACGCTATCATCCACTTTGTCTCTTCCATGGCCCAGGGGTGCCTCAATTGCGGATACTGTCTCTCAGCAATCTGAACATTGACTGGTCATCCCCGGATTTTTCTAGCTTAACGACATTCAACTTCGAGTACGGACGCAATTTGAACCGTCTCCGTATATCTTCCGAACAGTTCTTCGCGGCCTTGAGCCAGATGTCCAATAATCTGATCGAGCTGCGCTTAAGCATGCCTTTCCCCAAGATGGATGTCCCTCTCTCTCGTGTAGCTTTTCCGCACCTCAAGTCCGCATCCCTTGAGGACTCAGTTCTAACAGGGATCACTGCTGTTTTGAGCCACATCTCCATTCCCACCTCAACACTTGTTCGTCTTGATACCACAGAATCTACAATCAATAATACTGCAGCCCTTGCCCGCACATTCGCCGCCATATGGCTAGCGCATCCTAACCACGCACCAACTGGTGGCGACCCCAAGTTTGCAATGAAAGGCATGCGGATATCGCTTGAATCAGTATCTGCTTTGCGAGCCGATTATTGGCCAACAGACGTCAACATGGACACCATGCCGGTTCCGTATATATCGGGGAACTTCCCTCCCCTGTACAAGGTCTTCAAGTCTTTTGTGCCTTGCTTTATACTAGCACGGCTCGTTCACTTGAGCTCTCCTATACACATGACCACTCCTTACTGGTAGAGCTTCAGGACATGCTCTCTCTCACGGACCCAGACGTCGAAGAGCTTGTCCTCACAGGAAAACCTGCGCATTGTTTACAAGTCTTCTCTTGTATGACCTGGCGCTGGCCGAAGAACGTGGCGAAAATATCATCCTTCCCAAGTTGAAGACGCTTTCGCTGCGTCAAGCCAACTTTGCAGATAATTTTGGGGCTCAGGTATTCGAACGCTACGGGATTACTACCCTTTTCTCCGGGTTGGTTGTGACAGTGATGGGACGATCGAATGCCGACGCTAAACTCAAGAAACTTGTAATTAAAGAACCTCGAAACTTCGGCGGGAATCAACTGGAAGTTGAGGCGCTTAAAACGTTTGTAGGAGAAGTCGTTTGGGATGGAAAGGAAGATTATGTACATTAAACAAGTGAGTATATCTTCAAATTTCTACACAAAGCCCAAGGCTCATGGCGGTGGCTTTACTAGGGGCACACATTAGTGAATATTATTGGGATGATGTCTGACGAGACTAGGTCTATAAATAGTGCACATTTACAAAGATACTAGATTTTTTGACAATGGGTTGAGGGCCATAATTTACGAGGATACCATGGATGGATCGAACGACATCTAAAATGTACGCATTCTGATTTTCTCCATCCCCACGTCAGATGCTCAGGACTATGGGATGCTTTAGGAGTCTTCCACATGGCATGTTTACGGTGTCAACTCCTCATCTTATACTTAGCGATGGATGATCTATATAAAAAGAAACATTTTATGGAACAATGGTCTATGTAAAGAAGTGCTCCGACTAGTACTAATCCAAATCCTGTAATGAGGAGGGAGTAAGCGGAGAGACTACTTAGCATTTCCTAAGTTCTAACATGTGTCCGGCCGATTGAAGTACCGATGGAGTCTAAGCATTCGTTCCTTTTCAGTCTACTCTTCATCCGAACATCCGGGCGAACCACAGCCCTGAGTTGAATTAGTGCTGTCGCATCCCAATCAGGGTTCAGCAATGCAATGACTCGTCTTGGTCTATCTCTTCTTTTCCTCTGTCTAGCTGTCCATTCAGCAATAACTGAAGCAGCAATTCATGTGGTCGACCGTATCCCTTCAACCTAAAAATTGGCCCTGATCGTAAATTACCTCAACCAGAAGCTGGAGGAAATCGCGGAGCTCCTGCCTTCGTCTGCTCCTGGTATCATCAAGCCTATCAGATTGCCCCAGAAGTTTTTATTTTAAATAAAATACTCTCTGAAAATTCGCCGCCTTGGGACAACCTTGGGATATAGAATGCACATTCTATTAACATGAGTACGAATAACTCTTTGTTTATCCCGGTCGTGCGACTTCTGGCCAACAACTTGAACGTCAATGCTGTCTTTCCGTCATTCAGCCCTGTACATAATGCTACAAGCTCCGCCTTTCTCACATCGCCGTTCTACCAACTTCTCATTTTCCAGAATCGGACTCTGTCGTCTTGGTAGCCGTAAGCCCTGTGTGTAGTACTAGTCAGTTATGATACTACCACTGGCTAGCTCAAGCCTTGTTCTATATATCACCTAAATTTGATTCGGTGCTCTCCTTTCACTTCTGGAGCTCCATTGCCATATCCCAGAACCCCCTCTCCAGCTGTGTACACCTCAGCCAAATGTTCAGCCATTCCTTCAACCGGATTTCGGAAGGCTGGTCATTCAACACCAATTGTTCCAGTGTTTCTGCGGTAAGTTCTCCGTGAGCCATAGGCACATGGCTTGTCAACCCGAGCGAAAGCCCACCTAATCCGACGCGAACGGCCCCTTGGTATGCGTCCCCGGTATAGTCGTCAATCCATTTCTTGTATGGGTTGCCTTCCAGGACGACCCACGAATTCGGCAGTGCAGCCTCTTTCTGCAACCAGAGTCCGACCTCGCCGTATCCCAAGAGGCAAGCCATAAGTGCCATGACCAGCTTCGCCGAGTCACCTGAAGGACATTGGCTACTTCCTTTGGCGGTTGCGAAAGATGGGATATCCAGCGCTTACCTTGAAGCCCAATGTTCAACATGTACGCACCATATGCGGTGGTGGCAGTCGACTCGGGTGTGTTTTCCAATTCTTCAGCTGAAACACCGAAGGTCTCGCAGAATGATTTGTGGGTTCCGATTTCATGGATGATGCTCATGATGATAGTGGCAGCGCTGTGAATGGAAGAGAATTGGGAGGATTTGGCAGCGAGGAGGCTGTTCAACCCAGGTCACTAACGTCTTTCAAACAAGCTTAGTGCGAGCTCACCCATAAGCTCTTGCGTAGTATTTTAAGTAATGGTAGTCCTGCCTGAGTTCTCAGTGAGTATGATCACTAAATTTGCCATTTCTAAGCGAATCTCACTTGATGAAATGGACGAATCTGTCCCGAGCGAGTGTGCCTCTTCCAAGTTGCTTGACGAAGTCGTGCTCTACATATTCTTTCCAAGCCAAACTCGTATTTTCGATTAGATAATACGTGAATGGGTACGGATTGGACGGGGTTCGCCTGGGAATCAAAGGACGAGAATTCAGCTTTGCGTTTATACTAGAAGATAGAAACAACTCACTTTGGTACGGTTAGTTGCGTGATGGAGTGAAGGTGGTTGAGGGGTCCAAAACCTTGTCCAATTGGTTTGGCGTCGGCGATGCCTAGATAGGTGTATAGAGCGCCTTCTCTCACTGCATCGGGCACTAAGACAGTATCAGGTTTGCGGGTGGCAATTGGAAAGAAACTGCGTACGGGAGAGTCCTTGGGCAAGCCCACAAGCGATAGCTGCGCTTAGCGTACATCCTGTGCCATGGGTGCTAGTCGATTCGATGCGGGGACGAGCATACACCACCGACTTCCGATCGGGTAGATAAAGCATGTCTACCACCAGCCCGGGATCAAGGGCACGCTTATCCGCGCCGACTTGCAAGATCTCCATGTTCTCTTCATACAAATTCTGTTTGACGACTTGCATCTCGGGATTCCTCTTTGCTGTTTCGTCTAGTTGCTGAAGGGAAGAAATAACGTGGCCGCCTTTGAGCAGGACACCAGTTGAACACAAGGTAGACAGTTTCTCCGCGGCTTTGAGCATGTCGTCGAGGGACTCGATGTTAGCCGATGCATTTCGAGATTTTAGGAGGAGCTCTGCTTCTGGTTTGTTTGGCGTGATTAATGTCGTCAGCGGAAAGACTTCGTCAATGAGGACATCCAGAGCGTCTGGCTGGAGCAAGGTATGGCCAGATGTCGAGACACAGACCGGGTCACAGACGATCGGTGCAAGTTTTCCAGCATCCTTGTATTCTTTCAAGACTTTTGCCACCTCAGATGCAATGGCTGCATCGTATAACATTCCCGTCTTCAGTGCATGGATACTGATGTCATCGAGGACACAACGAATCTAGGGTTCAAATTCAATGGGTCGACTGACTCAAGGATGAACAGACCGAACCTGGTGTCCAACGAAAGATGGGGGAATAGCATGGACATCTTGTACCCCAGTTGTATTTTGGGCAGTCAACGATGTCAGGACACTTGTTCCATAACACCCGTGGGCGGCGAACGTTTTCAGATCGGCCTAGAAATCGAACTGAGCTTCGATCATCTTATCTGTTGAAAGGGATTTTATTTACCTGGATACCGGCTCCTCCACTGGGGTCTGACCCAGCAATGGTCAAGACCGCACAGTCACCCGGGGCACGAATTCTAGACGACATGTTGAGGATAATCTCTGCGGAGGGTCATCAGCCTGCGGCATTGCACGAGGAGAGCAACGAACAGCTCACTACGATCAGTCACTGAAGCAAACTTTGAGAGTCTCGCGGTGGCAGTTGGAGTCCAACCTCGGAGTGAAATCCATTCTCGTCCAACGGCTTGAGCTAAGCTAGAGAAAACTAGTTTCTCCCGGTGCCATCAACGATAAATTACCTGCGCATCACCGCCATCGGCCGCGAATCAGTTGTGTTCGACCCTATCGGCATTGCCAGATGCTTCGCTCGCGTTCGCCGTCGCCTGCCAAGGACTATGCCCAGGAGCTCCAAGATTTGGTGGCCAGGTTGTCGCAGGATCCTGAGAGAGAGACTGTAGCGTCGGAGATAGAAGGTGAGGTACGTCCCCTGCACGAGATGACAAGCTAATTAACCGGTCTGTGATCTGCCAGTTCTCCAGTCGATCTATGGAGAGGATGCGATGCGAGTGTACCATCCGAATGGGAACGGCAATGGGCGTAGCCTTCACCCAGACACTGTACGCTATGAGGTTACTCTGAGGTAAGTTTTCGTTCTGCGTCTGGCTAATGTTTGACAGCAATGTGACAGTACAGCTTTCCTTCGCCTTACGAAGAGGTGCAGACTAAAATCCTGGTGTCTATGGGTCCGACTTATCCTGCTTCATCGCCGCCTCAGCTCCAGCTGCTATCGAAGTATATTGGGGCATTCGGAGTGGACCCTAGTCTATTTGGTTCGATACTCCGAACTTACATATCGCTGAACGGCATCGAGTTTGTCCCGGGCCAGGTCTGCGTATTCGATGGGCTCCAGAATATCTTGGAGAGGTGTGTTGCTTGGTATGAAGAGCAGCTTAGTCTCGAGAAAGCTGGGCAGTTGGTGCGCGAAGAGCAGAAAGAAGCATCTCAGAGTAAGACGGATCCTGAAGAAAGCAATATAGCTCGGAGAGAAGGCGAATACGAATCTCGTCAGGCTCTGGAGTCTGCTGTTACTACAGAGCTACCGCCTGGCGTAAACTTTTTTGTCGCAGAACCGATACAAGACAGGAAGAGCACCTTCATCGGCCGTGCATGTCGAATCACTCATCCATCTCAGGCACGTAAATTGCCCTTTCAATGAGACTCACACCTAACGGGGCCCATAGGTTCCTCAAATTATTGCCCATTTGATGTCAGATAGGAGGATAGCTAGAGCCGCACATCCAGTCATCAACGCATGGCGATGTCAAGTGGGCAATCTCCTCCACCAAGGTGAAAAGAATCACGACTTGGTTGTCAGAAAGAGATCGCCTGACCTCTTACGATAGACAACGATGATGACGGAGAGACGGCCGCAGGCGGTCGATTAGCCCATCTACTACAAATCTTGGTAAGACATGAACCAAACGTCTTCCCATGTCAAAGACAATTCTAACCGGACCATCCTCCTTCTGCACCCAGGAGGTAAACGACGTACTAGTCGTTGTAACGCGTTACTTCGGGGGTATCCATCTAGGCCCGGACAGGTTTAAACATATCAACCAAGCAGCTCGGAATGCCCTCGATTTGGGTGGTTTCTTAGACTCTAATGAACCCAGTAGAAAGCATGTAGGTAGAACAAAGAAACATTAGACTTTGGTTTGCCCCTATTCAAATATTCAGCCGGCGCACGGTGGACCACGTGCCAAGGGCGATCGTGTACGCGGAAGCAATAATGCCAATGGCGGTCGAAGCCTTGCCGGTTCAATTGAGACTTAACCGTTTAGTCCGGATGCGTTTCCCAACGCAATTCCGTATTTCTGCTCTGGCAAGCCTCCGGCAGCGTCTCCTCGCCCTAAACTTTACCGCTGCTCCTCCCCCAATATCATATCGAAGAATGGCCAGCTCGCAAGCTTCTCAGGCTGCTGTGGTTCGTATGGTCGTTTGATCATATGAAGAGAACATATTGACGAGCAGCGGTCGTTATAGTTTGGTCTCAAAGATCATACCTTGATCAAGTTTCAGGGATTAATCGATGGCAAATGGTTGGACGCGAAGAGCGGAGAGACGATCGTGGTAACCAGCAAGTTGTGGTTCTAATGTACCCCTGGACGCACCCTGAGTGTTCTGCAGACCCGGCAACGAACGAGGAGCTCGGTACTGTCCCAGAGATGGGCCTCGAAGAAACCAAGGACGCTATTGCTGCTGCTGCAAAAGCTTTCACAACATGGAGTCGCACAACCGCAAAGGTGTTGTCAATTGCAAGTTGCTCGGCGGTGAACAGTCAGCTGATGCTCTGCTGCTCTACTACTCTCATAGCACCGACACGATATCCTCCTCAAGTTCTACCAACTAATGCTGCAACACCAGGACGACTTGGGCCGGCTCATTGTACGATTTCCTCTGCTCGTACCTTGACGTCATACATTCACACCAGTCTACCCTATGCAGACCCTGGAAAACGGAAAGACATTAGCGGAAGGAAAGGTCAATTCACACCATGTATGGATAAGTGGCAGGCTATTGAACGTATCTTCAGGGCGAAAATCTATACAGTGCATCATTCATTGAGGCGAGTATTTGTTTCCACAACCCGTGGTATTGATATCTCATTGCTTTGTAGTGGTTTGGTGGGTGTGATGGCTTTCATGAGTCCTGTTTTTAACCTACTCTGCAGCTGAGGAATCCGTCAGGACATATGGAGGCAGGTGTACCTAACCTCCTCCAAGTTCTCTTTCTTACCTTTTGAATTCCAGAACAAATCCCATCAGCGGCCCTCTCTACTCGTAACGTTGTCGTAAAGCAGCCTATCGGTAAGTGAGGCACTTCGAGTAGTGATACACGAATTACCTGACAACTCGTATCTCAACAGGTGTTGTGTACGCACTTTATCTTCTCGGTAACTCTCTCAACCTAACAGACCTCCAGATCCATCATGACACCCTGGAACTTCCCCTCTGCCATGATCACTCGTAAGGTGGGTGCAGCCCTTGCTGCGGGTTGTACCACCGTCATCAAGCCTCCTCCCGAAACCCCATTCTCTGCCCTCGCTCTCGCTGAGGTAGGCGTCTTCCTATACACCTGACGCGTAGAAGCTGAAAGGTATTCCATGTCACTTAGCTCGCAGACCGTGCTGGAATCCCACCTGGTGTCATCAACATCGTTACCACACAGAAGAATGTCAACGAAGTCGGCCGTGAACTCTGCGAGAACAAGATTATCAAGAAGGTCAGCTTCACGGGTTCTACCCCCGTCGCGAAGCTGTTGTACGGCATGGCCGCTTCAACGTTGAAAAAGTGGGTCTCTCCGGGGCCGGGGCTCTGTTACATTTAACTTACACCTGATGCCAGGGTGTCTCTGGAAGCTGGAGGCAATGCACCGTTCATCGTCTTTGACGACGCCAATATCGACGAAGCCATTGAAGGTAACCAACCCCCAGGCCTTCACATCATGAAAAGTCTTAATACTGACTATGTCTCTCAAGCTGCCATCCTCTGCAAATTCCGCGGAAGCGGCCAAACATGTGTCTGTGCCAACCGCATCTACGTCCAATCAGGCGTATATGCTGAATTCGCTTCGAGGCTAGTGGAACGCGTTGCTGCGTTCAAGGTTGGAAACGGTTTGGAAGAAGGAGTGTATGTACCCCATTTTCCTTCGACTTTCCCCGTTTTTCGCCTTACTGACTTCCTTTTGGAATGGATAGAACTCACGGTCCTCTCATTCACTCTCGTGCGGTCGAAAAAGTTGAGCGCCACGTCAACGACGCGGTTGCCAAAGGTGCCCAGGTCCTCGTCGGCGGCAAATCCATTCCCAACACTTCTTTCTTCATCCCTACCGTTCTGAGCGACGTCCCTGCCGACGCTGCCCTCAACACCGAAGAAACGTTCGGCCCCCTAGCAGCTCTCACCAAATTTGAGACAGAGGAGGAAGTCATCCGGCTTGCCAACGATAGCGACGTCGGGCTGGCTGGCTACTTCTTCTCCAGGGACGTTGGCCGTGTGTGGAGGGTGGCTGAGCGGTTGGAAGTGGGTATGGTCGGTGCTAATACTGGGATCATCAGCCAGGTTGCGATTCCGTTCGGAGGCATCAAGGAGAGCGGGCTGGGACGTGAGGGTGGACCTCATGGCATTGATGAGTATTTGAATACCAAGTTGATTGTATTTGGTGGGCTATAAGTGTCATGACGCGCAGTAGCACATGTATAAGTAGTTGTTAGGAACCTCAAAAGCAAGGACCCTTGCTTGAAAATGTATGTATGTCTTGTTGAACTTCTGCAACACAAGACTGAACTCGTTAAATCGAGGGTGAGCCCGTCGATGTTATAGCTTCGCAGTTGTAGTTTTCTCTTCGATGACGGGGTTGGCGAGTGTGCCGATGCCGTTTCCGAACCACAGCTCGACATTGTCGCCGTCTTTGAGATAGACGGCTGGTTTTCTGACGAAGCCGACACCCTTGGGAGTGCCAGTTAGGATGATCGTGCCAGGCTCGAGGGTTGTGCCTTGGGAGAGCCAGGAGACGGTATGGCGGACGGAGAAGATTTGGTCGCTAGAGGTGAAATGGTGTATGTGCGACGGGAGTCGTGATTTTTTGACGAAAGTACGTACGATGTGTTTCCGTCTTGCAAGACTTGCCCGTTCACGATTGATTTGAGGTGAACGGTCTGGGGATCTGGGAGTGCATTTGCTGAGACGATGCAAGGACCAATTGGGTTCGTGTTATCTGTTGATGATGTGAGTCCATATCGCACATATACGTGGGGAAAGATGTTTCGCACCGAAGCTCTTGGAGAAGCTCCATTGGGAGACGGCCAATTGGTGTTTTCGGAAGGAGACCTGGTGGTAGACATAAGCAAATGAGAAAGGCGATTTGGAAGGTCAAGCAAAGCGTACATCGTTTCCACCGGTATATCCAAGGACGTAGTCTAACGCGTCGGCTTCAGAGACGTTCTTGGCTGCTTTCCCAATAATGATGGCGAGTTCAACTTCGTAATCTGGAAGGTGTTCTGCTACAGGCTGCGCGATGCGTGGGATGGTGATAGGTGCATTCGGGCCAATGAGAGCTGTTACTGGTTTGTAGAACAAGATTGGGAACCTGCCAAGGGCCCGATTAATGAATTAGATTGAATGAGATAGAGATAAGTGTGCATACGCTGGCTTTGCCATCTTGGTCTCTGCCTATAACGTCCGTTCAATTACTCTTCAGAGATAGACAGGATATGGGAAAGGAACGTACAGCATGGTCTGTGTAGTTGAGACCAAGACATCTGACGATCTTGACGTCCTCCCTCGATAACGGGGAGAGCAGAGTCTTTATGGTCAAGACAGAGGTTGTAACCTGCGCTGCAGGGTCCAACACAGACCCCAAGATTTCATACGCCTTGAAACTCTTTCCCTGCTTGCTCGCGAGTCCAACTTACACATGAATCCAATAAGCACGACAAGAAAAAGATGATTAGGACAGAATTTACCGTCTAGATTAGGGTCTACAGGTTGTCCAATGTGGATTCTGGACGTCTCAGCGGCTACAAAACGGATTAACCGGGTCCATTGCTTGATAAATTACAAGAGTTTCAGCGCTGAAACAATAACAACCATCGGTAGCAAAAACTCACGGTCCTGATTGGCGCCATGTGTTGGCCTGCTTTGTATTCTACCTCGACGTTGGTGGTAACTCTTTGCAAACGGTCAAACGGTGAGAACCGCCCATTTTAAATTTGTCAAATGTGCGAACCCGGATAGACTTCCTACCTAAACTTGGGTTAGAGCGTATGGGAAAATGTTTCCGAAAACGAGCATAGAGCGTTGTGTCCGTTGGAGACGGAGTCACGTGAATGATGGTTAGCGTGATCCGTGTCGGGGAAACTGACGCCCACAGTTGGCGTAAAGAAGCACAACATTCCAGACGTCCTCTTGTTCTTTTTCAACCCCCTCACTGCCGTAATTCTCTGCCCACAGTCGAAATAGCTGGCAGAATGAGCCAAAGCCCCTCGACGGAGCCGGCGCTTGCGGCGATGAAACAGACGCTCCAGGACGCCTTGGATCAGGTACGCCTGCAGAGCTTCTCGCTCCATGGAGTATAGCTCAATATGAGCCTGTTGATGAACAGATCAACTCAACCAAATGTTCCTCAGAGACTCGAACTCAAGCTCTGAAAAGCATAGAGCACTGTCTGGCCAGTGCGCTAGGCGATGAACAGGCTGTCGAGTGCTTCTGGGCCTTGCAGTACACCTTTGAATGCAATGGTGGGGTGACGTCCTTCCATGTCAGGCTGCTAGGCTAACACATAAATGGTTCAGTACCTTCCAGGCTACTCTCGTGGTTAGCTTTCGCTGCTACCCAGCTCGATACACTAACCAGAGGGCCCATCGATGGTGAGCAGCCTCGTGTTTGCCATGAGTCAGGCCATAATATCAAATTCGACTCCCCACAGATACCCATGACCGCGAGCTCGACACCTTTGCTTCACAAATTGTGTTGTCGCTATCTCTGCTTCAAGGAATCTCTCTAAGCCATTCAAATACCAAAGCGTACCTTGGTCGCAAATACCCGCAAGAGGTGAGCCCCGTGGCGTATCCCCGACGGAATGTCATCATCTTACCGTCTCCAGGTGTTGCTGGACTTGCTTCTGGCTTCCCGCCATCTGCCTTCAACAACAGATGCAGACCCCAACGACTGTCGAAGACAGGGTCCACCAGAACCTCCATTGACATCTCTAGTCCTTGACACGTTGCTCTGCGTCCTCGTCGATTCTTCATCTTCTCTACGAGTGTTCGAAGATGTAGGAGGTCCCCAGGCTGTTGTAAGGATCCTTAAACGCGCTGGAACACCAAGAGAAGTCAGGTATGTCTCAAATCGATTTTGTATTACTCACCGGCCCTAATAATTGCATAGAATGAAGTGCTTGGAGTTCCTCTACTTCTACCTCCTCGACGAGACAACATCCGCCCTGGAGAATACAGAAGTTGCAGAGCCAACACCACCTCCAACAGTCCCAGCGACTCCTATTCGCACATCCAAGCCATTCATAGTGTCCACTCCGTTGAAGCCAGCATCAACGTATGGATCTTCAACATACAGCTTCTCCGATTCCTCTTCATCAGGAAGATCCTCCAGATCAGCTTCAGGCAGCTCCACTCTCTCACTTTCTTCCACATCTTCTAACGCGTCGTCTTCTACTGCCGCTTCATCAGTATCCTCTTCTCCTGAGAAGTCCCCCGTCCTGACCACGTCAATGCTCCGTCCCAAATCTCCAGAGAAAGGATCAATATACCGACCTTCCAAGCCGGCGCAGTCCCTCAATCAAGCTCCCAGTTCTCCCCCATTGGACCCTGTGCGGTCGCAATACCGATTCCCAAAGCCACAACAGAAAGCTATGATGATGCTCAAGAAGGAGGTGGACTATATACCCCAAAGCCCAAAGAAAGCGCAGGTCGCTGCCATCCTGGGCAAGTCTCCTGGACACCACCCAAAGAGCAAGAGCATGAGCATTGTTGGATCTGTAGCGAAAGAAAAGGATGGTAGAATGCTGGTGAAGTCTCGGTTGCAATCGGCGGAAACTGTACCAGACCTTTCGAGCTATTCTTATGAAGTCTCAGTGGAATCCCCGTCGAAACAACCTCTTCCCAAACCGTCTTCTGCTGATAAGAACCGACGGACGACTGAGGAGAAGAAACAGTTGTTGGGGACGATGCTTGGGAACGTTGATGCACTCGTCGAGGGCGTGAGGAAGGCAGGCATTTGGGGCTTGGGTTAAGCTATCTTTTCTTTTTTGCATTGTCGTTTTTGTTTTTTTAGAGCGGACTCTTGCATTCATCATGATTCATCGCTTTCGAAACTCGCAATTTGCTGTCCTTATTATTTATTTATCTTGCTGTCGTTGGCTCTTGTATTTTGTAGAATTTATGTGTGTCTGCCGTCGTCGTCGTCGTCGTCTGAAAGACCGAAAGATAAATGTTTCTCTGTTGACTTTGAAGTTGTATTCAAGTTATTGCGAAAGTGGAAGGCAGGAGAGAATTGTAGCTCGATGGAGCATAGACTGACTGAGGAAGAATTTTATGTTTGCCAATTACGACTTTTTTTGCTTTCAGGGTTTATTAGTTTGAGTCATGAACGTTTCGAATGGACAGGTAGTTGGAGACCCCTGCCAATTTTGAGGTAATTGTCCACGTTGTGGGAGGAGGATGTGGCAGAGAAACAGTAACGAGGCCTTTGCCGCTCTCGGAAGACTCGTAAGAGGAGTAGAGCACATCGCCTCCTCTCGGCATCGCCGAAGAGATCTTGCTTAACCATAAAGTAAGTCCATCTGCTTGCTGCCAGGCCAAGGCGACGTTCTCGCTTCTGGAGGGTTCCTTCGCACGTCTCTGAGGGTCTGTTGCGTGGTGTCTTTTGATACCAATCAGACAGAGAGGGAAGACGCTGGTGAATTGTATAATTAGATTAGCAATATAAAGGACAAGGCCTCGAGTTAACATTAGCTTTGGTCGATGCATATATTGAGTCTCTTTTCTGTCGGCGTACAATAGTTTCATGGGTTCGAAATCGTTGGGTTGAAGTGATAGGCGTTAGGAATGCAAGCAAAGGGCCCCTTGGGGTATGCCAATGGTAAATAGATTGATCATTGGCTGGGGCAAGTCGCGGTTACGACGCAACTTGGACACAACGCGTTCATTGTGTCTAGATCACGGGGACTGATGAAGCCAGTGTTGGCATCAACATTTAGTTAGGGGCTTTCAGACCCAATGAAGCACTTTCATGCCAGTGGGCCACTGAATAGCTGATCGACTCCAGGGCGCAAGTGTAGGTAACGACCGCACCGATACTGGCGTACCGATCGTACTTGACAACATAACAGATGAGCAATTTCTCCCGGCGCTTACCTGTCTTTCATGTTCCTGCCAATCAACTGTTAGATCTTCAGAGCCGGCACAGTCGAGCTGCTGAGGTCTTGGGCCTTTTCCTGATCCCTTTATACTTCTCCGGATGCATCACGCGTTTTTTTGACTGAGCAGGCACCATGTAACTCCATGCAGAGGCTGCCACTGAGACCCAAATAAAATCACCCTTGTTGAGTTCAGAGAATGAAAGGGTATGGCAAGTGGAGTCAACGATAGCAAGTTGTGGAGTGGAACTGTGGACTAAGTTGGTCGACCTTGAACAGGATAAAATCAATCCTCCCGTCGCAATGGGTTAAAGTATCTGAGAACGGGAATAAGCAACTTATTTCGTGCCCACCGTACAAGATAGCAGAAGGAATACCTCATCCAGTGCTTGCGTGGGGTCCCAATGGTAAACGGTAATTGAGCAATATGTCCACAAAAAGATTATAACATATGGCTCCAACTTCATGAGGAGACTCGACTTGGGGGAGAGTGTGTCGAATGTATTAAGAGAATAGGGAATGTCATATAGTATCTAACCACAGGAATTGATCTGTTGAGCAATGCGGGTGCAGCCTAGGCGAAGGGCGTCCACAAAGACTCGTAAGAATACAGGCAATGGGATGCACCAATTTGCCAATTTCGTTCTAGCAAATTCACTGGTGTACCGGAAATGATCACCTATTCATAGGCCCGATAGAACGGAATAATGCAGTCGATTGTCGAGGAATCCATGGCGCCCGTTGAGAGTCGGCTGGACCACACCCCTCGTCACCATCTCTATTTTCATCAGAGCTAAACATGTAACAAATAGAATAAGAAAAATATATGACGTCGTACTCACAGCTCCTTTGTTTTCTACCGCTGTGCCTGAGGGGTGCCCTGACTCTAGAAGTCATGGGTGAGGTTTATCCCCTATGAAGGTAACAAATGTATCGGTGAAATGGACCACATAGGAAGATGGAGATGCCCAGTCCGTACAATGCGGGTTTCCTGGGAAACATGTCAGTAAGACAAATCGGGTGTTAGACGAGAAAAAAGCGGATGGTTGGGAAGACAAGCCAAGTAAGGACTCTAGAAAAACTGCACAATGAAGACAGAGACCAAGTCACCTCCTCATATATACAAACAGTCTCGTTCATCTAAGCTTACGATGTACCGTTGCCGATGGTTCGTTGGAAGCCTGAGTGCAATGATTCTGACTGGCAACTTGGCAGAACGTTGGCAATAACGGACTCACAAGGGCCTACAAATTCCTGAGATCGTGCAGTGGATGGGACAACGCTTTTTCCAACGCAAAAAATCATTTTCATATTGCTTTGTGAGCCAACTGAGGCACCAGAATGCGGATCGTAAAACGCTTCCAATTTTCCTTCCGCCGCCGATGGCTGGTGTCCTTTCTCGAGTGAAGCAGCTTTCAATGACTCCCTTCGCTGCCTTATCTCCAGCAAATATAGAACAAAAAGGTCACCGCATACCTGGCTGCCTTCTTAACAAAGCGATACCAAAAGGGAGCGGCCAGAGTTGTATTCCCCGAGGCAGCGTGTTCATCCAACGTCTTCACTTCTTCCTACAGTCTCGATGTTGAGAAGACCGACAATTCGCCATGCCTCCTGCCGTGGGCACAGGCTCATACAGTGAACACCGCGTTTCCTGCTCGCGGAGGAATACCCTAGGTGATACCAACTCTCGTCATTCCAGTACGTTATCGAAGGCCCCTTATACCCCATTTCTGAATAGGCAGGGACCTTTACCGCAGCTTGAATGAGGCGATCCGAGCTCCGAGGGGACAACGAAGGAGCAACGATATGGTATCGCAGGTGTCTCTAGGAATATGGCATCGAGCATCCTTTCCTTCAAGCTCGCCTTGAGACCGGCTCCACGGCGAAACCAGATACCTAGTCACCCGCATAAGCTCGACATTTTACCCGAGAATGACTCTGAGAATGCAATCTAAGATGTTGCAATGTCAGACAGAGCTTCAAGAAGAATGAATTATGCTTATACGTACAAGGCGAGAATGGCCTGCTAGCGCAAAAGTCTGCTATAGTTTGAAGGTAGGTAAGCAGAGACTATGGCTGTTGAAGGTGGCACACAGCGCGGACACTGTCTTCTCGACGTTCACGGTTCGATATTATCTTTCAACTCGCTGATTTGTGCCAACGTACCTTCATACTAACGCGCGGACAGCTGTGTGGCAAGGATCAGCACCTAGCCATATATACCCGAAAGATTACACGCCTCACTGAATGGCTAAATGTCGTCACTGATCGTCACCTCTAAATGATTGGTAGCGTAGAGCCATGGTCCACGACGATTTGGAAGTCTTCCCTTTGAAGAATTGTGATCCCACCTTGGGGTACGACAGACAGAGTGAGTATTCAACGGGGCTTTCTTAATCTGAAGAGATCGTTCCACCATGAGCCTGAGGATGAGTATGAAGCGACGCGATTTTTGAAGGTCGCATTATTAGATCTTGGAGATGACCGCGTAGTATTATCCTAGAGGACCACGAAATTTGCTTCGAGCCTAGCTCTAATCTAACAGACTTTGAGTTCCATAGCGAATCTACGGCGACGGGTACATGGAGGAAAGGGACTTGGATGGACAGTCGTGGGAAACTACCATCTTAGTCACGTCCACGTGCCTTGTGACCGTCGCGCCAACCGCGTCACAGCTCTTGGCTGCCAACGCACTTCGAGTTCTGGCTACTTGAGTGTATCTACCTTGAGACCTCCAGATACGAGATAACAACCTTACATGACTTGCCAGAGAACCAGAGAACCATAAACAAACCTCCGTATCTTACCAGACGCGTCGGTACCGAAACCCCACAAGGGTTATATCGGAAATAGACTCAAACCTCGTCGTCCATGCCACTTGCCACACTACTGTGACTGTACATGCATACGATCGCGGGTAGTCACATAGTGCTAAATGAGCACTCTGAATGCCACGAGAATTCAATCGTATTTTTACCGGGCAGCTCTTTCTCTTCTTCGACGTGCGGTTCCGACAAGCATGGAACCGGCCTAGCAAAAGAGAACAGGTAAAATGGAAACTTCGATTACATCCAATTATGCAGCGTTAGAGTAGTGCTCGCGGGAAGAGTAGCGCTAGGAGACTCCACTAGCAGATCTGGGAGAACGAAGACGAGAAAGGAGCTGAAAGTCCTTGGAATTGACGTAATTATACACACAACTTGAGGCTAGAAGAAAGGAGTCCTCGCATAATGAAATTGTTCGTGCTAGCTCGTGCTTACTACTATTCCAGTTCCCCTTACCTCGGAACCGAGGTTACCGCATAGTGAACGAGGCCCCGAAGGAAAAGGATTTCGCTATCAGGGGCGGGGGATAGGAAGGGCAATGAACGAATTAGATCCAAGTCTTGCAGGAAAAAGTATAGCAGGAAGAAGGTCCGACTGAGCGAGGTGTATCAAAAATGAAGGGCGAACGTCATAGAAGCCCAAAGGGCAGGTACGCTTTCAACCCGCACAAAATCCTGAAACGCGAGCATAGAATAATACTATGAGTGACTATGGTCCTCGAGACACACAACGCAAGGGATCGATCTTACCTGACAATTAAGAAAAAGCTAACCCAGCCCAAGCACCGACAGCACCAACGACAGCACCCCCCGCCGCCACCTTCAAAGCAGAAGTAGTCGACCTGGACTTTTCGGGAGCATGTTGTGGAGGAGAACTTGATGATGTCGACGCCATCTTCTGGCGCCTCTTAGCATCCTCAACACCACAGACAAGGGACAAAAGCTTCTCGACTTCGTCTTCCTCTTTTCCAATGACGAGCAGGCTTTGATTATCGACTGTATGCTCGTTAGTGACAATAACAGCAAAGAACCCGATTGCATGGGCCGCATCGGCAATGTCGTATATATCAGCCTTTGGAAGGACATGAATTGCAGCCTTTGAAGCGGGTCCGAGCTCAGAGGAAATGAACATCTGGCGTTGTTCCATGCTCATGGTTCGCGAAAGGGGTTTGGCCTGATGCAATTTCGGAGCATTAGGGACGGAGGTGGCGGATGACATTGAAAATGAACCTTCCGTTGGACATGTGACATTGATTTTGGGTGGCTTTTCTTCTGCAATTGAGGCGTACGAGTCGAAGAAGCTGGCATTAGGAGTAATAAGCGTCCCAGGCATTGGCGAACTAGGCGACGATTTGGGCATAGGGGGTACCGATTTCTTCACCTTTGGAGTAGCAGCAATCAAGGTCTCCTCCCATTGTATTATTCGCGCTGACCTAGCTCGCTCCTTCTTGCTAGGCGTGGTATGTCCATGTTCCTCGGGTTCCGTATTATCACCCTCTAGAGCTCCCGGTTGTAGAAGCTGTTCGACGATTTCATTGGAAGTACTGGAAAGAGAGACAAGGGTGTCGGAGGCTTTGAGTGGGGCGATCCCGGAAGGCCGTGATTTCCTTCGTCTATCTCGGAGGATCACTTTAGTGTCCTTCTCTGTTTCGGGAGAAGGAGAAGTTCGGATATGCATGGAACCCATCGCGTCGTTGATATCCTCCGACAGCAACTTTCTCCTTCCCTTTCGAGGACTGGGGGTCGCTGGTGCAAGTGCATCGCTATCCAGCACTTCCGTTGGAGATTGTTTAATAGGAGAGTCTGCGAACGGGCAGCCTGAACGCGGGTGGCCTGCCCTAGGTCGTCCGCATTTCGTGCAACGAGGAGCCTTGCGAGGAGTATTCGACGGAGTGTCGCTATCGTCGCTGTTCTTGTTCGTTGATCGAGTCGTAGGAGCCATCTTGTATGGTCTGTGCAGCGGCTAATATACAACGAGCTTTACACGGTACAGAGGGGCTCAGAGGAAAATTCGCGAAAGTAAATGGTTATTATAGCGGGCTTTGTCGCAAACAATGAGCTCTGCATCCATGCCAACGGCGGCCACAACTATTGTGGCTCACCTTTATGCCATTAAACCTGTTTTATTGGGTGGTCGTTTGAAAGTGAGGAAGGGTCAGTTCATCGACAAGGACAAAAAAAATGACTGTTGGGGAGTCATCTGTGGGCTCGCTGCCGCGACATTACCACGCTCCTCTCCCGAGTCTCACTGGGTAGCGCCTTAGAATACATCCATACCGGTGACATTAAGAACTGGGGCGGCCGTCGTTCTGGCACTCCACTTGCATCGAAGCCCTGTGCTTCAATTACAATGCTAGATGATTGGCAGCTTGCACCGAACTCTCGACGCGTTCCAGACTATTCTATATTCTCTCTTCATACAATTATCAGTGAAAAGAAGAGATCTTCTATTTCACCAGTCCTCGTTTCAGGTCTCCTCAAGGCAATAAACCAGAAGCTGTGGCACTATTGGACTTGGGGTCTTCGTTCGCACTGCCAACAGTAGTAGGCTGACTCGCGATACCTTGCAGCCAGTTATCGGACGAAATTTTCCAGTGGCCTGCAATTATTGACATTGCGGCGTCTTCCTTTCGTACGTGCGCCAACTGCATCCCTAACGGTTGTGGGCCCTTCAGCTTTATGGCTATACACTTGACAGCAGCGAAGTCAAGGTGTGCTGAACAGAATCAGTGCTCGCCGACTCAATTCAATTGTTTTCAGATAATGCTGAGCAACTTCTGATTCACAATGAGTCCGTAATATATATGCCCGCTTCTCCTTCGCGCTCAGTGTAACAGGCGGCTCGCCCGCAGTGGTGCCTTCAAATCTATCACAACGTCTATCGAATGATATCAGGAGGACCTACGGCACTGGTTTAACGATGAGATATGTGCACGAGCACAGGAAGAAGTAATGTCGATCTCGTGATCCATTCGTGAACAATCTACTCAGTGCTCAAATTCAAACTTCACCATCTGCTGACACCTGAACCTGGACCGATGCCACCATTCATTTTTGTCAATGCCCTTATTGGCATATTCCCGAAACTGGAATCTACAAAGGAAATGCATATCTTTGTGTGCCGCATAATCAGAGAACTTGGTTCCCCAATAGACATGATACCCGCTTGTAGGGATTGGCTTGTCACCGGGCGCAAACTGGGGGAGTTCCTGTACACCAAACCCGAAGGTAAGGGTACACACAACTGAGCTGAGAACGGGATTGAAAAGATGCGGATCAAAAAGAAGCAAACCGCAGGGAAGGGACTGTGGTGAAATGCATTTCCGACTGATGTATGTATTTAGACTCGACCCAAGCTTTGTTCATTCAATCAGAGCATGTGGGAAACACTGATAGAAGCAACTAACCATTAACCAGAAAAGGTACGGTAACGTAGTCGCTCTTATCTTCTGGGCGGTGAACGTGAGTCGTCACCCACACTTGATCTGCGTGGGTATTCACGGTCCTCAAGAGGCGAGTAGCGACGAGTGTGCTGTGGGGAACGGCTTCGTGAATGTCTCCGCCGCTCAATGGGGCTTCTTGAACGAGACCGCCTGCGAATTTCTCGTTTGTCGACACCCAGGCTGCTCAAGAGATCTTCCACTGCCTTCACACCGTCCGACTTTCCTTTCTTGGCTCGCTTCTTCTCCTTCTTCCTAGCCTTGCGGGCGGCTCGTTCTTCGGGTGTTTCGTCTTTGCGTTTGCCTTTTGATTTCTTCTTCTCTTTCTTCTTGGCTTTTGCTTCTCGGCGCTGAGCGAGTAGATAGTCTCTCATTGGATCCTCTGGATCGATAGATGCGGCGGAAGAATCGGACGAGTCGGATTCCACGCCATCATCTGTAAGGAACACCGTCGGTAAGCTGAGGCCTCGTACGGTACTGAGCAAAGGAACATACCTTGAATCATTTCGGGTCGGGCGTTGAAGACTTCTTCGTCCTGTTCGACCCATTCGCCCTCATCGTTCTTGTGCTTCTGTTGTCTGTACTGCTTGACGTGATCAACCCTCAGTGTTCGCTCCAGGACCTTTGCGCCATTGAGGTTATCAACAGCGAGGATGGTAGAACGTTGGTCCTCATACATGAGAAAGGCGAAACCTCTAGGTTTGCCTGTTTCTTTGTCGCGAGGCATGTTGATATCCATGATCTCGCCGTACCTGGAGACTATGAGCTATTGACCATTGACTTGAGAACGAGACACATACTGGGAGAATATGGTAATCACGTCTCCCTCTGTCAGGTCATTGTGCAGCCCACCGACGAATATTCTGGCTGAATCCTTATACTCATCGTGCCATGAGGCTGTCAGACCCAAGTCAAGTTCCTTTTGGTTAATAGCGTTGATTTCTCGGACTACACTGTCAGAAATTCAGCAAGCCCCACGATGTGCAGGCGCGACGGGACGACTCACTTCATGGCTCAAGAAGACAAGGCAGCAGCATTTTCCCACGACTACAAGCAATAATCTGAGCTCAAATTTTCCGTTACAATCAACGGTCTCATCTTATCGACGACGACACCGACAGCGACGACGAGCAAAAAATGGCCTCGTTCTCGTTACCACAGATCCATGATAACCTGGATGGAGGATGGGGTCCTTCGACCTCCACCAATTTTCCAGAGGAATTCAAATTCAGAGACATCCCTTATGCCCCCTTCTCAAAATCTGACAAGCTCGGTCGAGTTGCGGACTGGAACGATCTAACCATGGATGGCAGGCAGGCTGCCCAAGGATTGGCTTCGACTCAGCCTAACAGAGGAACTGGTCCGGCTGGCCGCAGACGGGATGGAACTCAGGCATTTGGCAGTGGAACCGCTAGTGCATTCGCGTACTTCCATGCTGAAGATGAATCTTCGTTCTCTCTTGTCGATAACAAGGCTGCTGCTCCCCGACGAGGCACCGGATTCAGCAGAGGACGTGGAGGTACTAGAGGAACCACGTACGCCGCGAGAGGCAGCGTCCGAGGTGGACGTGGTGGTCCCGCTGCACGAGGCACTGGTCTCCAAAGAACCGTTGCAAGCGGCAGACGAGGCTGGAGAGACTGGGAAAAGGCGCGTTGCACTTCGATTCTTCTGATAGTTATGAAGCTAATGTTTTATTTCCAGAACAACCGAACTCGGGAATCCTCTGTTGTCATCTCCCCCTCCTGGACGATGCTCGAAGAAATCGAGTTCCATCGCCTTGCAAAATTGCGACTTGAAGTTGATGAACCGGAAGAGCTGTACGTGCGAATGGTGGTCGCTAGTTCTTTCTCTGATTATTCCTTAGCGATACCTATGGCCGTATTTTCGCATACGACAAAACCTATGACCGTGTTACGACTAAAACTGAGAAGCCTCTTCAAATGGTCGATCACATCAAGTACAACCCAACGACTTCTGATGATCCTGTCATCCAACAGGTATGTTAGTCAAGACGTGATTGAACTCAATTCACCAACCTCTTTTCCGCTCTAGCTTGTCAGCAAGAGTGTTGGAAATGTCTACACGACCGACATCATCCTCTCAGTTCTGATGTGCGCACCACGTTCAGTATACCCTTGGGACATTGTAATTGTCCGAGAAGGGAATAACTTGTTCTTCGACAAGCGCGATGGCGGTCCCTTCGATGCAGTGACTGTTAACGAGAATGCAGCCGATCCACCCCAAGATCCTACCCCTCCTAACCCAAACAATCCCAACGAAAAGCCTATCGTCCCCGAGACCGCTGCTATTAACACCGCTACCTCCCTCTCCCTTGAGGCTACCTATATCAATCAGAACTTCGGATTCCAGACTGTCATCGAAACGCCGCCACCACCTGCCGTTGACTTTGCCCACCCCAATCCCTTCTATGGACCCGACGAAACAGAGCCTCTCGCTTCCTGTGGTTACCGTTATCGACTTTTCGATCTCGGAATCACCGAGGACGAAGACATCAGGTTGTGTGTCCGAACTGAAGTTGATGCATACTCCCCTGGTCAAGGCAACCCTCGCGAGGGGCAAGGCCTTGTTACCATTCGCGCTCTAAACGAGTTCGATCCCCGAGCCCAGGGTGCCGGTGGCGCCCCCGATTGGCGAACCAAGTTGGACTCCCAGCGAGGTGCTGTCGTTGCGACAGAAATGAAAAACAACAGCTGCAAGCTCGCCAAATGGACCGTCCAGAGCGTGTTGGCTGGTGCTGATCTTATGAAGATCGGGTAGGTCTAACCTTTTCCAATTTGCATTTCGTGCCGCCATCATACTTACCACGCGATTTTAAGTTATATTTCCCGGGCTAATCCTCGAGACAACATGCGCCACGTCGTTTTGAGTACAACGTCAATCAGGCCAACCGACTTCGCGGCTCAGTTGAACGTGTCTTTGGCCAATGGTTGGGGTATCGTTCGAACCATCATCGATATCTGCATGAAGATGCCCGAAGGCAAATACGTCCTCGTGAAGGACCCCAACAAGGTATGTTTGTGTCACTGGATACCCCACATGAAACATGACTCAATTTAATTAAATGAATCAAGCCTGTGATCCGTCTCTACTCTGTGCCTCAGGATACCTTCACTGGACAAGACGAGGAAGAGGGATTAGAGGAAGAGGAAGAAGAGGCTTGATCTTGCTGCGAGCTAGTATCTCCAAGCTAACAGATCATCATGCACTTTGTTGGCCTTGTTTTGGTGTTCCATAATGAGAATCTATCGTTGCGACAAAAGCAGTGTATTTACGGCGGCTTCAATATTTGGACTGGAAGAAGCAAGAAAGAGAGAGAGATTATGTCAAGTTCTTTCCCAATATGAAGTGACTGATGAGCGGCCTCACCTTCTTTGAAGTGCTCCTACCAAGACCTCTCGGTCAAGATCAGGGAACATGCTCGTTAGCTGTGAGATCTCCGTTTCTGACGGAGCTCTTACACCAGACCTAGAGTTTTCTGATCTGCCAGTCAATTCGTTAACCCATTCCCTCATCAC
This sequence comes from Coprinopsis strossmayeri, assembly GCA_900156845.1. Classification (NCBI taxonomy): domain Eukaryota; kingdom Fungi; phylum Basidiomycota; class Agaricomycetes; order Agaricales; family Psathyrellaceae; genus Coprinopsis; species Coprinopsis strossmayeri. Next base: position 238,779 of record FTPT01000018.1, on the reverse strand, counting down.
CGACGCCGACCCTTGGGCACTGCCTGGATCAGGGCGTGGTCGATTCCTTGGCTCTGGGATTCCGTTCCGCGCTGACGGGCGTGCAGTGGTAATTATCTCCTCGTTAGACCCACGACTAGCTTCATCCGGTAAAGCACGATTAGTCCTCCGAGGCGCCCTCAGTGATCCTACCAAAGGTGCAAGGAACTTCTCAGATAGTCGAACTGTTGACCACGAAACTCGGTAGGACTTTAGGCCTGCCAAGTCTGAACGGTATATTTGGCCTGTCAAGACACCTATCGCGGCCGCGAGGGCAGAAGTGGGAAAGCGACTGACTGCTAACTGCAATATGGCATAAGCCCTGCATTCGGAATTGACGGCAAAGGAGACAAACCTGGACACCCAGGAAGTAATTGAAGCTCTTGCTATTCAGCGGAACGCCAAATATCCGGAAGGTGTAAATTGACGGGACTATGCGGGAGTATTGATAGAGCACGCTAAAAATGAAAAGAGAAGGTCCGAATGCAATATGGTTGAAGCCAGCTCGATGGAATAAGATTAGAGACACGAATTCCAGCAGTGTCCCCACCAACAAGGTGACAATCACGAATGACTAGAAATAAATTGTCCGGTTAGACCGTGTTGGGTGGAGAGAGCTTCAGTCAGCAGAGCAACGCAACGCACAGCATATTTGACGCTTCCGAATTGTCGTTCCACTTGGACCCCGACATTGGAGAGAATCAAGATTCCAATAAAGAGATCGCTTGAGTTGACGAATGCAAGATTGTGTGTCAAAAGACGCCAGTACTGAGTTGGTAAGCCCTTGTGAATATGCAAAGGCAACTAGAAGACTCGTACTTGGTGATGTCGTGATATGTGCGGTACGAACTGGAAGACATATGTACTGTCAGCTGTTGTCTGCCTCTAGAGCAAGGCCACACGTACCTGGAGATGGCAATAGTGTTTCACGTCGAATATGCCCACTAATATGGACGTAATGGCACCAGCCATAATAATCCCTAAAGGTCAGTATGGATTGAGTTCCGGGACCCAAAATATCAATAAAAAAGGATGTACAACTGACCTTTGGTTACGGATGCATGTTCAAACGACATATCGAGTGCAATTAGACCCAATAGGTAAGGTTATGGACGTATATTCAACGACGCAAATCGACCCCTGAAGGTACAGAGTTAGGGAGCATAGTCGTGGTAGACGTAGGTTAAGCCAGAGTGCCTGTCGGTCTACCAGGCCCAGGGTCGGACGACCGGTGATGGCCGGATCCTTGAGGTCCGGTACAATCCGGAGGGCCCGGATTGGCCTCGACCTCTGGCACCCAGTTGGACCACAGCAGGATTGGCATTGGATGAACCATGTACAGACCTCGAAAATTGCTACGACCTTCCATACCTCAGGCCTCAGGTGCTTACAGCTTCCTCTTTCTGTAATTAGAACGAAGAAAGTTCTCCGATGCCGTTGGACTTACAGAGGCCACCTGGAATTCCGCCGATGTCCTGTTGAACCGTTAACCGAACTACTCCCACCAAGTCTAAACCATAAAAACGGTCAAGCGCCACAGGCAGGATTCAAAATTTCATAGTTAAAAAGCGACAGGCGTGATTATCACTGTCTTCCCCACACATGGTAAGTTCTGGCTCGGAAAGACCATCCGCTGGTATTCAGCTCCAGGTGTACGCTAATCGTCCGTAGCGCCCGCTGCGGACACTAGTTCTCAGCGAAGTGCTGAAAAATTGCCAGTCCCAGGAAATACCCTTCTCAGGATATCTTGGCACCTGTTTCACGTTGCCTCAATGGTGCCGTGCTTCTTCCTGGTCTGTGCCTGTTATCTTCTTATTGTCGGACAGCTCGCTGAAATAACTGCTCATTAAGCCCGCTTCCAAGTCAGTTCGAAGCTTGGAGAATGGCAAACGGAAACATCGGGATCTCACTTTTCCTAAAGAGACTATTCCTGCATTCTTAGCGCCATGCTCCAGCTAAGAACCCTGCTGAAGTCCGGTATACCTGGACTTTATGGCTACGCGATTCCATTCAAGTCTATATACCTCATATGGCCCCCGTTTCCTTGTTGGCTCTTTCCTACTCCTTGGATCCATTCATTGTGACGCGGATGCATACACCTTCCATCATCTTCGGCAACTCGAAACACTTTGGATTCTAATTGTGGTGACATCTTGTCACAATGCACAGCCATAGTCCCCTGACGTTGGGCACCGAATTCTAACTCTTGAGGTCCTTCTGCTTCGTTAGATCGGCGGCATCCTTTCTCGTCGCTCTACGGTGTATTGCCACTCCCACTGACTTTCGGGGGCACACCTGACATATCCTTCGGTCGGTATCAAATTCATTTTTATGACATCGAATCCGTCTTTCACTTCCCAATGGCTGTTATCTTATGATCGGAAGCGACCAGGTCTTCGAAGTGGACTGACAAACATCGGTTTAAGCGCTTTGGCAGTTGCTTGGAGTATCCTTCTTTGCTGAGCGTCAAGGAGGCTTTTGCCCTGCCCCAGCTCTCGACTCTCGACGAACTTCTACTAGGAGGGACAGCTGTTCCGGGGGCACAACATGGCTGTTCCGTCCCCAGACGGAGACCGTTTTAAATTTTTCATTATTATATTAAGGGCAATCAGACGTCCTGTTCAACAGGAGTGATAATCGAATGGTCCTAACCCGGGTTCCGTGCTGGGTCTCCGACAATTGATCCATCCACTTTGCCAGCTGGGCAAATCGATTGAGCTAAATGCAACCACGCTTCGAATTTCGATTCCAGTGGTAGTGGGGTTGTAGAACGTCCCTCGGACTTTGTGACTCGATCTAGGGGTAGATTAATCGAAACACAGCGTTTTTTAATGTGATTCCTGTTAACTACCAAAGGACCTGGGTTTCTTGTCGGAAACTCGAAATGGGCGTTAAACAGTGATAACTGAGATGTCGTTCTCGTTATGATATCACCATCCATGTACACGCGGCGCAGTATTACTCGCACCATCGATTAGGCGGGCAAGCCATCTAATAAGGAAACGTAACCAGCAACTTCCAGGACATCCCCCACCAACCACCCACGCCAAGATCCGAGACATTATTGGGTAACTCGTCCTTTCCTTTTCCACGAGGCCTTATAGTAGTGTATCCGACCGCTTTATAGCGAAACGCACCTCTGTAATTCCACAAGCAAGAAATTTTGGTACTAGCTTTGTTTCAAAGTTTCTTATTAGGGTGCGTCTGATGCACCTTGTTTACAGATCCAAGTCAAACAGTCATGGCTGCCGTGTCGAACCTCAACCTGGAGGAAGCTGCCAATGTAGCTATGGAATCAGTATCAAGTTCGTCTGTCTTCTTTGGTTCGGGGATAATACATAGGAAATCCCATTGCGAATGCTCTCGCAGATAAGGATCTAGTATCCGTGTGGACTGCCTGACAACCTCGCCACGGCTATTAAACTAACTACTACAAACCCTTTTTTTCCATAGATTTAGACAACCTGCCCAACGAGGTGCAGCACATTCTAAGCGAGATCCGCCATCTCGATAAACGGTGTCAAAGTGAGTACTCATGCTCTGCACTTACACCTGAAAATGGCTGGTGAATTAACAACCATAACAGGCCTTCAGACAGATATTTTAAAAGACCAGAGTCGGTATATAAAACACACTCTGCGCCAAAATAACGCCGGAAATGGTATTTCTCCTTCGACGTCATCGCTTTCCTCTTCTGGCAACGACTCTAGCGTGGCGGCCAATGGATTGAATCCAAAGGCACATCTCCCCGGGCGTATTGCAGCGTCGTATGCCGAAATAGAGATCCTCTCGAACGAGAAAATTGGGCTCGCCAAGCGCCTCGTGGAATTGCTCACACGAGCCCAGTCGCGGCTCGACGTTGATGTCGCCAGGGTCCGGACTCTACACGGGGAACCCGTGGAAGAAATTCGTGCGCCAGGTTTCTTACCTTTAGCAGCTCAATATACCAACAAGAAGCTTGAAGCACCGTTATCAGGTGTAAGTGCTGTGTCGCAGATCGGTGAGAGCTTGCGTAATGCCTTGAATGGCACCTTTGCCTCCGCGGACCCAGTTAGCGCAGCCGCAACACCGCCTGCGTCGGCTCTCTCTCAGCATGGTAACAAGAGTAAGCAATACATATAATTTCCTGCAAATCCTCCACAGGGACGTAGTATCTAACTCATGGGAATTTCAGAGCGTCGACTGAATGGGCAGTCTTCCATTAAATTAACGGCTCCGACACCGGTCGCGACCAGCACCTCGTCCGTTCATTCGCGGTCCCGAACCGCTCGGCAAACGAGCAAATCTAAACATGAGGAGGCAGAGGATGAAGATGTGGACGCTGAAGGGGATGAAGAATTTGAAGACGGTGAGGAAGACCAGACACTGTACTGTCTCTGCCAGAAGCAAAGTTATGGAGATGTGAGTCCATTGTTCCGTTCTGAAATATGCCGCTGAACCTACCATACTTACAGATGATTGGATGCGACAACCCGGACTGTCCGTATCAGTGGGTGAGTGTATATTTTTTCTTGAACGGACCGAGTTCATTTGGGAACCCAATCCCCTACTCGGTCGGATTGGGTCCTTGGAGATCCTGTCTCTCAAGTCGAGTGTATCTGCCGTTTCAAAGTCTCTTTCGGCTATTCAATTTGAAACGATAAAACATTTTGACACTTCCACATAACGGATCAGAACGTCCCAGCTAACGTCTTCATTCATAGTTCCATATCGAATGCGTTGGAGTCAAGACGCCCCTACCCGACAAATGGTATTGTCCGGAATGTTCAAAATACAGGGGTGGAAGCGAACGCCGCAAGGGCCGCAAAACAAAGTAGTACAAGGGGAATCCGGCTATCTTATAGAGATTGGCTCCTCGAGTCAGATTCTGTTCAACGCGATGGTCAGGATCAGATACTAATACGGCAATGTGATGGCTCGGAGTCGTATCATAGCAATAGCAGGAAGAGAGTCTCGTTCGAAACATGGTCGTTTTTACCAACCTTCAATGTAGATGGGAACCCCCCGTACTTAAGTATAAGGGATGTGAAGCACTTCTGGTTACTATTCCGGTTTCCCGGACACCTGTCTCCGCTGCCAAGAATAGTTGGCGCTCTTGAAAAATTTCAACCGACGATTGGCATTTGAGGGATGGGACCTAGCCTGTGCGCCATTAACGCCGCGCCGGTTTCATGGGAAATAGAATTTGATAAGCGCCCAGTTTTGATGGCCTGGCGGACGTTGAGCGCCGCGCCCACCTAGGTTATCTCGTCGGCTTGGGACCGATTTAACTTAAGTACCAGCGATCCCATGAGCAGCATCAAAACGTCATTGGGGCAGTTAATTAAGCGACTGGTATACAGAACGCTCCAGTCCTTATCCTTATCGCGGCCCAACCGGGCTGCACGTTTCAAGGGTGTATACAAGGCTCCCGGCGACGGATAACGGAGCGTCCTTTCCGCAGAAGATCCGTAACGGGAGGAACGCGATATTGCCCGGCATGATAACATGATAAGCTCAAAACTCGCAGCCACCCAAGAGCTGAGTAAATTCATGAGTAATGGGGTCTGGGAGATTTATAACTTGTCTAACGGAATTCAGTAGTCATTTTTCCCTTGGTATTTTGGCATCCTTGAAGCTGTATTTTACGCAGACTTAGTATGTGCATGAGGCTCTCAGGGCTAAATGGAGAGAGAGAAGATCAAACGCAGTCGTTTAGACATGTCATTAGTGTTTCATCCCTGTTCCTTTTGAAATTTCTCAGCTCTCTGTGCAGCTGGTGGCTAGTTACCTGGGCACAGCCCTCACCATCACGAAGTCAGTTTCAATTATCGACTAAAGTTCTCCCCATTAATGCCCCTCCCCTTCTTAATGTCACATCCATATACTATCGGAAGAGAAAGGAAGGGCAAATCAACAAATGAACAGTTCCCCAGCCATGACAAGATCTCCCGAAGTAAATAGAGTGAGTAGGATTCCCGACCAAGGCACCACATGGGGACAGTCGTTAACGTATGGAACAATCTGTCAACTGTGCCAGCAGCCAGACGTGGATCCAATTGACTTCAGGACTCTTCTTGCGTTTCAGGGGTGAACTAGTACTCTGGAGAACCTGACAGAAGCATGCAGAAATAAGCATCAAGGACGGGGCCAGATGACACCAATGCCAATGTCATCTTCTCATGGACATAGCCAACGTCGAATGCTACCAAGTAGTAGCAACCACTTGCCAGACATGAGAAACCTAGGCGAGCCGTGCTTCCAGAGCTCGGGTTTTCGAGTACTATCCCTTCTTCCTGCTGCCTCAGTGATGCAAAGTGACGGCTATCGACGTCCGCTATCAATCTCCCCTGGCCACTGCAAATCCTCCCCGTGAAGCCAGAACTACGCTGTTCAAGCCGACGATAATTAACCACATCAGAAAAAAAGGTTCTCTTGGTCATCCTGGTCCAGATCCATCTTCACTCGGTTATATACATACCTCCTTTAAATACTCATGACAAAACCTCGGGCTTCACGTCGGTTGATGGAAAGGACTGCCAATAGTTGAGCGGCTTTGGATGAAGAAACGGCCGAGGAAAATGGATGAATGAACGGAGACACACACTTAAACTCTCCCATCGATAATCACCCCCTATCGGCCTCGAAGGACCCATGATCATGAGCGCTTATCGTCTGCTTCGGTGGGGGTCCTTCTAGCTCAAGCGCTGAGGAGATTATTATCAGTAGACACTGAAACGCATTCCCCCCGAAATGGGCGTCCGATTACGTTGACGATTGAAAAAAGTTCCACAGAGTTTAAAGGTAATGCCAAACCACGACGGCTGGCTGTCCTCATTATGGCTATGTCCGTCTCGACAGCGAACATTTACATTTCGCATGGGCAGTGAGAATTAATCTGTCAGTGCACTGGCATACCTGTATATAGCGCCTGTCATGCCCCCCACCAAAGGTGCTGCAGTGTGATTGCGGCGCAGTCACCCTCATAAGTAAGTAGCTTCGGAGGGGCCAAGCACAAGTTAATTATAGAACACTGGGATTCTTACCAATGTACTGGTTTCTCCGCCATTACAGCTTTGGTGCGCAAATGGTGCTAAAAACCCACTAGAATAAATTACTCCGCACCTGCTCATATGCTAATTTGGCCCTTCGTTGAATAGGATTTGTCCTCGCATCTTGAAACGGGTTACGTGGTGCTCGGAGTCGAAGAAGTAGTTCCCACTCTGCCTTCTATGTAGCGCCCCATACCAAGACTCTTTTGAATATGGGTATCCATTTTGACAGAGGCGTCACCATGCCATTATTTTTAGCATCGTACGTACCGGCTTGAAACTGTTTCAAACAAGGTTTCTTCTTATTGGTCGGAAAAAAGTTGAAGGTGAGATACCAAAAGTGGACCTTGCCCTACAACGATCACACTGACCGAGAAAGCGCACACTAGTCTTGCACCTCGTGCTCGTACTTCATCGTTTTCACCTTGACGCTAGTCTAGACATACGGCTTTATCTTATCGTCTCGGCTGAGAAGGGGCTGCCGTCATGATATGTGGTATCACTTCGCTTAGCCTCGGGATGAACAGCAACATGAATCATTTGCAAAAAAGACTCACCGAATAAAAACCTGCACTTCCTGGCCCGAGCAATCATACTCACCTGCTATATTGAACAAATCGAAAAGGAATGGTAACCGAGTGAATGATCCCATCTCGGAAGGGTGATCTTCAAGTCTTCAGACCGAAAAGACATCTTGCTCTTTATAATTATTCTCCATAAGAACACCTTCTTGATGTGCAGGTTTCGCCTGATACAGTGAACCAGAGAAACGACTGGCTATGCAAGTTACTACCAAAAGCACCCTGGAGATGGGTTTTTGTGGCAGGTCGAAAGAAGACATGTCTCTAGATTGACAGTGGACACACCTGCCTACAAATTGTATTCGACCCGAGTCAAAGAGGAACGGGCGTCCTTGCATGTCAGAAATAGTGTCTCGTAGCAAAGCAAAGGGCCCTTTTTCCCGAGACATCGGGTTTTTGGTTTGCGCCTGGGCCTCGTTTGGAGACGCCAATTCATCATGATGACAATGGATTGAAGATGCTTCTTTGTCATTTGGATGCGCCCTGTCAAAGCTTCAGGTTGGCCGCTCAAAAGGATCCCAAGATACGTACTACAAAGGGGCGCTGTTGTTGTCAACGGTGCCATCGTTCCGATTGCTTCAACGAAATTGAACTTGGTGTCCACGCATATCCTCCATCAGATGAGAAGTATCAGGGAAGGAAAATCCGTGATCATCCGTTAACAGCGAGCCGACCTCATCATTGAATAAAGCGACTATTAGTGAAGTACATTTGAATAGCAATCCGTGGCCTTTCTGATCAGAGAGTGGTTGATCAAGGGTTTGATTTGATACTCAGCTTGGAAGGAATACCTTAATTGGAAGGCAAGTAACCGAAAATCCGGGTGGAAAGGTGTGTCCTGAGGAAGTGATAACTCCGAGTCAGAGTGAGGAGCATCGAAAGTAGTACAGGCTTACCATGAAGCAGTCCGGGATCCATGCCAAGATGCTGAGGAGGCAGTCCGTATGGCGTTGACAAGCACAGAGTGACTCACTCGACTGACACCTATGTAATTGCGGACGTTTACGCACGTTCGCACTCTTTAACTGCAATATAAATTGGGTGCATATGGTATAAATACCCGTGCGGTACTGGCGCCAAGGATGTACAGGACGAGGGATGAGGCTAACAGCATCTTCCCAGTGAGCACGTTTCTTAGTTATGCTATGACCGCCAGATTGGGGCTCTGTGCGGCTTCTTGTGAAAAAGAGGCGCTGGAGGTGTAGGAGTTGCCTTCGGCAAAACTGTAGCAAGAAAAGCCGACCGAAGCCCACAAGTTGGAGTAGCATGGGAGTAGTGACTCCAGGCCCTCTGCGAACGGGCGGTTCACAAAAACGGAAATCACCATCTTTCTTTATCATGTAAATTAAATGGACCGAAATGGTCTCTTGCCTCTAGCTCAGCCTCGAGCTGGCAAGAGAATCTACTGAGAACAGCAAAAGTTAGCTTTTGCAGTAGAGCGACTGAGAGCTTGCCCGGTTCAGCTTATCGGGTGCTGACCAAAACAAGAGAAGCCGGGCGGCGGGAGGGAGCCCGGAGCACGCACTTATGCTAAAAGTAGACCAGGCACGATTTACTGAATTTTTTGTGTGATTTGGTGTGAGTATTAAGGTGACGACTCGAGCAGAGGATATGCTCAGACCTGTGCAAGAAGCGAAGGAAGTCGTCAAGCCAAAGCTCGCCGCGGGGGCAACCCACAGGTCTGGTGCTATTTGGTGGTGTTGAGGGAGCGATAAAAGCAAGGGGAAAAGGGTGACCGGGGTCGTTGACAATCCCCATTTGCAAGAAGAAACACGATCCGGAGGTCACGCGTGGGAGGAATCTCAGAGGAGATCTCTGGCTCGTTGGTGCGTCAGGGTCATTGCTTCGCATCCGAAAATGGAACTGGCCAGTTGTTGAAAACGCAAAGCCGAAGAAAAGAAAAGGCCGGTCGATCCCACCTTTATCTCGTTCAATTCTCAGTTCAAGCATTGTCATGGATGGTCTCCAGTTTGACGCTTACACCCCTTACTCTGATCACTCTGCCCCTCGCACACCGTCACCCAACCAGCCCATCATGAACTTTGGTCTCAAGCACGTCCTTGAAGACCAGCCTGTCCGCATCTTCAATGACACACACAACCCTTACCACCACCAGCAGGATGACAATGCCGTCCTCGTCGCTCCAGAACATCCTTGGGGTCAGCAGCACCAGCCCCCCTCTGCTCCCTTCCAGTTCTCCCACAGTAACTCCTCAAGAGGCTCTCTCCTTCAGGAGCTTTACGACTCGCACGACGTCCAGCAGCAGCTGACTCCAGAATTCCCTCCTTCAGAGCCCCAGTACGTCCAGAATCCAGACAATTGGAATGCCCAGCAGCAGCAGCGGCCACATGAGTTCCAGATGATGCGCAGGGCTACATTCCCCTATGTTCGTCACGATCGCGAGGATGGTCTCGCTCTCCAACCCGTCCCTCAATTCTACCCCTCGCAGCACCAGCACCAACAACACCATCAGATGCATTCCTTCCGCCAGCAACCCATGTATTCCGACTCCGTTCATCTGTCCGAACCCAACCAGCTCATGAACAATTCGCCCCATCCTCCATTCCACGATTTTGACGACGGAAACATCAAACTTGAGGATACCAACTCCCTCCTCGGCTCGTCCCAATCCTACTATCATGGTCCTCCCCCTCCAGGGGGAAATCCTGGTGCTTCTGCCGGTTACCCGATGCCTATGCCTTATCTCTCTCCGCATACCGGATTGCCTGTGCAACACACAGACGACGCCGCCTCCAAGGAGACCCAGTATCTTCGCCGCCGGTGTTTCAATTGCCACACGACCGAGCCACCAAGTTGGAGACGGTCGACTTTGAATCCCGGGAAGATCGTGTGCAACAAGTGCGGATTGTATGAGCGCACGCATCTGCGACCCAGGCCACTGCGCTTTGACGAGCTCCGAGCAGGTAACAAAGCACGGAAAGCCGGAAAGCGGACTTTAAGTCCTAAATCCAGAGCAAACGCCGCTGCCAACGGAGCTGCTGGAGCTAGGGGATCTCCGCCGTCTGGCGGTCTTTCTGTGAAGAAGGAGCCTCGTGAATTTGGCCTCGTCAGACGCAGCTCGGTATCATCATCATCATCCGTGCACTCTGGCAGTGGCGCCAGTGACTGGGACGACAATGGTAAGTTTTATCTGTTTGCACCTTGGCCCGTAAAGATAACTAAATTGATATTCAGTGTCTGTATATTCATCTGGCTCAGCGCCTCCTACTTCATTTAACTCACCCAACGTCCCTCCATTTCCCCTTTCCCGAAGCGAATCGTCGTCGCCCCCCTCTTCCAGCGCGAATGGTGGCATCCGTCTTCCCAATGCTCCGCTTTCGGACATTGCGTCGATGGGAACACCGGGTTCAGTGACCCAGTCGCCTCAGCTGCACGGCTCGCCTGCTCCCTTACCGCCATTGACACCGGGATCTGTGCCGCATACACCCAACCTGCCGGTCCATACACTCAACGGCGTGCATCCGAGTCACCCTCCTCGAAAGGCGCACACATCGCCCGAAGGCTTTTTCACGTCTTCGCAGCAAGACGAGTACTTTGGGATTCACAGAGGCTCAGCCGGGCCTCAGGGCAGCCCACTGGCGCAGCAAACGGAGCTCCTCGCGAGCCCAGCGCCTGTGGTGAACAGTCTGTCAGCATGAATACGGTGGAAGGAGGAAAAGGCAAGAAGAAACTTGGATTTATACCTATTTATTCGTTCTTCAAATTTTTAATCTTGTCTGCCTTCTTCTAACCGATCGTTCGACGCTCCCACGCCTGGATATATGCTGCGACACCCGCCCATCTCTCAAAAACCACGTCGAGATTATTTATTTATCCACCAACTGCAATTCATCTGTATAATCACCCTCAAATGTTCATTATAGTCGGGCAAAATTTGTATCACCCAGCGGCTTTCTTTGCGGATTTTTTCTTGAATTTCCTATTTCCTACTACTCGCTCTTTCTGGACCCTTTTTTCTATTCGTTTGGACAATTCTAACCACTTTCGATGCACGTCCTGGCCGTCTGATGTGATGGGCTGGTTCTCTCCACTCGTTATTTATTCCTTCATCTCTACCGCGGTCGGCGATACATCCTAGTAGTGGCGACTTGTTGTACTTGTATCCTCGCTAGATGATTCATACCTCAAGGTTGCTAGGCCAATGTACATTCACTTCACTGCAAAAAACGGCACTGGTATTTATGTATGTATTAACGTCTGTACTTTGCGTTTTTTATTCTTTCTCTGCCATACCATTCAGATAGTGTAGTACCCCAATTCTGACTATACCATTCCAATCTGTTTTTTCACGGAGATTTGCAACTGAGATGAGGCCTCTGAACCGCGAAATAATGTCAGGACACGATGGGTGCAGGTGCTTGGTTTGCTATAAAGTACTTCCGGTTCCGGGAGGCCGACAAAAAGTCCCTGCAAGACAGCGTGCAACGTGGGTCGCGTACTTGAACACCCGACCTCACGCGACCTGACAATTGGCAATTCGCTGCAATTCGCCGATAAAGGGTCAGTCCGCCAGGGGCCACCCCAGCTTTCTTCTATTTTCCGAGATCTCTTGGGTATGGCACCACCCACAATGCATTGTATACATATTCGCTTGGGAGACGTTCTTTTCGGCCCTGCCAACAATAAGTAAGGACCTAGAACACCCTCCTCTTGATGTTTTTCCCGGCACTACTGTTCGCGAAGCCTCAGGGTGGGCTAGGTTGGGTGGAGCTAAGTAATTTCTCGGCGAAGGCGAAAAAAAAAAGGTAATAAAAATAATTTTAAAAAAATCCTAAAAAATCGTACACAAGCGAGTCGGAATTTGGAATGAACGGGAGACATCTAGGCCGAGAGGATGCTTTATTCGCTTATCGTACGGTTCTCCGCGAATTCCGAATATGTGTATGCGTGGCCAAAAAAATTCTGCGTTAGCGTTGGGGCGTTTCCAGAAAATGTGATGCTGCTGGTTTGCGAGGAGCCTACTGGCGCTATCTTCTCTCCGCCGATCCCGCACCAGAGCTTGGAAATAATTATCAAGCACTTCAACACCGAATGGTAATCCGATATCGGACAAAATAACGGAACAGTGCCGGTTGTACGTACCTACGCATTAGTACTACAGCTTAGTCTTGGGGGAAACGAGGGAAACGCCGTTTAGAGACGCGCGTCTAGCTGGCAAGTAGTCTTATCACATAATGCCCTAGGGAACAAGTAGCGAAAGCTGGATTGTAGTAGCCACGACTTGCAAGTCGGAAATGGTTATGCCTACCAATGCCGTCTGACTGACGTGAGCGCTAAGTACGAATTGAGCGTGTAAGTCATTTGTGTGCCAGGCAGAGGGTTCGCAACCCTAATATCTTACCTCATAAAAAGCCTTCCTCAAAGTCATCTACCATAAACTACACGCGATTTGTTGTGACACAATCCACAGCGTGAAAGTGATCACTCTCTCTAAGCCGGTTAGAACGCGGTTTGCAGTTTCGTAGGCTCCCTCAGACGTCAACATATGTTATGGGGTGTGGTCACGAAGCACAGTCATGTTACGGATTTCAAATGCGTGCCAGTCCTGCAGCTTAGCGAGATTAAATAATTCAATTCGACGAACCAAGGGCCCTTCTTCCAAGTGGAAGAGCACACCAAAGCCACTCTGGACAAAGGAGCCGAAGTAAGGGCCCTCCTCGTTGCTGCTGATTAGCTACCCAGCGCGAGAATCGAGACCCCGCAAGCACAGATCCCGTGCGAGAGCCTTTGAAGTTTTCTTCCTCCTTTCCAATACCACTATTCTGAGTGTCCATATTCAGGCAGCAAAGCTTGAAGCCTGAAATATCCAGTCTAGACGTACCTGTGCCGTGACACAGTGTGACCATTCGAAGAGTGGCCAAACCGTGCCACGAATGTGGAACCTTCAAAGCAAAGGCACCGTCCGCCTACAACGCAGCCCTGACCTGCCTTACGTTCCATTTTTATCCGGACCGTAACAGACATTACTTTGTTATAGCAATAATCGGTTATTGCCGCCCAGGTTCTGAGCTTCTTTTCAGGCCATCCTCGTGTTTTCTCGTTGCCATAATGGGATATATAACAACTGGCAGTGACGACTTACATATGCGCTAAGTGAACATGTAGCCGTCCGAGTAACCCTCCTTAAGCTTTCAACACCTTTCTGCCTGTTTTGTCCCCCACCGATTTTCACTTCCCCGTCAGGGACATTGGGAAATGAAAGGGGGTTATATGGCATGACTACGTGACTGCGACGAGGTCGGCAGCAGAGCCCCCTGAGCCGCACTGAGGGCAGTCTATCGTGACTACATTAGTAGGGGATTGTACGATGACCGACGTAGATTCAAGGAGATTCTTCGTTACGTACTTTTCAAACATAAGCCTAATAAAGTATCAGTGGGGTATCGGCCTCTCCTTCAAGATCCAGGTGTACAAACTTACCAAATATTTTTACCACAGCTGTGGGTACATGTGTGTAACACAAACGGAGGTTGAGCTTGTTAGTTCTGCGTCTATGCGGCAAACACGTCACATTTCAGATTTCCGCTTCGTTTTTCCAGAAGACTCTGGATTTCTCAGAGTGGGAAAGTAAAAGGTTCCCCGCAGGCAGAAGATGGTCCAGCGAGTCCCCCGAATTTCACATTTACGCCACTCCCTCCAAAACGAGAAGGTTTAGTTTTCGCGCTTTTGGGACCCTATTAGCCCCGACGAGGTTCCCGAGCTCAAGGCCCGGACCACGAAGTGTCCCATGACATCCTAGATAAGGAATAATGACGCGTTGTGAGGTGCAATGAAGAGCCAGGGGTCTCGCAGTGCGGAATGTATGTGTCCGAAAGAAGGCCTGCATATTCCACCATACGAAATTTTAAGGTTGAGTGCAACAAATGAATGAGCAGACACGGACCCCGATTGCATCTCGACGACGACGACTTTGAACCCATGAGATGCCCTGCCATCTCGTAAGAATTATCCGCATTAATGGTAAAGGCACCCAAAATATGACGGGGGACTGGCCTCTCGCGGGCGTCGAGGAGAGTGCCAAATGGCAGCGTCGACTGGGGAGCGGTCACTGACGTCGGGTGAAGTAACCAGAGTAAGAGGTCTCGATCGAGCTCCAGATGATAGCATGTCTGACAATGGTGCCCATACACCAATTGGATAGTATGTCCTTATTAGAGAAGCCCGACCTTGCAAGCGCGTTATTTGGAAATGACGAGGTAAAGGATCGCATGGACGCGGCCGCCTGGACGGAGATCTTCTGCATGTGTGCACCCCTCGGATACGGTTAGGCGCCCGTCTGAATCGCACTCTGGAGACATCCTTGTGAGAAATGAGTCCCGTGTGCTACTTGCCTCCAGTGCAAGCTCGAAACTCGCAAGGCGTATTCTTTTTTGACTTTCATCCACAAGAATTCCGCAATGCTCTGGGTCGCGGTTATAGGCTTCAAGTGTATAATTCTGATATAGAGTTCAATGATTAATACCTACACTACCGAAGAAAAATGACCTTTACCTGTTTGCGTATTCCGCGGCTCTGGAGACTTTTAGTATATAAGATCGCTTCTATACTATTGGCTTACGAGTAGAAGCGGAAGATAATCGTTTACCGCTGTGATCCAGACCAATGCGCTTGCTAAGTCGTCGGGCAAGCCCATCCTTTAATGTTCAGATAGCCATCCATCTCCTTTTGCGTTATGATTCAGCCAATCAAGAAATATAAGTTCCATATCCGAGGGATTTGGACCAAACTCAAGGCAAGCGACAGCCAGGCAAGTGGACTGGGAGTGCATTGCTTTGATTTCAGCGTTATGAATGGTTGTAACCACGGGCACCGGTTCGGATATGTATGCATCCCGACATTCTCCCAAGACTTCGTCGTGATTGAGCGGGTACTTCGGCGGGTGTCATTGACAAAGCCACAAACACAATGAAACACCGTCTCCTAGATGAGCAACTGAACAAACTGAAAGTAACAAATCTGCGCGCTGAAATAAAGGTTGTTGCTGGGAAAGAGAACCATAGCCAAGCATACGAAGCGGGAACACATAGTGAGAAGCCGCTTCCAGGAGTGAGGCACAGGTTTCGAGTGGCAGAGCTAAATTTAGATCGAGAGATGTGTACTCCGTCCCGAGACTTCTCCCGCTTTGAAACCAGGAAGCTTAGAGCGGGGGAAGAACGGGTTCCACGTTACAAGTTACACCGAGCTAAACGGGGGGTCAGGAGAAGAGCAGAGGGTGCTTCAAGACGAATTGAGATCACGAAACTGAGAAGCAGGAAGTTGTTCAGAATCCAGATGCCGGTCAAGGACAAAGCATCTCCCAAGAACTTGAAGAAGGACCTGACACTACCAATTCGGAGAACCAGACAAGACATCCTGGGGTCCCTTTCAGTTCTAGCATATAGGCTACAGGCTTCGAGGACCCTTGACATCGGAGCAGTGCAACTCATTTTAGGGGTGAGTGGACAAGCGAAGACGCCGGTTGTATGTCTGCAAGAGTCCTTCCATTCTGGAGTATGACAGGAAGGAAGAGCGCCCTAGTTGACTCGAAATGAAAACCACTGCAATTGACTCGCGCTCGGTCGTTGTATCTAGATGCTATGTGATGCAATACGTCAATGAAACATACACTTGGTTGAGCCAAAAAAGAGCAACTGGGAAATTCATGGATGAGCGTCTTTTGGGTACGCAAAGGATCTCGTACGTACCAAGAAAATAATGGCATTTACCTTGGCCCCAGTTGCCTAGTGGAGCTAAGCACGAGCTTCGAAAAATGTTGTATCCTATGCGGATACAGTCGTTGGTAAGCTTGCTGGGATAGCACGTTATGAGAGAACACAGAACTCACTCTGGCAGGGTGTGGAAAGATGGCGATTGGTACCTACCTTGATCTAACCGCTAACGAAGAAGCTCTTCCTGTAACGGCCGCAAAGGGAAGAGGATTCGAAAGATAGATTATATTTCCGCCCAGAAAAGGATGCCATACAAGATTATGATGCAATGACAATGACTGGGATCCTTCATCTTGGATACTGACCGTATATGAAGTTCAAGGGCCTGGAATCAACTTGTTCCGGCAGTCCTGAGAGTCGTGCGATAGAGAGATTCAATGATCTAACCATGCGCACTGAGCTTTTTTCTGACAGCGGCTTCGCGTTTCAGGATGAAGGGAGCGGCGACTCCGAAGCTCGAGAGGTGACGTTGCTATTATTGGGCGAGCCGATGTTGCCCCACCTAAATCCGGGCCAGGTACCACACACGACCATGCAGGTGTCAGCGTCAATGACAGCACCATTCCTTCTTCGACCCAGAAAAAGCTGAGTATCCCACCCCAAGTTGGTCTTGATTCAGGCAGACCGGATTAGTTCATTATGTAGGAGAATGTAGGGAGAAGTAATCGAGTCAGACTTTATCAGCTGCTGAAGGACCAGAGGGATCTTCTTGCCCCTTCCCAAGTGCTCCAGCTCCTCCAGCTCCTTTGGTGTGCGCTGATTCGGACTGCCCGCGTTGCTCGGACGACTTGCTCCTCGGCAGGAGGCGCGACACGTAGGATAGGCCGATAGCTGCAAGTCTCGTTCCAATCCACTGCGCTAGAGAGACTCCCGGGACTAGGCCCATGACGTCTTTCACATCCCAAATATCTCGATGATGGGTGACTAGTCCTTGTTCGTTGAAGGAGAGACGGGTGATAATTCGAAGTTTGCTGTGAAGGGGAGAAGGTACTGAAAGCGAAGTACCAGGTATAGGCAGCGATGGTATTACAAAAGGAAGAGTGGGAGTAGGCACGATGGGCGTGTGGGGAACGCTGACAATATCAGAGGACAGATCAGTATGCGACGTCGGACTTTCGCAATGGATTCCTGGCAATAACAAAATGTTCAAGGTGTGCTCTACGATGGCCTTCCTCTGACCGTCTAAACATTAAAAGAGTCAGTGGTCATGTTACACCTTGAAAGAACTAAGGTCATACCGAAACTTTCGCTCTCGGATACGTCGGACACATCTGTCCAGCATTGGATTGCATGGAAGAGAGGGTTGTCGACGAGGTTTTCTAATGGTTGCAGTCGAAATAAGGTGCATAATACTGCCAACGGTCTTGGGACGTCTATACTGCTGAATCGACGAGATAATCGATGTATATCCCCGATTACTGAACGCGAACTTGCTGTTATGAAGGGGTTCTCATAGCTGGTTACGACCATTGAGCCTATCGACTGCTACATGATTGAGATCGATACTCACACTTGAATCATAGTAAGTAACTAGAGTTACAAAGACGATAATACATAGAAAACGTACTGGCATTGGCGTCATAAAATCTGTCAACGAAATCTGTGGCAGTTGCATCCCCATAGACTGAATAGCAGACATCGAGCGCCGTGGCCCTGGTCGCCGACGTCAAGGAGAGATCTGATATACTAGGCTGTCTGGAGGTCTGTGCAGAGAACGGAATAGGCGCCAGTTCTGGCAGGCGATGAGGAGACATCAACGTAGGTGAACATTACAACCCTGCTGCCTAGGGGCCACTGCCAAGCCAACCACGTGCAACTTAAACTTATTGGGCCAAAACTTTTGATCTCCAGAGTTAGACGCTGCTCGACATTATGGCCAAGGGCTCTCAGCTATCGCAGCTCAAAAGCGCACTAGCGCAGGCTGGTGTCATCGGTCCCAAACCTTCTAGCAAAAAACGGAAGCGGTTGGCAGCACCGTTGGAGAAGGAGAAGCAGAAGACTGCCGCCAAGCTCGAGGAAATCCATAGGCAACTGAATCCGTTCGACGAAAAAGTCACTAGGCTCAAGCACGATGTTGGAGGAAGGCGATTGAAGGGTGTCGTTGGAAAGCCTGCCAAAAGCAAACAGACAGGGTTGGAGCAGGTATGTTAAACTTCAAGAGCCTAGTTTCCTTTCTGATGCACCTTGACAGAGGAAAAAAACTTTGCTTCAAGAATGGGAAGAGAAAGGGCGAGCTGGGGGTATTGTTGACCGTCGATTCGGTGAAAACGATCCTACAATAAGCCTTGACGAGCGCATGCTGGAGCGATTTACTCGTGAAAGGCAACGGACTTCGACGAGTGGGGCGTTCAATCTGGAGGATGAAGATGAACTCACTCATTACGGGCAAAGCCTGTCCAAACTGGACGACTTTGATGATGTAGCCCTTAGATCCGACAATGACGAGGAGGATGAAGTCAAAGGTCAGCACAGTTACCTTTGCCGATTCGTTTTACTAAATGGTGCTTTAAGGTCAAATTGAGCAGGAAGTGGTTAGCAAAACCCACTTCGGCGGTTTCAACGAGGATGATGATGATGGATCAGACACGGAGGGAGTAGGTCTTGCCTTCTCATCTCACATTCTCTGTATTAATACCTGCAAAGCCACCTAGAAAGAAGTCAAAAGCCGAGGTCATGGCGGAAGTCATGGCCAAGAGCAAGGAACACAAGGTGAATCCAATCTTGAATAATTCTTTGCTGGGCACTTATGTTAACTACTTTCAGCTAAGACGTCAAATGGAGAAAGAACAAGAAGAGAATGTTCGATTTGAACTCGACAACCAATTCTCCGAACTGCGAGATCTCCTGTTTGCTGCTAATCCAGTTCCTGCTCCTGAAGCTTCACCCACCGCAGAGGGCTCTGAAGCAACTGCGAAGGACCCTGATGCTGCTATCTTGGCTTTAGCTCCTGAAACACAGGATGTCGCTTACGACCAACGCGTCCGCGAGCTTGCTTTCGACAAACGCGCGAAACCGAAGGACCGCACGAAGACTGAGGAGGAACTGGCCCTCGAGGTGAAGGAAACTTTAGAAAAAGCGGAACGTCGGAGGCAAAGGCGGATGCAGGGCATAGCGGAGAGTGATAGCGAAGATGAAGGTTCTAGTCGAAGGAAACGTAAGAGAGGTGGAGACGACCTGGAAGATGACTTTTACGAAGAGGAAGAATGGCAAGGATTGGGTGGTGGCTTGCGGGAGGAAGGTGTGGCAAGTGAAAGTGATGAGGAGTCAGAGAATGAGTTTGAAGAGGAAGGCGATGAGGACGAGGACGAAAATGGAGTTTTTGGGAACGAAGAAAGTGAAGTTGAAGAGGACGTTGGTGAAGAAGGCGAACACGAAGAGCTTGTTCAGTCTACTAAGAAAAATAAGGGCAAGGGTAAAGCAAAGTCAAGCACGGCTGACGAAATACCTTATACTTTCCCTTGTCCACAACATCATGACGAGTTCCTCGAAATCATGGAAGATATTGACGAAAAGCATATATCAACTGTTGTCCAGCGTATAAGGGCCCTCTATCACACCAGTCTTTCACCTGACAACAAGCTCAAATTGCAGGCGAGTTTTTATTCAGTTAACAGATATTCAAACTCTGACAGTTTTCTCAGACATTTGGATGCGTTCTTATCGACCATATGCTTTATTCTGCGTCCATATCTCCTCCTCGATTGAGCACTGTCACCGCCATATATCCTCATCTCGTCGCGATCACCAAGGCATATCCAATCCCGATTGCTTGTTACTTCAACGAAAAACTCTCCTTGATGCATAAGAACCTCAAGCGGGGTCTCTCTCAAGGGGCTCACAAACACGAGTCACGGACGTGGCCTGGATTGGGAGAACTTTCCATTCTGCGGGTAATTGGGCAGCTTTGGCCTACAAGTGACTTGCACCATGCTGTTGTTTCCCCGACCCGCGTCTTGATGGGCGCGTATCTGGGGCTTTGTCGTGTGCGGACCCTGTCCGACATTGCCAGTGGATTGCTCATATGCACATTATGGCTTCAGTACGAAACGCTCTCGAAGCGTCTCGTACCGGAGGCAATCAATTTCCTCGTCAACACACTCCTGCATCTCGCCCCTCACCGCATTCAGAGCGTTGAAGCTCTTCCTGGAACCTTCACATCTCCCGATTTCCGATCAGAACCAACTGTTGGCCTTACCCTCAAAAAGTCGAAACGTCCACTGTCACCACAGGCACCAACCCTAACACATTTGCTGTCGGTCAATATTCAGTCGGATGAACAAATCAAATCGGATCTTCTGGCCCTAACAGTCGATCTCTTGGGTCGCTTTGCAGATATGTATAAAGGCTTGGAAGGCTTCATCGAACTGATGGAACCAGTCAATGTCATCCTGGAGGCGATTGAACAGAAGAAGCTCCATAACACCCTACAGGTAGGCGCTATCAAGTTACATGACATAAATGACGCTGACTCTGTCCTAGTCGAAGATGACAAAACTTGCGGACGTGCTGAGCCGGCTCCTCAAGTTTGCTCACCAATCTCGGCAGCCCCTGCGTTTACAAACCCACAAGAAGATCCCCATTGCAACATACGTGCCTAAATTCGAGACGACTAGCTCCAATTACCTTCGTCAACGTGATCCTGATCATGAAAGGAACGAGGCCGCCAAGTTGAAGAACCAGTACAAGCAAGAGAGGAAAGGTGCTATTCGCGAGCTGCGTAAGGATGCTCGCTTCCTTTCTGCTGTAGAGCAGCAAAAGCAGATTGAGAAGGATCGGGCTTATAATGAGCGTATGAAGAAGGCTTTCACGTCCATTGAACCGGAACGAGCGGAGCAGAGAGCTGCTGAAAAGGCGAAAGCCAGAGAAAACCGACGAGCTGGTAGGAAGTAATACTTATCTAGATGTCCCTTTGTCGTACTATACATATTTCACCATTGCCCTGGGCCATAATCAATGCAAGCGACCGCCCGAAAGATTGGAAGAATCTCTGTCGCCTCGGAGCCTGGTGTTGGTGATAACACGTGACTGCCGGCCTGGGTTCTCGGATCCTCCACTCAGCCTGTGGCTCTTGCCTTTTCACCAGCAACTCGACATTGTCCACTGGGTTCGAGCGGACTCCTAGTTTCTTTGACCCGCGTAACACTATATACCTACTCAGGGTAAGCGCAAGGACATGACGGCTCATAATCAAGACCAGAAACCGTAGGTGGCTGCAGTTAGTCATTGAGTCTGTCTGTCTGAATTTGTTGCAAAGGTATCTCGGCGTAACACCGCCAATATCAACGGCGGAATCGAACGAGAGAGAAAAAGAAGTTACAAAGACATTAATGGAAGAGCTGAGGCGGCAGAATAGCTTTGAGTCTGAGGAGGAGGCCAGGACAAGGTAAGCGTTTCAGCATTCCATCCATTATTTGGAAAGGTTGTTCTAGTTTCTGTGCCACAACTGCGCAAGGCGATTCTGTCCCTCAAGATGAACGTCTTCAAGATCTTTTATCTTCATGAAAGTATCAGCAATTGCCCTTTTTACCTTGATCTGCGCATTTCGCCAGAAGACCTTTGGCGAGCAGCCCGTTAACCATGATTCCTGGCGCTCATCACCTTCCTTGTGCAGAGAAATGGTCCTTGGGCGTGTCGCAGCGCTTGTGAAGAAATTTGTCCACAAAATATCAATTGCTCGAGGCCTTTCGGAATCCGCTGCGACGGCAGCTGGTGGCAAGATCTTCACATTCGGCTCATACCGACTAGGTGTTCATGGACCCGGTACTGATATCGATACTCTATGTGTCGTGCCTAAGCATGTTTCGCGAGAAGATTTTTTCGATGTCTTTGAACCGATGCTTAAGGAGATGGAGGGTGTGACAGAAGTTTCGGTAAGTCCATTCCCCTCGTCCTTGAATCTCACCAGGTGCGTATTGAAAATTGCAGGGTGTCCCTGAAGCGTATGTGCCTATCATAAAAACGAAAATCGACGGAATTCCATTGGACTTCCTAATGGCCCGCTTAAACCTGGCATCAATACCGGATGATCTTTCTCTGCAAGACGATAATTTGCTTCGAAATTTGGACGAACGATGTGTGCGAAGTCTAGGAGGTCCGTTCGCTTCCCTGGCTAAAGGCAATGCCGCTCATAACAAGGTTTGCAGGCTCTAGGCAAATCGGCGAAATTCTCAGATTAGTACCAAACGTCGATGTCTTTCGAGACGCTCTGCGGTGTATCAAGCTCTGGGCCCAACGTTTGTATTTCACCATTATGATTCCCCCTCTTTTATTGAAATAGTGAATTCAGGGAGAGCTATCTCTTCAAATGTTAATGGCTTCTTAGGTGGTGTTGCATGGGCCTTGCTAGTAGCTCGAATATGTCAGCTCTATCCTAACGCTATCGCTGGCGCTATTGTTAGCCGCTTTTTCATTATTATGTACCAATGGTTGGTATCCTTCAGTGACTTGACGAAGTTATGGCACTCACCTTTCACAGGTCATGGCCTCAACCAGTGTTGCTCAAACAAATCGAGGATGGACCCCTGCAAGTCAGGGTATGGAATCCCAAGGTATGCTTGATCAAGCTACAACCTTTGCTTTAGCTCAATTGTGATCAGTTATACCCCGCCGACCGAGCACATCGAATGCCTATCATCACCCCAGCGTACCCCTCTATGTGTTCAACTCACAATGTCACTGCTTCAACTCAAATGATTATGACCGATGAATTCAAACGAGGTGAGAGTGCCGCCCCTCCTTGTAAATGCCATCTATTCACATCAGTTCAGGAGCGGATATTGTTGACAAAGTCATTGTGGGCACAGCCGAGTGGTCGGAGCTGTTCGCAAAGCATGACTTCTTCCATAAATATCGATATTACCTTCAAATAATCGCTTCTACAGGCGATCAGGACTTACAAATGAAATGGTGAGTGGAACTGGCCGACAACCATCCTGCTTGTTAACTCTTTCTC
Source organism: Coprinopsis strossmayeri (assembly GCA_900156845.1). Lineage (NCBI taxonomy): Eukaryota > Fungi > Basidiomycota > Agaricomycetes > Agaricales > Psathyrellaceae > Coprinopsis > Coprinopsis strossmayeri. The sequence goes on along the minus strand of FTPT01000018.1, from coordinate 215,468 downwards.
CTGGTTAGGTCTGGCACCGTTGAATCCAGACTAAGGCAACTCGTTATGAAGCTTGAATACGTGGAATCACTAATCTTAGCACACCCATTCATCAAAGGATTCGATCAAGCCTTTTACTGTCTCAACGAAGATGAAGTAAAAGCTGTTGCGCAAGGTGAAATATCTGATATCATTGCCAGCCGGAAGAAAGAAGACATCGAAGGAAAAGAAGGCGCGAAAGCCGTGTATACCACTACTTTCTACATCGGACTGGCAATTCAACCTAAGCCTCGTAAGTTTTCTAACCTATCTACTTCTCGTGTGACCTTACTCTTCGTGCGGTAGCGGGTGCTGTTGGCCCTCGGCGGTTGGACATATCCTATCCAACGACAGACTTCTCAAAACTAGTAAAGCTGTGGGACAAGTATGACGAATCATCCATGGGACTTGTTATCCGCCATATCAAGAGGTATGGCCCTTTCCTAGGGTGTTCTCTTCCAAATACCTGACTTTGTTAGCTCTGCACTGCCGGATTGCGTCTTCGATCCCGGGGAACGCCCAGCGAAGGTTGCGCAGAAACGATTAAAGGTACGTAAAGCTGTGCGATCGATAGCAAAATCACTGAGTGTTTTATTAGAACAAGTCGAGTAACATCTCCCCCGATCAGCCCAATAAACGACAACGGTTGGTGCAACAACTTGAATAAGCAGCGACGATTTCAGAGCACGATATTTATGCGTCCGCCTAGGTCCTCTCAATCAGTTACGGATCTCAATTCGAAAACGACTGAAAATGGAGCTTCAACAGGAACAACTCCCCTGGTTGATACATTGCTAAGGGTTCCTTTCTCCCCGAATCCAATCACTTCGAGTGGTGCTGTTCAATCATGACGCACGGGCGAAAATGCTGCTACTACACAAGATCTTCAAATTTTGTAACTTTTACTGCGAGGCCTTGGGTTATTTCTTCTGACGTCCGGTTATTTATCGACTTGTTTCACAGGATTGACCGAAATTGGCTAACTTGGAATTGATCGAGTGGCTTCGGAAGGCTCGAGTCGCTCATCTTATTGCTCTGCTCGCCGTTTTAATTTTTTCTGGCTGCATTCCTCTTTGTACTCAGTTGCATTTCCGTTACACAGGTCCAATGTAAAATACATTAGCAATATAGCTTAGGTTCAATTTTATTTTGGTGATGGCGGCCCATCATTGTTTACTTGAATTCCGACAGGCTCTTCATGGAGTCGCAGCTGGTACTGCGTATACCTGCTTCGCATTACATATATAATTCCGCCACTGCACCGCCGGTGTTCAATATACTGGTTTGACGGCGTTGTCGATACGGCCGCCCAAGGGCTCAAGGATATCCCGGCCTCAGGACTTCTCGGTGCCGACGGTCGATCCTCAAAGCGCGTTCAATCATCCACTTTGCCATGGCCTCATCCAGATGCTCTCGCGATACGAAGAGCGCTCAGGGTCCTTTTTCTGGGGAAACTACATTTATAGATTCGATATTCGGGCTCCACGGCGACCATTGTGACAACGTAACTGCGAAGACAGCACTGGTTTCAACGGGCCTGCGCTATCATCTGCCGCGTCCGAAGTCTTATAGAGCGAACTAAATAGGCGAGGATGTCGCCTCCGTTTCCTTTCGTACGCCCGCAGTATGTCTCTTTCACGGGACGATCTAGAGACAGTGGTCGGAATCCTTCGGGCCAGCAGAACTTCTATGGTAAGGCACCATAGACATTCGAGAGATTATCTGCTTATATGTGACCAACCATTCAGAATGTTGAACGTAAGCCTCACCTTATGGTAACTGCGCATCGTGTACTGCGTACTGAGTTTGCCTAGTCGCATGCCTAGTGCTTTGGGTAAGGCGACATAGTTGAAGACTGCCCAAGGATTCTATCCTTACTCGGTCTGTTTTCGCAGGCAGTTGATTACCTGGAAACTCTTCCTACAGAGGTATGTCTGTCATAGCATCTTACTTGAAAGCTTCGACTAATACGCAATAGATTTCAGTTATGTGGTCATTCAAAAAGTTTACTCCTGTCAAATTCGCGTTTTACCTCCTGAGATATCTGCCAGTCCTGATATTTGTGTTGGGATTTGCCCGTACGTCGTATAGTTTCCTGTGATCCTCGACTTGCCTCACGGATATGGCTCTCCGAATCCTAGTCCAGAATGGGGATGAGCTCTCTTTCGAGGCAAGCGATTCTCAACACGGAAGGAACAACATTTTTCAATTTACATACGTTCCTAGGAAAGGGAAGACGATTGTCGCTTAAAACTTGTCGTTATCTCTTGTAAGCACTCATAGACCTTTAAGGCTCCTCTATTCTGATGAAGACCAGCTCTCACGACCTTGGTTATCTTGTTGGCGCAAGGTCGGTCCATTCACTCATTTCGAGGAGGCACATAACTGAATGTGAGGTCACAGCCATCCTTTTCATTCGTGTATATGCTGTCGGGGAGAAATTTTCCCTGCTTAAAATCGCTCTCGTATCTTACTATGTGGTAAGCGTTATTATCTTGCAGAGACGCAAAGCTGAGACCAATCACCCTCTGCAGGTCACTATGGGGGCAGTTGTAGCATTGCTGGTCAAGCAACTGACCACGGTGGAATGTAAGCTTTATCATGGCAATAGCATCCTAGCTGAATCTCTGCTAATGTGAAGATCGCTTCTTTAGTGGTTAACAGACCCCCGGAAGGGTGGGGGCGATTGATATGCTTCTTGCTTCAAGGTCAAAACGACTTTCTATCCGCGTCATGGGCCATTGTGCTTATTAACGAAGCCGGTCAGTCAAGCCTCCCTTCTCGAATAGTAGATGTCGTTCTTCAGCGGACTGAAACTTTGCAATTACCCCAGTGATGATGGGAACTTCGTTTATATTCCTTTATCGGAGGTACAACCGGAAGAATCGCCTACTTGAAGTCCTGGTTTGGAATGGAGCAGTTTATATGGTCGCACTCGTTTGTTCGTGTTCTGTTGTGATTGCTCCTGGATGCATATTTGACTGACAGGATGCGCCAGTGATCTCGACAGGCAATATTATTCTCACTGCCCATCCCTCTATACGAGTACGTATTCATCCCCTTCTCATTACAATGGGATGCTAATTCGCAAGTGCAGCAGCACGTATATCTACTCTCCAGGTGAGGATCTCTACGGGCCACCTGACCATTGTGATTCCACAAGCTGCTGACTCTCTGGAAACCCCTTAGTTGTCAAATGGCCCTACACTCTATATTTTCCACACGAATGGTGCTTCATATTCGGGTGATAGCTCAAAATCCAAACCCAATCTTCGTTCAATCGACCGACCGTACCAGAGGTATAGCCTTGGAACCTATACGGTTTAATAGCACTGCTCGGTCGGCAGAGGAGCATTCATCAAAACCTATAACGAGGTTGTGAATGACCTTTAGATTCTCATTGTTGCCAGTTGGTATTGCTGGCACTCCCGGTTCCAGGTGGAACGAAAAGCATTTTTGATAAGTGTAAATTATGTTTTATTGCAAGTCGGACCATTGACGCTGCACAACGTATTAGAAATAGAACAGTTTACGTTCAATTCTATTCGGGTGATATCACGGCCGCCGTCTCCTTCAACATCTTCAGGTTTTCCCGAACGTAGTTAGCCGCTACGGTTTGCTGAGTTGTCCTATGGCTGTACCTCTTCAGATGTGTACAACTGATTGACACCGAAAACTTTCAATCTCATGTCCCCGTACGACATCAGTGTTCTCAAACGCTGCATCATGCATATTGCTTCTGTGCACATGGGTATTACAACCACATCTGACCGGAGTCCACGGGGACACTGAGTGTCTGCAGCATAATCGGCACCGTTCACTTCGAGAATTGCGCTGCTTCACATCAATGACAGCGCAAATCCCCTCTTATAAATCCTACTGGAGAGAGAGAGCTAGACTTGCCATTATTTCTTTCTCTCGCGAGAGGTATGTATTGGGGTCTTCAAAAGGCTGATATAGAAGTAGTAGCTCGGCTCCTTCGGACCAACAGAACAAGCACGGTGAGGCGTCACGACTCTATGGCACCCAGAAATCTTCTACTTATGCTGCCCAAAAAACACCTCTAGAATTCTGAGTGTAAGTGCCTGAATTCAACGGCGGACAAGCGCGAGCTATACTCTACTAATCATGAACTGTGGCCATTGCTAGTGGCATGTCTAGTTTTTTGGGTAAGGCTGTCGGTCCGCAAGACTTCGCTTCTCACTGGGAATCTGTTTACAGTTGGTTGACTATATCGAAACTGTACCTACAGAGGCACGTCTCTAATATTAATTCAATCGAATGACTCTCCTGATTTGTGATAGTTTTCCATTATGTTCTCTGCCAAGAACACCACATCCGTTAACTTTGGGTTTTATATCCTGAGGTATCTTCCAATCCTTATATTTGCATGGGGCTTCATCCGTAAGTTCTAAGATATACCCGACCTCTCTCGGTGATCATTAATGGAATTCTAGTCAGGAATGGCGTAAAACTCAATTTCAAGGTAAGCTATTTGCAATACGAAAGGAACAGACATCTCATTGAGATTTGTGAGTTACAGGACAGGAAAGTGGCATGTCACATGAATCTGGTTATTGTCTTTTGTGAGCGAGTTGGTTGTGTACAGCGACCCTGTACACTGATGAAAACAAGCTCTGGGACTCGCGGTTATCATGGCGTCGCAAGGTCGTTTAATCCACTCATTTCCAGGAGAAACATTATGATTGAACGGCAGGGTACAGTCATCCTCTTCCTTCGCGTTTATGCCATAGGGGGGAGATCATTTCGCCTTAAGGTGTTTCTCCCTTTTTACTATGCGGTGGGTAGATCCGTACTTCCAATGATGGGTTGAGACCAAACTCTTCGCAGATCACCATGGGTGGGGTCGCAGCATTGCTCATCAAGCAATTGACAACGCTATACTGTAAGCCTATACATCCCCATCAAAGTCTTTCTCCTGCTAATGCGACGATCGTGCTTCTAGTCGTTGGAGGACCTCCGGAAGGGTATGAGTGGTTGACATGCCTCTTGATGCAAGGTCAAACCGACTTTCTATCGGCAGCATGGGCGATTGTCCTTGTTAATGAAGCTCGTCAGTCGTTTATTCTTCGAATAGTTTTGTTGCTCGGCAAACTCACAGCTTGAACGTGTGCAGTGATGATGGGAATATCGTTCCTGTTTGCCTATCGGGGGTACAATTGGAAGAATCCTCTACTCAATGTGTTGGTTTGCAATGGGACACTTTACATGGTTGCACTGGTCTGTTCGTGTCACGTTTGTTCTGAACGCAGATCGATTAAAATATACTGACATGTCGCACCAGTGGTATCGACGGGGAATATCATTCTTACCGCCCATCCCTCCACGCGAGTACGTGTATACCCTCTCGTTACAATGGTTATGGGGTGTTAAATCGCTAGTACAGCAATACAAGTATCTGCTCTCTAGGTGAGTTTATCAGCGTACCAGTTGGCCATGTTAACACAGCTCGCTATCGTCTTAAAACCTCACTAGCTACCAGATAGCCCTGCACTCCATCTTTTCCACGCGAATGGTGCTGCATATTCGGGTTGCTGCTCGGCGTGAATGCGAGGAAGGCATTCATCTTCCATCTATCGACCGCGTACAACCCCGTACCCAATCCCGAACTATGGAACCTTTGGAGTTTTCTGGCACTATGCGGTCAACAGAGGAGGCTGCCCCCAAATTGCTCCGACAGCTATAGCACGATCGTGAATAGCCACTTTCATTGCTGGCGTTGCTGGTCACCGATCGTCACTTTAAATAAATGGCCAGATGTGGTTAATATAGATCACTCCTTGTTATAATTGTTGAGGAACATCGGCGCAGTGTGGCCGCATTTCACAAGTAATTATTTAACTCTTGTCAGACCTTGAGGGAATGCATGTTCAACCTAGACTACGGGCATTCCGAGTCGGAAAGGTTCCATTCGCCGACAGGCCAGAATTTGATGGGAGTCATGACATGGCGCGCGCTGAGAGGTTCACGCGTCGTCTTTCTTCGTTCACCATGGCCAGCTTCCTTTTCCAAAAGGTCGCGGCAGCTTCGAGGACGGCTCCAGTTCATCGTGCTATTGCAAGAACTGCGACACGTAACCCTCAGCTAACCGCCGCGCTGGCTTCGCGTTTTGCAACGACCGTGGCGAAGCCCGAATCGGCACCAACCGAACAGAGCACTGCTGCGTCAGCTGCTAATGAAGGCATAGACAACCCTCTTCCAAATGCTATCAGCAACGACGGCTCTACCGACTGGTCAAGGAGCTACTATGGTCTATCCGTGCAGCCCTTCCCGCCTGAAGTCGCAGAAATCCTAATGGGAGAGCTAAACCCAGCCGACATCGAAATTAAACCAGGTATGCGCATGACTGCATTCAATTTGTTATGCTTGAAAGCTAATTGGCCTGCTTAGATGGCTTAATCTATCTTCCTGAAATCAAATATCGACGGATCTTGAACAAAGCTTTTGGACCTGGAGGGTGGGGCCTTGCTCCTCGGAGCGAGACCAGTGTCGGGCCAAAGATTGTCAGTAGAGAATATGCTTTGGTCTGCCATGGAAGGTACGTATCTGCCTCTTCTTCGTGACGAAGTATCAGCTTTGATGTCCACCTCTTCTGCTAGGCTTGTTGCAGTGGCTCGAGGAGAGCAAGAATACTTTGATCCTTCCGGCATTCCAACGGCAACTGAAGGGTGCAAGAGCAATGCTTTGATGCGTTGCTGCAAGGACTTGGGCATTGCTAGCGAGCTCTGGTTTGTCTCGACTTTCTTTTGTGTCGACTTCCACTGAATAGTTCTTTCAGGGACCCACGGTTCATCCGCGACTTCAAAGCCAAGTACTGCGTTGAGATCTTTGCTGAACATACCCCCACTAAGAAGAAGTACGTCGACGCCTATATAGTCCTAGCACTTACTTATGAATCTGTCTATTACAGGAAGAAGTTATGGAGGAGAAGAGATCAACCTAAATTCGGGTATCCCTATCAAGAGTGAACATAACTGAGGAATCCTCGGGCTTCTCCCACGTGTTCATATCATTTTTTGTTGCCATATGTCTCATAGAGGCCAACCCTATGCTGTTACTTGCCAATCGTGAATTAATAGAAAAAGGGAAATGCCAGTGTGCTCTGAATCGGTGTGTTACAACGTAAATGGCTGTAATGCTGTGCTTACATTTGCTGGAAGAAGTCAATTACCACAGTCTGTACCATGATTGTTTGACGTTCCTTATTTCACTGTCGCCGAGTTTGACTGGTATGCAGTATCCATAAACACCTTTTCATCGTGATTCTCCCCAGCCACGAACCCAAAGATACGACAGATTGGACTCCCCGGATCTGGGGGAGCTTTAAAGGTGACCTCGATGCCATTGTCTCGCTGCTGGGTACTGGAGTAAACCACTGCGAAGTAGATTCTTCCGGAAAGACAGCTCTGCACTGGGCTGTTGCCAACGGACAAAAGTCATCGGTAGAGATTCTGCTAGCTCACCATAGCAAGTGGTTGAGCGATGGTGGACGCTACCCAACTCCCAAACTGGCATCTCATCATCCACCACCGTGACTTCACACTCTCAGCTATGCAGAAATCATCGAACTTACCGAACGCTCAAGGGCCTTGAGTCACCAGAAGGTACCCAACATTACCCCATTTGAATTGGCTGTGGAAGCGAATGACGAGGAAATGTTCTCAAGATTATATTTGAACATTTGGAAGGATAAGAAGTGTTTATCGTTCCGTTCAACGGAATATGGAGGCCATCTCGAATCATTCACAGCTCTACACACCGCTACAGCAACTCACTCCGCATCTCCGTACTGCTGCTCTGTCTCGCAACGATCCGCGTATACGTTGGAACATTTGCAATGGGGAGCAGATCCCACCGCCCCCTGCAATGGATCTCAATACGAAGCGCTCGACCTTGCGATCATTAATAGATTTGAGGGTGTGGCAACAGCACTCAATGACGACCTCCGAGCTTCAATAAATGGTCATGACGCCTTCAACCTCCTATTAATGACGTGTGAGCTTGAAAAAAAAAAGATGCTGCAATATCACTGCGATTGTTCCGAAAGCTGGTGGATGCAGGTGCCGATATGCCACCAATGCTCTGCATAAGGCTGCTCTCGAATACCATTTTGGTATCACCGGGGAATTGGACTCTTGTGGTACCAACATTGCAACAGTCGACCATCGAGGAGCGTCAGTGTATGACTATCTCGTTTATGGCTCTGCTCATCGAGGAGTCGACGTTATGCGTCGTTTGCATGACATATCTGGTTTAACATTTCCCCATCGAAGATGCAACTAATATATCTCACCAAAATCCGTTGTATTCAGCCTTCGTTAGCGGGGTTTGGGACACTCTCATTCTACTCATGGAAGCCAGATTTACGTTGAAGGTCCCTCCTGATGCAGCTTTATGGGAAAGTGCATTGCGCTCCGTAATACAAGAGCTTAACATTCATGTGCTCGTCAAGCTGTCAGCTTCATGCTCTTGTGAAGCAATTATTGGCATAATGAATTTGCCTTGCTTGTGGTGCAATGCCATCTGACATACAACTCGTCCAGCAGCCCTGCAGACCTACTTGACTTCATGCTTCTCCATTTTCTCTATTCTTATAACCGCTGGGTATGCCACGACTGCCAGGCATGTGAGCCTCATCAAAGGTTCCAGCCATGTCGACCTAATGCCCTTGGTGGAGGCACTTTTGGCTTGTGGCGCCGATAGATATTCTCCAGGTGCAATCTATGACTGCTTGCTCTTTCAGCAATCCATGACGGGATAGGGATCCTCTCTTGCCTACTCCGTGATCGACCAGACCCGCCGAATAAGTATCATTGGCTCGAGCCCTTTGAAAGTATCGGGCAATCCATACCAGATGATGCAACTGCCTTTGTTTGCATAAAAATGGCTGGGATGCTTGAGCCAGCGGAATTAAATGCTTGGGAGTAACACGCTTTTTCTCGCAATCAAAGAGGGCAAGACGGAAGCCGTCCGGAGACTTGTCGCCTGCGGAGTCAACGTGGAGGCGACATCGCAAGGCTGGAGGCCAATGCATTTCGCGATTCCGAGTGGATACGAACCAATAGTCGACATCCTTCTGCAAGCTGAAGTGGATGTCAATGCTTCAACTTCCCATGGGGCTATTAGATACGAACCTAGGCCATCGTTACTGTATAACTACTCGAGTTGGGTGCTGATATCCATGCGAGATCAATTACTACTGGAATATTAATGACTTCCACTACCCCGGACATGGGCCAACTGCCTTGCATATTAGCTTGAGCATGGATACGTTCTACGGTACGCGTGTAGGGCCGCTCCATCCAGGCCGTTTGTCCATTGCTCAGTTTCTTGGGGTGCATTTGCTAGATGACGGAGAATTTGAGTCATTATGAGGGCTGGTACTATCAGAGTAAGGCCGCATCGTGAGAACAATCAAAACGCGTTTCGCGAGCTGGCTTCAATGTCCTTTCAGACTAAATCAACCTTGAGCACAGATGGTGCCAGGAGTATCGCAATGTCGCCCAACGTGTCAAACTTCGCTGGCCCAGTCCTTAACGAAGACGGCACTTTGTCGATAGATCAACTTGAAATAACTCTGCGGAATCTGCTACCAGGCTTTCTAGGTTTGGACAAGCCCCCGACTTCCCAAAATTGGGTAGATGTTATGGTCGGCCTTGCTAGTAGAGACGTTACCAACTTTGCGGTACCCGAGGAAGCAAGCTGGAATTCCATGGCCGAGATCCAGCTGGCAGTAACGTTGGCGGGGATAGTCCATCAATTGTTCACTCGAAGGGACATAGAGGAAGAGTGGTCGAAATATTTCAAGAAAGCCTTTGGTCGGTTGCTGGACATCTCTTCCGTATTGGGATTGTGGTTGGAAGTCGTCGTTACCCCGGAGGCAGGCCTCCCATCTCCAACTGCTTTGAGAAGCAGTATAACGGAAGCCATGATTGAAGTAATTGAAATACTCGATGGTATCGCAAATACAAGCAATCAAGGCTTCCTGGACATTATCCTCGAAGTCACTCAGGTGAACCAGAGTATGTTGGACTTGATAGCACGATGAAAAACGTAAGTTGTAACTAATTCCCCTCTTTTCAGGATTAACTTCCAGCGTTGATCATATCACGTATCCCGCAACTATCAAGATGTTTGAGGCGCAAGAGGTGCAAGAGTCAGGCGGAAATGTTCCTCCGGTGAGTGTTTAGCGTCTGGTCAGATAGGGTTTCAAATCTGAACCAATGTCAGAAGGAGACCACGGCCTGTCATATCGATCTTCGCACCCCTTCACGGGTTCTTGTATTCCTTGAGGCAGGGTTGGAGCTATTAATGGCGCTTGCTCCGTCGACAACCGTCGACCAGTTCCTCTTTATGGAAGGACAGAGAGCTATCATAGAAAACGTCAAGTCGTCGTTTGATTTCTGTTTGTCTCCCTCATGCGTTTGTACAGCGACCAGACGCTCCAGATTCTTGTCCAGCCTTTTCGAATTTGTTTCGACCAGTCATTCGGAGAATCATTCGTTGTTTCTTTACATGCAAGAACGACTCCTGCAGTCCCGCCTACAGGGCGCCTTGTCAGAGAATATTTCCGTCCTGGACACCCTTCTAATGCGGTCATTTGAACACGGAGGGATCCGACCATCAAGAACCATCACATACCAAGTTCTCAACTACCTGGATGTATCGTCAACCAACGACGTCAATGACGAGATTCGGGTAAGTCCTCAGATTCGCGTTCGTTTGTGGACTGGACCTCTTGAACTCAAATGTTTCCAGCTGCTTGTGACTTCGTATTTGAAGAGCTGTTCTCAAGACATCGACAAGGAGACTCTTCCCCTCGTACAGAAGCAATTGAAGAGGCTGTTGAGTGATGATAAATCAGCCCGGGAAGCAACAACTGCCAAAGGAACGACACAGTCTTCAGCCCCACCGACTTCATCAGAACGACTGAACCTGAAAGATCACGTATGGCGTCGTCAGGTCGAGGAGCTAGTGCATGAGATTATTTACCCCGACTCTTTAACCTGGATGGATGATGACTTCCGACCTAACGAAACACACGCCATTCAACGGGTTCTGGGTGATGTATCAGACAGATTTGCCAGGTTAGTTTCTCTCCATTCATCGAATAGGGTCCTGTCATCGAGCATATTTTCAGACCGTTGGTGAATTCAGATGAACAGTCTCGTCTCAAGCTTGCTCAAGGCCTTGCCAAACTCCCTTGTTTGCTGGCTCTTTGTACAGGGGAAAATTGCATTGCTTTCAGGAGCCCAGGAGGACCTAATTTACTCCCGTCCTATGCTCCGATAGTTGAAACTCTGTTAGAAGGACCCACAGGGGAAGTGACGCCAGCAGTTCGGAGGGCGGTGTTCGCAGCTCTTTGTCCTGTGTTTAAACATAGGAATGAGGAGCATCCTGACCAGGGTTCTCTCGATATCATTTTCCGAGGCTTGGTAGATGAGGATAGGAGTACGCGTCTCCGAGCTGGGTACGCGTCGCTTGAATAAATCTGATTTATCTAAGTGCTTACGAACCTGTTTAGTTCCTTGATACATGTCGTCGCCCAGCTCTACTCGACGGACACTCCGGAATCTCGAGCCAATGCAATTGCGTTATATGAACAATTGTATCAGTGCATGCAAAGGGGGCATCCCCCAATTAAGGAATCACTCCTAATCTCGACTACTTCGTTGGGAAAGTGAGTTCACGTTTTTCTCTGTCAGATTGATTCCTGACTTCGCGATACCAGAACTACGAATACCGTGATTCTAGGACATACCTTGTGCTTGCTGACCACCCAGTTAGGCCAAGAAAACATTGTTATTAGGAGTCTGGCTGGCATACAGGTGCAGATTGGTTAGCCATTTTGAAAGCATATTCCCTAATTCACACTCGTCCTAGATTGTTAACCTGGCTAAATATCATAAAAAATCAGCATATTCTCTCCTCGGACCACACATGGATCAGATCGCTCCCCTTGTTTTCAATCGGTTATCGCTACAGCCTATACTTTTCAGCGAGATATGCAACCTTATACAGATTTCACGGGCCGATTTCATTTCCCTACATCTATCGCGAACATTGCCTGAACTGCTTGTCAAATGCGATATGAAGGCCCTTGAACTTATTGCCACTACTCTAGGGAAACCACCCCATTTGTTAATTGTCGGTGATCATCTTCATCTGAACCTGGCTCCTATTTTCTTGCTCCCGACATCGGGTCAGACGAACAAGGCCGTCACTTTCATCCTGGACATTCTCAATAAGGCGTCGAGCAGTCCAATACAACTTCCTCAAGTTCTTCCGGGCTGCACTACTCCACTACTGACAGAATTGATCATTACGATGGGAGACGAAAATCCTCACACCATTGGCTTAGTATGTTACAATACTCATTACTTGCACTGTCACTCATACCCTTCAGGCGACTGTAGCTATGAAGAAAGTCGAAACAGCACTCAAGACAGGCAAAACAAGCCCTCCTAGTCAAGATGCCGACCCTGGAGCTTTTCTGGCTTCTCAAATCCTTGGCATTATGTCAAGAATAATTGAAATGCTGCAAGATTTGCATGGCAAGAAGTCGATCCTAGCAAAGCAGAAAATAATCCGCAGCCTAGGTCCCTTGATTAAATTGATAGGATCGCCTATCAATAGCGTTGCTTCTCAGGTAAATTAAGAGGGCTGTGGGGATATTTGCGGTTTCCTAATTGTTCTCATAGATCATGGCAATGTTCCAAACAACCTTGTCGGTTCCTGAACTATCCGAAGTTACTCTGGAAAGTTGGAAAGCCTTCTTGATGACCGCGGAACCAGTGGACTTGGGGCCGCATCTGGGCTCGACTTGTGCAGCCTTCGTCTCGTCCTGGGTTGGATTGAGTGACAAGTCGCACGGAATTATCATGGAGTCGCTCCAGTACATGTTCAATCGCTTTGGTGATACCCTTGTCAGTCACCTCGACGATCTCCCTGATCTTTCCGCCGTCGAAGAATTAGATACCTTACAAACCCATCTGTCCCAACTTCGGGATCCGCTTACATCTCAAGAGAAGCTACAACACCTCCTCCATCGGTGCACAAATAGCAATCTAACCGTCGCCACTCTGTCTCTTCATGAACTGAAATGGCATATGCAAAACAGCGGAAGGAATTATATCCACACCCTTGCTCGTGGGGACTCTTTCGATTCAATGATTGGAGTTCTCATATCGACTTTAATTGCGGCGGCTTGTCGAGATGGGGATGGAGCTGAACCTTTACGACTCCTGGCATACGAATGCATTGGAATAATCGGAGCTGTTGACCCTTATCGATTTGAACTGCCCTTCAGAACTGAAAACATTGTTGTGTTGAAGAACTACACAGACGAAACCGAAACAGTTAGATTCGTCCTTTACCTAATCGAAAACCTCCTTGTCGACACGTTCAGGTCAACCAGCGATATCAAGTACCAGACGAACCTTGCCTATCCGATCCAAGAGCTCCTGAAGTACTGTGGCTTTTCCTCCGATCTAGTCAACTCTGGGAAGCCAGTTCCAATGAAAATAAGGAACAGATGGGCAAGTTTGAAGAAGGATGTACTGGACGTGGTCACGCCATTGTTAGAAGGTCGCTTCGCCTTCCATCACAATTCAGACTCGGGCATACAGTTACCGATATACCCAACTCAGTCAACGTATCGAGAATGGTTACAGCTTTGGGTAACACATTTGATCCCCAAGGTGTCTGGCGACCCCGCTAAACGAATATTCGGAGTCTTTCTCTCGGTAGTGCGAAGCAAGGACGTTGTCATCGCTCGTTATCTGCTGCCCCACTTGGTGCTCAACATCCTCATATCAGGGGACCTAAATGATGCAGACGACATTCGGACCGAGATAAGGACTGTCTTAGAGGATCAAGTGGACAGCAATAGCGCTTCAACAACAGATAAGAAATTGCTAAGTGCCCAAGTGCGCCTGACGTCATTTACTCTCTTCCTCGTACTAATGTATTTTAGGCAATTTTCGGGCTTCTGGACCACTTGAACCGTTGGGCACGCGCTATCAGACGCCAGCTTACCTCCAAGAAAGTCGGAAGCAAGCGTGCTAGGAACCACGACCTTCCCATCCAGACTGACGAGCAGCTTCTTCGGCTTGACTCTATCCTTTCCAATCTTGACCTTAGTCTCATGGCTCGTGCAGCATTCCAGTCCAAAGCTTATGCAAGAGCATTAATGAGTTTCGAACAGCAGATCACTCTGTTGAAGGAAAAGAACGTTCCTGCCAATTCCGAACAGTACTATGACACTATTCATGAAATCTACGCGCACCTCGACGAACCCGACGGGATGGAGGGCGTCTCAGCGTTGATTGGCATATCCACATCGCTAGAACACCAGATACGCGAACACGAAAGTATTGGTCGATGGACAGCAGCTCAAAGTTGCTGGGAAGTCCGCCTGCAACAATCACCTAATAATCTCGATTACCACCAGGGAATGCTTCGTTGTCTGCGTCACCTTGGCCATTATGGTAAGCATGCATAGCCGTAGTTTCCGAAGCCTATTGACTTGGTATATAGATACATTACGCAACCATGTCAAAGGAGTTCTTACTCGACATCCTGAGTGGGAGTCAGACCTCGCTGATTTCCATGTCGAGAGCTCATGGATGGTTGGAGCATGGGACGATGTAGACGCTATTGTCAAGAAAGTTGGTACAAGATCGCCCTCCACCATGATTGCAAATGTGCTCCTGGCTATGCGAAATGATGACATTCAAGGAATCGCAAGAACGCTGGCTACGGCGCGCAATAGTCTCGGGGCACCTATCAGCGCAGCAGGCGTAAACGGATATGTCCGATCCTACGACGCTGTCCTCCATTTGCACCACCTTCATGAGTTGGAGCTGATCTATAGTACGACGAGAAAGAAATCTTCTCGACGAAAGCGGATGAAAGATTTATCTGCTACGTTGTCCGCAAGATTAGAAAGTATTCTCCCTACCTTCCGGAACCTCGAACCGACGTTAAGCATGCGCAGAATTGGTTTTTCTGTCATGTAAGTCGCCGTCTTAATATTTACGATCTTTTCATATTTCTCACTGGTACTTTACAGGCCGGGTCAACGCCCTGATCTCATGGCCGAAGTTGGAAGCGCGTGGCTAGCCAGCGCTAAGATTGCCCGGAAAGCAGGGCATTGGCAAACTGCATATAGTGCGATGCTGCAAGGCAAGCAAAGTGGGACGCCGTTCCACTTTGTCGAGGGCGTGAAATTGATGAAAACATCGGGGGAGCCATTAAAAGCTATTCGTGCGTTGGAATCCCACATGAAGCCCCTTGGCCTGTTGCACAATTCCGAGGTGGTCGACCTCACAATCGAGGAAGAAGCTAATAATATGAAAGCCAAGGTTCGTTTTTGAAATCAACAAAGAGGCATAATTCTCATGGTACAATAGCTCAATTTACTACGTGCCAGATGGATGGAAGAATCTGAACGATTTGACAATGGTGTTGTTCTCGAGGCATATAAGGTAGCCGCTGATTTGAGTGAGACGTATGTTTATGATCCACTTATGCTTTACTATGCTCACCCGGTTATAGATGGGAAAGTTCACATTTCCACTTTGGCACGTTCTATGATACTTGTGCGAGGCAATTGAAAGGAAAAGACTATATTGTGCGGTTCGTGTACGGCATTCAGCGACCTTCTTCAGCGATCTAACTTCTTCCAGGGGAGTAAAAATGATCTTGTTCACCGTCCGAAACTACATCCAAGCAATGCGCTTCGGCACTAAGTACATATATCATACCCTCCCGCGCACACTCACCATATGGCTAGACCATGGCGAAGATGTGCATCTTGTCGGGACCGAAAGTTTTGCAAGCCTGAACGATGCTATTTCTAATGCTATTCACGAGGTTTCAGCCTACAAAGTGCGTAATTAGCTGTTTGAATTGTGTACTCTCAATGTTTACAAAGGGTTCAGTGGTACACCGCATTCCCCCAGATCGTTTCTCGT
Source organism: Coprinopsis strossmayeri (assembly GCA_900156845.1). Taxonomy (NCBI): domain Eukaryota; kingdom Fungi; phylum Basidiomycota; class Agaricomycetes; order Agaricales; family Psathyrellaceae; genus Coprinopsis; species Coprinopsis strossmayeri. The sequence goes on along the minus strand of FTPT01000018.1, from coordinate 199,452 downwards.
GTCGGGCATCCTGTGGACAAAGTCTACAGGGTACTGTCGCAGCTGATGATTGCGATAATACAGGAGTATCCATATCAGGCTCTATGGCAGTTTGCTGGGGTCGTTAAGTCCACCAGGTCTACTAGGTCGTCCCGGGGGAAGGATATTCTTCGCAAACTGAAAGTACGTACACTACCTTCTATTTCATAACTTCTGTTTTCTAATTTGTCGCACACAGAATAGTCCTTCAAGCCCTCCCAAACTGCCCAAGCTGATTGACGATACCGTCAAAATGGCTAACGAATTCCTGGCCGTCTGCGACCGCCATGTCAGCGACTCTGACAAAGTCTTATCTATGTCGAGTATCTTCCCGCGGCTGAAGAATATGGGACGCTGCGATTTAATAATCCCTCTTAAAGTATCTATGAGTGTCACTCTGCCCTCTTCATCTTCTGCTACTTCCACGCACCAACCGTTCCCCACGGATCTGCCAACTTTCAAAGGTAATAGACATTGGCACCATCCGCAGACAAAGACGCTTACATCGTTCGCAGAGTTCGGGGACGAAATCGAGATCATGAAGTCCTTGGCAAAACCGAGGAAGTTCACCATTATGGGAAGTGATGGTCAAGAGTACATGTTCTTGGGAAAACCTAAAGATGATCTTCGAAAAGATGCCCGGTTGATGGATTTCAATTCAATCATCAACAGGCTCCTGAAAACCAACTCTGATGCTCGAAGACGACAATTGCGTGTGTTGGAGGATTCCCATAATCACCGGGAATATACCTGACTTTCGGTTTCTAGACATCAGGACATACGGTGTCGTGGCGTTGAACGAAGAGTGTGGGTTGATTGAATGGGTTCCAAACACCGCGCCCTTTCGAGCTGTCCTTCTCAAGTCCTATGAAGCTCGTCGGATAAGGACCTGGGCATGTTTTCGATTCGTTCGACGGATCTTTACTTTCTGACTTGTATCACAGCAGGGGGAAGTGGAAGCAATGACTAAGGCTATTGCAGCGGCGACAGAACATAAAACAGCAGTAGAGATATTCGTTAAACAACTTCTGCCGAGGTAAGTTTACACAATATGAAATTCACGACCCCCACTCAACCCCTCTTTTTAATGCAGAGTTCCTCCAGTCTTCCACGAATGGTTCATCGAGACTTTCCCAGAGCCTACTGCTTGGTTGGAGAGTCGATTGAGCTATGGACGGACGGCAGCTGTCATGTCAATGGTGGGATATATCATTGGGTGAGCTCTTGTCAATTGATTCTTTGCCGAACACTGACCCTAGTGTCCTGTTAGAATTGGTGATCGACATTGCGAGAACATCTTGTTGGACTCCACCAATGGCGATGTCGTTCACGTTGACTTTAATTGCCTATTCGAAAAGGGGAAAGCGCTTACGACCCCAGAGCGAGTGCCGTTCCGTTTGACACAGAATGTGGTAGATGGACTCGGGGTCACGGGAGTGGAGGGTGAAATGTTTACGTTGTTCATTGCGTGAAATGTCAGCTGAAACGCATTGGATAGGCATCTTCCGTGTTGCTTGCGAGTTAACGATAGATGTTCTCCGGGAGAACCAAGAGACGCTGATGACTGTATTGGATGCCTTTATACACGATCCCCTGGTCGAATGGGAGGAAGAGAAGCGGAAATTGGTGCGTGCAACCCTTCACCTACCTCTGATAACGATTTACCATGTTCAACTCAGGAGCGTAAAGGTGGTAATACTGTCGCCCCGACGACCATCTTGAATATCGCGAAGAATGCGCTCAATGACATCAGGAAGAAGTTCCAAGGCAGTTTTACCAAATATCAACCGAAGCCGGACCAAATCGACAAGAAGTTGTCGACCAAGAACTTGGTTGAATTGTTGATTGAAGAAGCTAGAGACAATAATAACCTGGCAAGTCAAATCTTCTGTTGATCTCGGACAAGAGCTCATTTCTTGCCTAGGCGAAGATGTACATAGGATGGGCTCCTTGGTTCTAATGGGCATCTAGAATACAAAAGTAAATTATACCCTACGGTGCTATAGTACACGATATGATACAGGACAACAATCAAAGATACTTCTTCAAGCGTTCCAATTCCTTCTCTTTTTCAATCAACTCGGCTCGCAGCCGTTCTTGCTCGGTGATGACCTTCTTTCTCGCTTCTTCCAGACGCTCTGACTCCTCTTGGACCATACCCGAATAGAACTCTGGAGTTCCGCCTTTCGAGTCTTCGAATGATGCAAGATTGGCGAGATTGAAAGGTATTGGCCGCCGCTTGGCCTTGGGCAAAGGGGTTGGCGGGTGCTGAGTGAGGATGTTGAGGAAGTTGGCTGACGGGTCGTTGAAGACGATTTCGTCGTACTGCCATGAATGAACGGGGCCATGCTTGATAGCAACCTCGAGCGGTGGAATTTCGGACTCTCCTGTTGCTGTCCACGGATGAAGTTTCAGATGGTGGGCGAGAACCATTGGTTTTTCGGTGGCCTCTGGTATGAATGTTATCCGGATTGTGATCTCGAATTCACCCCATCTGTGACCAGGAGTTAATATGCCACATCCAAAAGAGTAATCACGCCACGTACCCCGTTTCTGTGAGCTCAAAAGGAGGCTTATCGATATCTGAACAAAATTGAGCGAAGAATTGTGGCTGGTGGCGGATAGTAACCTACTCCTCGTTGGATTTGCGTATGTATCGTGCAATTTGAAGGTTACGCGCTTTACAAAGTAGCTCAGGTCGTCTGCGCCTCCGACCTGGTCAGAGCCTGGCTTTGAGGCAGCACTGCGAACGGCGACAGTCCATCTATGTGTGTGATCGCGCGAGGCGAGCTTCTGGCGCTCCTCATCCGTCAAAGCGACTGCGACGTTGCCATATATTATAGGCCTGTATATAGTGATTCCCTAGACATTTGTTAGTTAAAATCTGAGAATATATCGGTTGAGGACGTACGCGTTGGCGGACACGGTCAGCAGCAGACATTTGTGCAAAAGTCGAAAGGGGCCTGGGAGCGGTCTCGGCAATCCAAACTCCGCAAAGTCCCGCGTTCACCCTGCATCAACAACGTTGGCCTCAGTCGCTCTTTACACAACCACATCGTCCGTCCCAATGGGTCTCCTTACTCCCTTGTACAACCGTACGTGTCCCGCCGCTGCCTGGTTTCTCGACTTACGCGCCTTTTATAGTCCCAAACAATGTCCTCGAGAAGCAACGGCGGTACCAGGTTGGGACAACGTGATGATTTTCTCGAGGGTCCTTAAGTGCTGAGCGTTTTTTTTTTGTACAGAACGACCACCGACCTCTGCCATTGCGTGGACCTCGCGGATCCCTCTATGTCGGTGAGCAATTGGCACCGCGCTCGGTTGGCGGGACGAATCTCTGAACGAGGCGTTTTCTTTTCCTAGCGAGCTTCGGTGCTCTCTTCACTGTCGGAGTGCTTGCCACAACATACGGCACCTGGAACTTGATCAGGGTTTGTGCTTTTGCCTCAATTCTTTGTACCGCTCTGAACTGATTTACGTGCTTAGGGCAAGTCGGAGTAAACAGCCTCTGTTAGATGTCAATACCGCCCATATGCGTTTCTAGAGCAAACAATAAACGCCATGCATTGTTATAGACTCCTTTGAATCCTTGGAGCCCACTCCCGGACCGGTGAAGCAGTGAAAGCTGTTTTTGTGTTGGCTGCCATCTGAGCCGAAAGATTGCTTGCAACGAGGCAGTGGTGATCATTTTGGTGTCACTGTCACTGCTTTCGATAACTCCTGTAGACGCTGCTTGTGCGATTTACAGGACACATAGCGCCTCCAATGTTACACACATCCGAAGCGCAGGATTGTCATGTCGCGTTATGCCTCCCGCATGCGCTAGGCATTCTCATGCCAGGTTTGTACTCAACCTTGCCCTCCTGACTGACGTCTATCATATGTAGATTACCCGTGAACCTCTTGTTACAGAAGACAGATTGGCACACGAGGACACTGATTTGAATCACAACGGAGTACCCAATGTCTATGGCCGCAGTAGCATTCGTTTGTTTGAGAAGCAAAGCTTTCCGGCCCTTTGCCAGTTGTCCATTGGCTTCTCCATTCATTTGGTACCAGGAACCTGCGCCATATCACAAATATCAGATCATCTGAGAAGCGGTGCACGGAGATGACTTGATGATCAGTTTCAGACTAGTAGATAAAGGCCCTTAGCGCCTAATAAATTATATCGTTTGCCTCCGTATTCCATGAGACTTCGCTTCCCTGCTCACCACCATGTCCGTCGGCTTCCGTAAACGCTATGTGGCCGAACCGAGGGAACCAGTCCTCTATGAAGAAAGCTTCGAACCTCCTGATTATGAACAGGCTGTCAGTACAAGGTATGTCCATTTGATTCTGGAAGAAAGAAGCCCTGACGATCTATCTCTCCTGGCACTCCCCATGACCCGTCCCACATATAGCTCTGCGAATGACCACGACTCCCGCGATGGCAATCCTGCGTGGCCGACGAGTCCGACGCCGTACAGGTAGTCGCCGTCCAAAGTCCACTTCAGTGAGCGGCAGTGGCTAATCATAACTTCCTGATCAGCAATGCCGACGGGCCTATGCGACACAACTCTCTGCGGGGACGCCCGTTGCCCAACCCTCAGCAACTTCCTGCGCCGACCAGACATGTCACGAACTATGAGCGCTATCTGTACAAGTATCGACTTGTCGCTGGGCGAACGCCCATCCAGTTCCTCATTTCGTGAGTTTTTGGTATTGATCTTCAGCTTGTTCTCGTTAAATTTGGGTGTACATAGCGTCGAGCCTCAATCGGGGAGGCCAATAGCGGGAAAATATACCTTCAGACTGTCATCCAAAATCAATGGCGTGGAAAGGCCGCTTTGTGAACCGGTAGAGAGGTATCTCTCGGTTGGGAGCCTTCCGCAGTCTAATCTCGACCCACGGCATTTGGAATTCGTCGTCTTGTGAGTTTGGCCCCTTCAATCACCTTACTCGCCTCATGTACATATGATGTTCGGCTCATCTAACTAATCTCTCCGTCACTTCTAGTGCCTTTCCGGGAAAGTCAAGTCTGCCTGTGGGGTGCCTATGGTCCGTACGTGTGTGGCTACGCGTGAACGGGATCGATCATCGGCTGTTTGGGGAGGACGAGCTGTGGGTGGGCAAGGACCCCGACTTCAATGCGATAGGCGATGCTTCATTTGGCCGATTGAAAACCCAAGATGCGAATCAGCAAGTGTACCATGCGTTCGTCGGACGTGCCCCCGTCTCATTTATGGTCAGGTGCGTCTTTCGTCGTCTAAATGCTACCATGGGGTTGGGCTCATACACTGCTTTTTCGCTAGATGGGAAAGGATTACAGGGAGCCTTTACCAGTATTCATTGGATTATGAAGCTGGGGGTGTGGGTGCCAACCTGTTTGACGATCTCCGCTTACAGATAGACGGCGACCCTCGGAACATAACGTTCCTCATCTTGTGTGTACCCTCTGCTTCTCGCGGCGCCCACTAATTTATTTAATTCACCCCTCGCAGCACCGTCCCGTCCAACTCCATCCCGGCCGGTGCTTCGCACAAGCTGCGCGTATGGCTGCGGACTGCTGCGCCGATCACCCAAGACCCGACCACGTCCTACGTCCTCCCCTTCAACGACTCGTACATCTACCAACGGATATGGAAGACGGATGATTTCAAGATTGGAGCGCAACTGAGCTTCGAAACGTTGGGTCCCAAGATGGTCATGGCGTTTTCGACATCGGGGTCGGAAACTGTGACTATGGCCCATCCGCCCCACCAGCCTCGGCGTGAATCGATGTCGTCGTTCGATAGTTTGAAGAAAGGTACTGGATACCAAGAAATTTGAGCAAATATAGAAGGAAAAATATGCCGTTTTTATGAGATGGAGGAAACTCCGTTATCTATGCCCCCCTTACGATTTTACCCTAGACTTTTGGTTGACATTAATGACCTGGCCCATTTAGTCTTTTGACGTATGTTGTACAACCTATCCTTGTATCTTAAACCCCACAGGCTATCCTGCTTTATTTTTTTTGGCCTTATCTGTACTGGCAATGAAAATCACGGCCATCTAAACAATGACCTTGGCTTTGAAGAACTTGCTCCATTCCTCTTCTCCCCATCCGCTCGAGATTTCGTTGGCGACAAGACCATCCCACAAGACGGTAGGCGAAACATGGATGCTGTTCTGTCGCGCGAATTTGACTGATAAGTACCGAGGTTATAGAAGACCCGAGACTTAGTAAATATCTTTTATCGCAGATCCAGGATTGACAGGAAACGTACCGTTGTACTTGAGATCATCGGTGATCGCCACCCCGCCGTTCGCAGATCCCTTCAGCTTGAGAAGCTCGCGGACTTGTTCGACTGCGTTTGGGGGGATCACTTCTGCTGCAAGTGCGATTAGCTTTTCACGGATTTGGAGTGGAGTCAGGTTGGCGGTGGGGATGTCGAAATAATCCGCTTGGTTCTTGAAGAGCTAGTAATACACAGGGCCCCGTTATTAGCTTAACTCCTATTATAGGGGGATTCCCCGCATACCGCCAAACTATATTTCCAGAAATTCTCTGGAGATGCCCGGAGGACCTGAAAAATGCATTTATGAGGACATCTAGATAAATATTGACCAATTGTTAAGAAGAAACACACAGCGAGAGCAGCTTCATGCGTCAAAGTCGACGAGGAATGCCACGGTTGAACCTGCAAACGGAATACGAATTTTACTTTGCCGTCGTATGGACCCCCCTCGACCAAGGGCTTCAGGACGGTATCGATGGTGTTGGCCATCTTCGCACTAGGTAGTATCGGGGGTTAGGTTCTGGTGCAACCCTGAGGGGTTCCGACCATACCTGAACGGGCAGGTATAATCCACTATCATTCAGTAGCTCAGCGATTACTTGCAAATGTTTGGAATAGAGTAATACGTACAAAATACATCTGCTGTATGTGGGGCGGCAGGGGCACCCGCGACGATCAATGGTCTCAAGGAGGGTTGCAAAGCCATGCTGTCTCTGAGGAAAAGAAAGGAACGCTGATAATCGCGGCCCTAAGGCTCTTAGATTTGTCCTTGCGTCATAACGGAAGCAAATAACGATGGCAATCAAAGCAGCGAAGTGCAAAAAGTTGGTTCAATCCAGGATCGAACTGGAGACCTTCTGTGTGTAAGACAGAAATCATAACCACTAGACCATTGAACCAATAATAGTCGTCCGACTCGTGCCGTCACGACGCGAACTGGGTCTTGTGGAATATCTAGTTGGAGAATAGAAAATATTGAACGCAGGCTATACTATTTCTTATATTGTACATCGTCAATGGCCCGACTTGTAACGAACCGCGACCCTTTGGGTAAAGACCCTGGCCATTACAATGGTCTCAGCGGCATGTCATGACTCTCATCAAATTCTGGCCTGTCGGCCGACAGAACCTCTCCGACTCGGAATGCCTGAGTCTTGGTTGAAGACGCATTCCCTAAAGACGGTCTGGCAAGAGTTAAATGTCCGTGTGTTTAGTTAGGAATTATAACTAGGAGTGATCTATGTTGACCGCATCTGTCCATTTATTTACAGCTGAGGTTGGACGATTAGTGACCAGCAGTGAAAGCGGCTATTCACGATTGCGCTACAGCTTTCAACGGAGCAGCCTCCTCTGTTGACTGCGTAGTGCCCGTAAACTCTAGAGGTTCCATAATTCCGGATTGGGCGTGATCGAAAGATGGAAGATAAATGGAATACTCAGTATCACGTTGAGCAGCCACCCGAATGTGCAGCACCATTCTCGTGGAAAATATGGAGTGCAGGGCCATTTGACAGCTAATGGAGATTCGCCAGTGGCGGAGTTAGCAAATAGGACGCCGTAGCCACCCAGTAGGGAACTCACATATAGAGTAGGAGCTTCTGCGTCTAAGCTCGGGCGTTAATGCCTTCAAACATGTCTAATGAGAGTAGGGCATTCACGTACTTGTATAGAAGGATGGGTGGTGAGAATGATATTTCCTGTTGATACCACTGATATTTCATGTCAGTACATATTCAGTCTGCATTCAGAGATAATGTAGCACGAACAAACGAGTGCAACCATGTAAAGTGTCCCATTCCAAATCAACACTTCTAGTATAGGATTCTTCCGGCTGTACCTCCGATAAAGAAACAGAGAGGAGATTCCCATCATCACTGCGTACATTCGGGCTGTCAGAAAGCTGAACAACACCATTGTTCGAACAATACTAGAGCCGACTCACTAGCTTCATTCATAAGTATGATGGCCCATGCTGCTGATAGAAAGTCGGTTTGACCTCGCATGAAGAAGCATGTCGACCATTCATACCCTTCCGGGGGTTCTCTAGTAACTATAAGCATTACTGTCACGTTAGCATAGAATTATCTTTGATACGGTCACATAATCCTACGGTGTAGCGTTGTCAATTGCTTGACCGCCAATGCTACAACTGCACCCATGGTGGTCTGTGGTGATTGGTACCATCCACCAATGGAAGAATAAATCCGCTTACCACGTAGTAAGAAGCAAGAGAGACCTTCAGCCGAAATAGTCTTCCCCCGATGGCATAAATGCGAAGGAAAAGGAATGCTGTAATTCGCCGTTTCAGTTGTGTGCTGCCCGGAGTGATTAGATCAAATGACCTTAAGCGATCATGACAACCAGTAGTGCCAGAGCTTGTCTCCGTCAGTACGTAGAGTTGTATCATGCAAGCAGCTTCAAGTTGCTCACAAGAGAAAACCGCCAAATCTATGATGCATGTATCTTCCTCGTACTAAGCTGTAAGTTAGTAAAATATTCGTGCATGTTACTAATGGCTTGCCTTGAAATCGAGTTTGGTGATGTTAACTGGAATAAACGACCGATCAACCAAAGAGAAAGCTCGGATGAAGTCACAAGAGATCTCAGGACTTACGGACAAGGACCCAAGAAAGTAGAAGGACCGGAATATACCTCAGGAGATAAAACCCAAATTCAACAGGAGTGAACCTAGGCTTTGCAGTCCACATAATGGAAACCTATTGCTTGTTAGTATTGCCATTCAATGGTTTATTTCAAAAGCATGCCTCTGTAGGTAGTGTTTCCAGATAATCAACTGCCTATGGACAGTTCCCAGTGAGAATGGACATCTTGGGGAGACTGACTGCCTTACCAAAAATACCCAGCACACAACTAGTGATAACAACAGTTCAATATTTGGTATTGTGAACATCAAGTTATTCCGCTGTAATACTTACGCGCAGCACTCTAGAGTTGGTGAGTCAACAATATAAGTATCTCGTGGCGTATTCGTGATTCTCACCGTAGTTAATCTACTTTCCCAAAGGAGCCCGGCTACTATCTCTAACTCATCCTTTCGAAGACCCATACCTCTTGCAGGTGGAAAGAGAGAACAGGAAATAGTGGCAGGCCTGGCTCTCCCCAATCAGTAAGACTTATAAAAAGAGATTTATCCTGACATTGATGCGAAGCAACACAATTCTCGAAGTGAACGGTGCCGATTATGCTGCAGACACTCAGTGTCCCCGTGGACTCCGGTCAGATGTGGTTGTAATACCCATGTGCACAGAAGCAATATGCATGATGCAGCGTTTGAGAACACTGATGTCGTACGGGGACATGAGATTGAAAGTTTTCGGTGTCAATCAGTTGTACACATCTGAAGAGGTACAGCCATAGGACACCTCAGCAAACCGTAGCGGCTAGCTACATTTGTGATGTTGAAGGAGACGGCAGCCGTGATATGACCCGAATAGAATTGAGCGTAAGCTGTTCTATTTCTAATGTATTGTACATCGTCAATGGTTCCAACTTGTAACAAAATATGATTTACACTTATCAAAAAAGTCGTCCTTCCATCCGAGACCGGGAGTGCCAGCAATCCCAACGGTGAAAGTGTAGAGAACATTCACAGCCTCGTTATAGGTTTTGATGAATGCTCGGCTGCAGACTGGGTAGCACTAGTAAACTGTATAGGTTCCAAGGCTATACCTCTGGTAACCGTACGGTCGGGCGACTGGCCGTAAGTTGGATTCGGATTCTGAGCTATCATCTGAATATGAAGCACCATTCGTGTGGAAAATATAGAGTGCATGGCCATTTGACAGCTAACGGGTTTCAAAAGAGTCAGCGGCTTGTGGAATCACAATGGCCAGCTGGCCTGGAGAGATCCTCGCCTGGAGAATAGATATACGTGCTGCTGCACTTGCGAATTGGTATCCCATTCTAATGAGAAGGGTGAATACGTACTCGTACAGAGGGATGGGCGGTCAGAATGGTGTTGCTTGTCGAGATGTCGAGACCACTGGCGGGTCGTGTCAGACGAATATGCTACCAGGAGTAATCACAACAGAATACGAACAAACGAGTACAACCATGTAAAGTGTTCCATCCAAACCAGTACTTCAAGCAGGCGATTCTTCCGGTGGTACCGCCGACAAAGGAATATCAATCAAATTCCTATAACTGGGGTGATTGGAAAGTTGCCGTCAGCCTGAAGAAAGAATTTTACTATTCGAGAAGTGAGGCTTGACTGACCAGCTTCGTTAACAAGCACAATGGCCCATACCGCAGACAGAAAGTCACTAGGCATGCGATTAACGATGCGCAGTTGACATAAGGTGAGACTTGCATTCAACATTCTGAATGGTTGGTCACATATGAGCAGAAATGTCTCGAATGACTATGGTGCCTTATCGTAGAAAATCCGCTGGCCCGAAGGAATCCGACCACTGTCTCTAGATCGTCCTGTGGAAGAGGTGTATTGTGGCAGGCGTTCGAAAGGGAACGGAGGCGACACCCTCGCTTATTTAGCTCGTTCTATAGTTTCAGACTTCGGACACGACAGACTCCGATGGCACAGGTCCAACTAGTGCGGTCCTCGCAGTTTCGTTGTCACAATGGTCGCCGTGGACCCCAAATGTCGAATCTATAAATGTTTCGTATCGCGAGAGCATTCTGGATAAGGCCATAACTTGAAAATTGAAGATTGAAAGGAACGCGCTCTGGACGAGATTGTCGTCAGCAACCGAGAGACCCTGAGGCCTGGTGTCTCTTCGAGCCCCAGGTATTGTCAGCCGCAATTGCAGCAACGCCGTCAAACAGTGTTTACACACTACAGTGACGGTGGTGAGCGATGATCTGAAATATGGGCCGCCATTACCAAAATAAAATCGAGTCTACGGGTGCATTGGACACAAAATGAAACTAAAGACAAGAACGAATTCGGACAGACAAGTTGAAAAAAGGCGAGGAACCTTTGGAAGCCACTCGATCAATTCGCTAAGTGAAAGGCAAAAAGCGTGGTTCGACCCGGGTTCGAACCGGGGACCTTCTGTGTGTTAGACAGAAATCATGACCAACTAGACCATCGAACCGTTGGCAGAGTAAATTTACGAAGTCACTAGGGTGCACCGGGCAGTGCGTAGACCCAATTTCAATTGGATTGAAGGTCGAGATATTTAATTACTTTTCCTCCCAATGTTGTCGAAAAAACAGATCACTCCTCAAGGTGTACTTGAACCCTTTCGCGACCTCCTCTCCACTGTGGTAGATACCACGTTGCTGGAAGATAAGGACTCTGCCCGTCTTTGGCATAACATCCAAAAAGTTGTTTTCGTCTTTCCCGGTTATCCTTGTTGGACCTCCTTCCACACCGTCCTCTCCGAGATAGATCTGGAATGTGACTCTGGATTTGCGACCGTCTGGAAATTCTGGGCGCCCATCGCAATGTCCCCGGAAATAATTGCCTGGTCCGTATTTTAAGAAACTCAGACGTTCGTTGACCCTAGAAATTCCTTAGTATTAAGCTCTGAAAACGCGTGGATAACAACACATACCCTAAGAGCCTCCATGTGCCCATAACGCGGCCTGGGAGCCCTACAACGCCCTCCCACTGACTCCCTGGTTTAATTTCTACCAGCTCTTGTATATAAGGAAGGAGGCGCTGGAAGATCTTCTCTGCAGCATCCTGGTCGAACCTAAGGATGCGCTCGCTGTTCCTGTAGCTGGTGTCGATGTAGTTCTGATCCGGCCCCATACCGTAGTGTACGGCAGCTGGTTTCCATTCGCTGCCTGCTTCTGCGAGAGCAATCAGGGCGGCGCATTCCTCGTGAGTGAAGACATCGTCTAGGATCTTTACATAGCTCCCAGAGTAGTCTCCTGCCAGTGGCGTGCTTGACCAGTCAAGCACAGGGGCTGCCACTTCCCCGGGCGTAGGATTTGGGCCGAGTTCTAATGTCATAGAGGGCTGCGAGGGCACCGCCTCGGTCGACGTAGAGGGTAAAAAAGGTGATAGGATCCGAAGAGCGGCTGAGAGCATTGAGGAACTGGGCACCGGTTAGTTTATCGTTCGGAACCCGTTCTCCTCAGAATTTAAAGAGCGTTGTAATTGGTGTATACGTGTTAGAGCAGTGCATTCAAGATGTATATAAACGTGTTCACCTCAATGCGAGGTCATACTGAGTCACGGCCTCCTTTCTCCTCTGCGGATGATTGTCGTAAAGAGTATCGGCACCGCACGTCACGGTTGGGTAGAGAATTCTGCTTCACTCCTTATTGGGTGTTACGAAGGGCACCCAATCTTGAAAGTTGACTGTACGACTTAGGGATGTTATAACCAAATGGGGAAATAAACCCATGAACCCTAACCTTAGGTCTTGCCGCCGGAGTATGCCTCGACGCCTTTGTGCTCAACCCTATGTGCGACACCAACAAGCTATAAGATTATCTACTGGACGCTGCTATGCCTATCACATTTACGACATACTTGACCCAGCTGACGGATGCAGTCAGCCTTCAGAATGGACCCAATCTGGCGTACTTACTGAGACCAACAAGCCCCCATGGCAAGGATCTGGTGAAAGAGCACCGTAACCTCAAGGTGAGCTCATAATTGGGCCATCTAGTATGATTCATAGTTAATACACGCTTCCAAGAGGTCAGATTTGACCAGATACGAAGGGCATGTTGCCAGCCCATGGGATGAAATCGCCATTCAATATCTATTGGTCTGTTGGAATGTTGCAAAGAAGCGGTATGAAGAGGCCTTTAAAGAGGAATCTCAACTAGTATTGTAAGTTTGGGCTTGAAGCTCACACTTTCTGGTGATTGACCTAGTCCATACTACAGGCTATTCTACCGCTTTCTCCCCGAGTCTCGCGGATGGACTCTGCCGGCCCTATTCTCGATTTTAAGAGACTTGCGTGATTTGGCGTACGACGTACGTTTTATCAGTCGTTTTGAGCGTCCTGCTAAATGAAATTAGGCAGATCTTCATTCTGGAGCGCATAAAACGGACTGTATGGAGGAGGCTGCTCGAATAATCACGAAAGCGTTTGGTCTTTGCATGATTGACAGGTACGATTTTCATGTCTTTCCTGCTTACTGCTCTGACTTCACCCATAGAACATCGCCCTACGAGGAATCGCGAAAATGGGGAGTCTATTACGTTGTCGGCCTGGTATTGAAGTGCTACTTCCGTGTAATCATTCCGATCCCGTTGGCTTTCAACTGCATGTTGACCACTCACCACAGGTCAGGCGGATATCTCTATCTAAAAACATCTTACGAGCTTTGGATGCAAATACCGACATCCCTCCTCTGAATCAATACCCTCGAGGCCACCAGGTATGCTGTGCCTGTCCACTATTGTACCTGGAACTAATTTATTGAAGGTGACCTACCGGTATTACATTGGAATGTTGAGTTTCCTCAACGAAGATTTTGCAAAGGTGTGTTTCTTCAGACCATATATGCCAATAGGCTTCATCTCATAAGTACATCAGGCAGAACAAGAGTTGACTCTTGCATTTTATCACTGCCATAACGGTGCTTATAACAACAAGCAGTGAGTAAGCTACTTAAAACACACACTCTCCATTCCGTCCTGATTCCATTGCCTACCTCAGACGGATATTGATATATCTCATTCCTCTGCGCATTCTCAAAGGCTATCTCCCGTCGAGTGAGCTGCTGCAACGGTTCCCCGTCCTCGCCCAACTCTACACGCCCTTTGTCAAAGCTATCCGTTCGGGTGACCTCCAGGCATATGACAGAGCCTTAGAACAAGGCGAACAGAAGCTCCTAGAACTTAACCTCTGGCTTACCTTGGAGAAAGCTAGGGAACTAAGCCTTCGGAGTTTATTCCGGAAGATGTACGCTTTGTCATTTACACTGGAATAACTTATCATCTAACGGCTTCCTAGCTGGGTGTCTGTTGACAAGACGACACGCATGCCAATCTCGATGTTTCATGCAGGATTGAAGATCTCGGGAATAGACGTTCCTGTGGAAGAGGCCGAATGCTATGTTGCGAACATGATCTACCGAGGATTCATTCGAGGGTACATCAGTCACGAAAAGCAAATGGTTGTTCTGGCGCAAACAAAAGCTTTTCCTAGAGTTGTTGACTGTCCAAACCCATATCCCACAATTTGATCGTCCTTGCCTTCTCCCGTGTATCTTTGGATATTTCAACGTTTGACAACGCAAGTATTTCGTCTCTCAGGTCTCGCTAATTTGATTTGCGTTAGACAACGGTGAGTCTTGGTTCGATCGTCGAAACCACTACATACTTTCCACGATCACCCCCTCGTGGGGAATTTGCTATAAGTATACTACAGCATTTCAATCATTGGTCAACAACCTCTGGTTCTGTAGCATTCTGCTCCCATCTCGAGTCAACTGCCATTCCATCATCTCTATCAAAATATTCGAATTATGCGCTGATCAACGTTCTCCCGGTCTGGCCATCATGTTACAGAAGATCCTCGCCATCATTCTCGTTCCATACTAAGCTCGAATCGGAGACCACTAGGCCAGTTGAATATTGGACGAATGCGAATCCCCGTCTCACCGTTTCTCCTCTCTGTATATAAATGCAGCACTGTTTATGTCTGCAACCTTCTTGACTTCAACATCACCTTAGCTGTGAATACCTGTTCGTCCAACGGTCCAAGGCTAATCCTTCAATATGAAAGCTATTCGGGAGAGAAACTCGTTGAACGTATGTCTTGTCTTCTAGAGTTTCATACGCCCGTACCTCACTACCCCTACGGCTGTCCTGTCCAGGACCTCTCAGAGCAAACGAATAACAATCTCTCCCGGGTCTGTGCATTCTCAATACTTTGCGAATTCGGGTTCGACAAACGACTTCAGTCAATGGGGATCATCTTTTGGAGGAATGAGTTGACGGCATTCGTTGACGTTCTCCTTTCAGAGTCCCAGGTCGATCCATGCATTGCCACGACATCTCTGCGCCTATTACAGCGCTACCATGTTTTCTTGAATAGGATGCTTGAGCTCTCAGAGATTCATCAAGTCGTTTTCACAACTTTTATGATCGCTTCGAAGATCGTTACTCCTTGGGCGCGCATTGACTGGGCTTCGATTTCCGCGAAGGTGCTGGAAGGACAGGACATCAAATGGTTAGAGAAGGAGTTTTTGATGGATATCCGATGGGAGTACGATATGTTGGATGTGGTGGAAGAAGTGTGGGACGCGTACTCCGAAGCTCGTCGAAACAATGAAGAGCGCGAAGATTCGACATTCCTTCGTCGACTTTCGAAAACTTCTTCGATGACTTCTGAGGAAGGAAGTAGGGCCTCTCCTAGTTTGCCAACACCACTCCTTCGCTCCCCATTGAAAGATAATCATCGAAGCCGGTTTTCAACCGACTCTTCGAATGCATCATCTAGTCTTCGAAAAGCCTATAAACCGGATATTCCACAAGATAACGACACCGGTACACTGCGCCGTCCTCGCAGCCATATTGACATGAGGGCACCTCCCCGTGCTCAATCCCGATCTAATTTAAATCTACGGAATCGTGTGTCCCAAATCTTTCGGAAGGAATGATAAGCTCCCGGTCACACCTATCCGGACCCCCTATCCCCTGTGTTGTTGACTTGAAGGAGATTTACTTACATTCCGACTCGGATCCAGTTTGTCGTTCAAGTTGGTATCTTATCTACCGTACCCTAATCAACGCTCTTTTCACTCAACTATTTTGTCTCTGCACCTTACTATGAAGTCGATCTGGCTGGATGCGGATCCTGTGAGTAGTTGTTGTACGGTTTAAACAGAGCTATAGGCTCACCAAAGCTACTAGGGGCATGATGATGCGACAGCTATCATGCTGGCTTTGAATCTGCCAAACATCAAGCTACTCGGACTATCCACTGTACGTGACTTGGCTTCAACGAGTCCCAGGGTGTTGAAACTCGGATAAAGACGCACGGGAACGCCAGCAGTGAATATACTGCCATAAACGCCGCGCGGTGTCTGTTCGCCTTCGGAGCAGCACCTGGGAGTATCCGTGTTTATCCAGGAGCGGATCAACCCCTTCTTCTTCCTGCCAAACATGACCCAGAGATTCACGGAATAGATGGTCTCGGGGGTGTAGAAGGCTTGCCTCCCATCGACGACCCTCGCCTTCTCGACTACTTTGAATTCGACGCCGATGGAAAACGAGTTCGGGCGTTGGAAGCGATTCCGAGATTCATCAGAGAGACTTGGAAAGAAGGGAAAGGGGAGAAGGTCACAGTTGTGTCCACTGGTCCTATGACGAATATTGCACTTCTTATCACTGTCTACCCTGACCTTTTAGAAGCGGTAGAGGAGTTCGTCTTCATGGGAGGAGGCGTTGGGCTAGGCAACCGTTCAGCCGTAGCCGAGTTCAACATCCTCTGCGATCGTGAGTTTACCCTAACGTCTCATCTATTTCGAACCCATCTGAGTTGCTATGCTTTTACAAAGCTCATGCAGCCCAAATTGTCTTGGATGCACCAGTGAAGAAAGCGATGATGCCCATCAACGTAACTCATACTGCGATAGTGACAACGGAAGTCCATCATCGGCTCCTAACACGAGGAACATCGAGAGTGAACCCAGAAGAACCTCTTCCCACCGCCTCTACCAACCTAAGGCATACACTGTCAACGCTGATTAGTTTCTTTGCCGCGAGCTACAAGTCGACATTCGGTTTCCATGACGGGCCTCCCCTCCATGACGCATTGACGATCGCTTATATTTCCAATCCAGAACTCTTCAAATGGACGCGTTATAGAGTTGATATTGAGCTTACCGGTGCTCATACGATGGGAGAGACTGTCGTGGACGTCTGGGGATACAAACCTTGTGACGAAACATGGGGTCGAACAGGGCGGAACTGCCTCGTTGTGGAATACATGGACGTGAGCAAACCTTAGCAAGTGTTATTATACCCATATGCTCACTACATTCCTTGCAATTCAGGTTAAAGGATTCTTTAAGCTTCTACTGGAAGTCGTTGACAGATGTGACACAGTGTCATCTTTGAATTCTTTGTAAATACATCAACAGCTGAGAAAAAACATTCTGTCCTTGATTCTTGTACAGCTCAACTCTGAGTCCAGAGCAAATGCCTTGTAACACATTACGTGACACACGTTGCCAAGCTAGCGGAGAAGCCAGTTGGGAGTCCTGGAGTTCGATGTTACCAGTTGCCCGAACCTCTGAACCAACCACCGAATATTTTCTTAGGGGTACGAAGTGGGCGTGGGCCTGGTCTTGGTATAATGAATATCGGAGATTGAGGATCTCGAGGCCAGCCTTTAGGGCGAGGCTTCCAGGCCTTAAGCCAAGTGCTCATCTTCTGAAGAGCTTGCTTTCGAGCTTCGGCTATCGTCGGATCTAAAACTCCTCGGAATTGCAGATCGGAGCAGTGGAAGCCGTTCGTAAGGTACACTGGCTGGAGGGATGTCCCTTGGCGGGGTCCACGTTTCTTGGAGGAAAGACCGACGTCTCTCCATGGATCACCTACGCAAGGAGAATAAGGTCCTATGGTTTGGAATTGAGAGAGAAGAAACTCACGGGCTCCGTCGACGAATATGACTCGGTCGATCATCACGTCCCATCCCTTGTACTTCTTATTGATCACCGCAGACTTGGGCTCAGGGGTGGAGGAGAATGCTGAAGGGAACATCAGTTGGCATTGACGCTACAGATGAGACGTCAGGCCAAAAAAGCTAAGAAGGAATAGGGTAGCTTACGAGGTCATAAGGAGGTTGGATGAGGCGAGAGACGAGGGTTGGATGATCAGCAGGAGCGCCGTTCTACAGCGTATTAGGTGATGAGACATGTTGTGCACGAAGGACACACCTGCAGATAGCCGACTTCATTACACCTATCGGATAGTAAGTATTAAGTGCAATAGGAATAAGGGAAAACATTCTTACACAATCCAGAACCACGAACGCCAAGCGTTGTCGACTGTTGTATCCAGCCAGAAGTCTAGCGTAGTGTTAAATGTCCCAAGACATGTTCTGTGAAGCCATAAGGTTGATTCATATGAGGCGAGTGGAGAGCAGGAAACGGGCTTACTCGGCGTCATCCCATCCACAAACTTCGGTTGCAAGGAGCTTATATTAGTCCGAACTACTATAAGAGTGTTCGATCTGGACGCTTACGTTGTGTATAGTATCGAGTTCTCCAATACAGCCCCCATGCGTCAAGAGCATGCGTAAGACCCCATCCGCCGGCAGGCGCAGATACACCATCTTTCACTTCCAACGCATCACAAAACTGATAAAACTGGGAATTCGGGCCAGTGCCTGGCTGGAGCTCTTGCCAGTCCCACAGATTGTTGCGCACTGTATATCAAGATTTAGACAATACGCCCTTGGGTATCAAGGAATTGATGAGATGAGACGTACATGCACTAAGCAAGTCATCGGCTTTCTTTAAACCACCCAGACCGAAGTTGTTCTTCAGCTCCGAGATAGCTGTTTCGTTTCCGGTGCGGAAAACGTTGTCCATGTGTTCAACCACACGTTGGATATCTGCTGAACAGTTTCGAGGCATGTATTGGCGGATTGGTTCGAAGTATTCCCAAAAGTCCCTAGCATAAAGGCGTGAATAGGAAGTCTGTCATAAATAATTATATAGGCTACGCACAGAATGGCTTGGACCACACCAGAGGATGAGTATCCTGCGAAGAAAACGCCTGGTTTACTTGTGTGGCGGTGTCAGTGAAAGACTTTCGGTATTTGTGAAGGATTCAATATAGCCTTACTCGACCATCGTCCAACTCACGAGTGCACCTGAGTTCAATAATTGCTCAGCATCGAAACATATGGAGCTATTCCACGACTTACCGGCGTAGCTTCCACCAACGAGGATCCAAGGAGCTTTGTCTGGTGTGAGTTTGTCACCATTTGGCATGGGAAGTATGACATTCGTAGCAAAATATTCGAGATCATCTATGGCCTGCTGAATAGTATGAACCTGGAAGCTTTCTACGCTCAAATTTGGATACGGGTTGCTTTCGCCGTAGAAGCGGTGCTCTAGGACGATGGTAGCTCCGTTGTCCTGTTGAGCTGGGGGACGTGGTTAGCAAGTCGCTGGATGTTAAGCAAACGACACTTACCGAGCATGCCAGGAAGAGTCATGTTGGTTAAATATCCGGTGTATGCTCCTGCATTCACTTCTCCCGGAGTATAGAGCACTATAGGGCCATCTGAAGGTGAATGAGTCAAAATCAGAAGAAGACAGTTAAATCCGACGAAATGTACTGCGCTCGTAGAATTCATAAGTGAACCAATATCTTTGCTTGAATGTTCCTTTCCAGGGTCTGTTGTGATCAATGAGCTGGTCAAAGTAGTATGCCATATTGTAGGATGGTAGCTTCGTCCCATCCTTGCTGACTACGGGGACATTCGCTCTGGCTTCCACGGGTGGAACAGCAGGCACCCGCATTACATTGCCGTGAGGTCTTCCATCGCTAAGCCTAGCAGAGCAAAGTGTAAAGAGGAATGAGAGAACCGATACGGAGGCTGAAAGTCGCCAAAGATGGCGGGAAGGCATCCTCGTAGGGCGGGGTCGACGCTTTGCTCGGAGGAGAATGCGCAATTTAACATCGCCATCTAGTTATATGGACCCGGAGAATTGGACAGTAAAGTTCGCGTGGGTTCAAGAACTCGACTGGAGATCGATAAAGGAAGAAATAAGCTCTTGACATGGTGAAAAGACCCGAAAGCTCTGTATGGATAATAATTGGCCGAGGTGGGTTAAGCCACGAGACAGTCCTTTGAGATTCTGCCAGCGGTCCTGGATGATCGCACTTTAGTTCTTGCGTTGATTATGGGAATATAATAGCAGAGGTAACGCAGAGAAGTGAGATTGAGGGAGAAAATATGGCGATAAGGACCCTAAATTGGGATAAAAGCAGCGCCTCAAGTATACACCTGACCTGAAACAAAACACATCAGCGTTGGTCGAACTTGGGCCCTTGCGAGAGCGGCCAGTGAGCGGTTATGCAAGCCGCTGCGGCTCAAGGCCGGTGTCAACGACTAGGTCTAGAGCTATTAGACTATAGCTTCTGGTTCATCGCTCCGACCCATTGAGCCTATGAGCTTGAAGCGAACGGTACGCTCAGGGCCCAATTCTCCTGTTATTGATACAGTATATGAGAGTAAAGATACCTTACGTATTACGTTGTGGCAACCGTAGTCTCCAGAAATTAGGCGAAATGGGCAAGAGCCGAGCCAAATGCTCGGACGTAGGGTGATGAACCGGAATAACCTCGTGAACAGAGCGCCTGGCAGAATTTTTCCGTTTCTCATCGCACACAAAAGCACAGATATGGCGCAGCAGCGCTTGTATCAGGTCGTACCTGGGACCCCCGAGATTTTGGCTTGCCTTCAGAACAAGGAGACATCGTTGTGAAGAGCACGGGCGCCATTTTAAATTTGGGCGGCAACCATCACTGTCAGCTTCATGTGACGAACGCCATCACGTGTCCTGTCACTCGGTCGCGTCCCTGGAGTCGAACCATGGCCAAATATCGGAAAACAAGCTAGCAGCCTTGTAATTCGCGACGCAGAGTTCCTAGTTTCGTTCTGTGACTGGTAGTTGCTCGCTCTCTGCAACGGCCCCGCGCCTTTTACGCTCTTTACGCTCCCGACCGCAACGACGACGACGACGATGATTCCCCTTATTCCAGCACTCGTACTAGCTTTCCTATCTTTCCTGGCTTCTGCTTTCGTTATTCTACGCATTATAATTCCTATTCTGCCTCCAAGTCCTCTGAGCAGACGGGTCTCACCGGTATGTACTCTATTTATGAAGTTGGTAGGTGTCGACTGAGTATTGGACAACTAGGCCGAGTTTGGACTGCCGACGTTCCTTTCCTTGTCACCAGCAGATAAAGGCCATCTTTGGCTAGCGTGTATCGACCTCATCGCCATTATCATCTTTGTCTGGCATGTTACCGCAGAGGCCACGTCAGGACCAGGGGGAGCTGCAATTGCTCAAGATGTACTCTCCTCGGTCAGGCTGTGGTTCGTCATGACAGCAAGGCAAGGCTGCTTGCTCGTGATAGCAGCTTTGACCCTTTTGCATGTCAGGATGGCCCGGTCGGTATCCTTTGGAAAGAAGCATTGGATGTTGTGGGCACCAGCCGTTCTGCTCACTTTGACCCCCACCGCCCTTGCTGGGGTGTTGTCGGGCGCTGGCGTTAGCAGCCTTTTCCCAGGACTCGCCGCCTATACCGGAATCATTGCCACCTTAACGACCGTATCATTTACATGCCTATTTGTTACGCTATTTATGATCAAGAAGAACCTTGCAGCACTCAACGAAGATTCATGGCCACCAGCGAAGGAAGGGGAGGCGAAAGGACGACCATCCTTTGCAACGGAGGACATTGATGCCATTCGCGACGGTGCATCCTGGATTACCTCCACGGCTGGTTCCCGCAGGAACTCCGCCTCGGCGTGGTCGTTCTCTACCCACCACACCATGGTTGCTTCCTCGCATCATGGTACTAGTCGTCCCTCAAGCAGAAACCATGGGTCTGTTCCGCCCAAATCTTCCTTCTGGTTTGCATCAGTCAACAATGACGACTTTGTCCCTCCCGTTCCACCTCTGCCCTCTCCATACGGCCCCATCAACGAAAATCTTGGTGATCCTGATCCATTCAGGCGCGACCTCCCAGCCGTGCCGACCCATCCCCGTCTCCGCTTGGGATCTCAGAACTCTTGGTTGACCTCCACTGGGTCCCATACTACCGCCCCTGCATGGGACTTCCCTCCCAGTGTTTATGAGGGTTCTGTCGGCAATCCCAGCATTCAGGATCTTCATAACCCCGCTTCGCGCCCCGGTACTCCTAGCCTCCATGAGTTCCAAAATGGTGTTTCGCGCCCTGCTACACCGGGTCTCGCGACTGCTCAGGTTCTCGGCGGATATGGTTTTGCTCCCAACACAGAGAAAGGTCTTGCGTCTTTGGCTGCTCCCGCTGATGCAGAAATTGATTTGTCTGCTCGCCATGTAATCGGTTGGTTCGTTTCTATTTGGCTTCCATTTGTAAGTCTTCCTATTTTTTGTTTCAAGTCCGGGGAGATTCTAATGCTCTTGCAGGCTTTAGCTCTTCCTTACTTTATTATTCTTTCCCTACAGGCCACAGTTTCTACGCCCATCTACCTGCTTTACGTATTATCGGTCACGCTCTCAGGCCCTCTGTTGGCTTTGAATCTTGTGTTAGGCTCGTTCCTTCCCATTCCCACCGGTCTGTTTGATTCTCGTGAAGCGCCCAGTCCTTCTGTTCCCAAGCGTCTCAGTACTTCATCAGAACTTCCACAATACAAGTGGTCCCATGACTACAAACGTAGCATGAGCACCACGCCGACAGTTGTGGAAGGCCGCCGCAGCGGCGATGTCTGGATTTCGAAAGGCGACGCAGTGGAAGGCAAGTCCAAGCTCAGCCGCGCCATCTCCATGCTTTCTCCGAATCCCAAGCTCTCCGTTATACCGCCGGAGGAAGATGAAGAAGAGCTCGCTACGCCACCTATCCCGATTCATGAAGGCGACTCATCCATCCCAGTCCACATCCACAGCCGATCCCATTCAGAGACCAGCGCCCAATTTGGAAGGCTCAGGACGGAATCCAAGGGTAGCTCATTCCAGCTTCAAGTCGATGCCGCAACAAGAATCATGATTGCTCAACGCCATTACTCCGCTCTTGCTCAGACTGTGGTGGTCCCCTCTGGATCTTCCCCGGATAAACAGGCCCTTGCTGCTGACTCCGTTATTGGTAATGCTACAGGCATTGTGGTCAAGAAGCAAACTGGTGCCACTCACCTTCGCACTCGATCGACATCTTCTGTCAGCGGCCCTCAGACGCCCACCAGTTCAAGCTTTGGAAATGACATTAGCCCACCTCCTCCCTTCCCGTTGCCACCTACCCCTCCCAATGTTCGTGCTGCTCGATTGGCTCAGATGTCTCACAAGAAGTCATTCTCTTCGAACTACTCGTTTGGCCCAGTTGATAATTTGAACGAGATCGATGCTCTCACTGCCGGTGTTCTCCCTCTTTTGATTCCTGGTCTCAAGGTCGGTAACGAAATGAAGATCAAGGACGATTCGCCTCCTGGCACTTTTAGCAAGAGCAAGGGAAAGAAGATGGCCAATCAATTGAAGGAGTTTGGTGAAGACTTCTCGTCACCCGAGGTCCATTCCACACCTGCCAGAAGACATCCCAGATCTAGGAAGATTTCACACAAGAAGAATCACTTCAGTCTTCCAAGGTAAGTTTGCTTCCTTTCTCGGCATCTATAGCCTTACTCATTGTCGTGCCCTCTATAGTCTTAGTCTCGGCAAAGAAGGTCTTCACTCATTGACTACCTGGAGCAGTGAGATCCGTGGTGCACTTGAGAGCAAAGTCGGTCAATACATGGCAGTTCCCAACAATGTTGACCTCGGATATAGGAACACAGTTTTCGGTGCTGAATCCATCCCGAACCACATTCCCCATCTAAAGACGGTTCCAGAGGAAGAGCCGGAAAAGGGTGCTAACCTCGAACGAGCTCCCTCCACCCGTTCCCTTGGTCTCCGAGCTGATGTTCCTCACAATGTCGACACTGCCCGTTCTTCCATGACTACTATTCATGAGGTCCCGCCATCTGCTGCCTCCACCGTTACTTTGTTCGAGGAATTCGAAGCTGGTCTCATGGAAGAGCCTCGATCTCACAGTACCCCTCACACCTCGATGAACGCCAAGCCAACTCGCCAAGCAGCTCCCCCAATGCCTAACCGCCGCTCAAGCATTATTTATATCAAATCAGATGATCCTACGCCTGCTGTAACGAACATCACACCCGACTCCGTCCCTTCAACCATCTCTTCAATCACTTCATGGTCAGCCCGGGCGGTTAAACCTTTAATACCCAAGACCGGTAGCTTCAAACGCAAGAACGCCATTGATTCCTCGAACGCGAAGACCGGTGGCTCTCCTAGAGAGGGTCTCCGTCGACTTTCCCTTCTGCAGGACCGCGATACCAACAGTCTGAACGGCTCTAGTCCAGATTCGACTGGTTCTGGTAGCATGCGGCCTTTGACTCTCGGGAAGAGGCAGAAACGCGAGTTGACTACCGCTTCGCCCAACGACGAAAACAATGTTCCGGATGCAATTGCCCCTAGAGCGGGTAAGAATCTGAAGCCGTTGAAGATTGCTCGATCCGATACCAGCAAGATGCGAGGCATTTTGCGCAAGAGTGAAGTGTTACCTGATGTCGTTGTCCGGCCACCGTCGACTACCGACCATACACCGTTCGCCTACAGCTTCCGTGACGATTAATCTTGATTTTTATACCCCTGGCATTGGGAATTTTTTGGGAATTTTTGAAGCCACCTCTTTGTTCTTTTGTTCTACTTTTTTGATTTGTTCCTTGCTCTCGGTTTTTTGCTTGCTGTCTTTCGCATTGATCTGTTGCTCTGCACATCGCTACTGTTATTGCTTTAATTTCTTGCTCTCTCGCATATTTGCTTCTGCTATCGCATTTGAACACTGGCATGTTTCATCCATTTGGTCTCACCTAGATTGTCTACACTTTGCTATTGCTTTCCTCGCTAAGTATCTACTGAACTTGCTCTCTCCTACGTATACGTACCTATGCTTCAAACCTATGCCTTCTCTTTGTTATCTCCACGCATATCGTCGAAACTGTTTTACAAACCGCTATCGATTATGTTCTTTGGTCGCAGTTACATGCACCTGTTCATACTCATTCGTTTTGCACAAGTCAAAAAACTCCAATGTACAGTCAGACATCATTGCAATGTAATATACCATCCACATAAAAATTCAGTCTAGTAATCCGAAGGTGCTAATGACCGCGGCTGGAGGAGGTCCACCCTCACGATGTTTGCTTTGGCCACAGTATGCAACCGCATACCTTGACGGGTGCCAGGCGACGGTTGGTGAAGGAGCGAGTGCAGGGACTCGGTGGAGAGGAATACCGGTTTCTGTTGCAACCTAGTAGAATAGTGCAGTCAGTAAGGTCTTAAGGAGAGCCATAATAGTGTAGAGGGGTATTACAATGTCAATGTAGAGCCCGGCGCTCGCTATAGCTAGGTATTCCCCATCATGGGAGAAGCTAATCTCATTGATGGAATGACTGCAATCCAGGGTGAGCAAAAAACGGAGGATCATCGAGAGAGATAGACACTTACTCGCATGCAGTGATCGTACGTGCACAAACCCAATCATTGACGTCGAAAAGGTTGATGATTGAATCAAGGCCACCTGAGGCAAGGTATCTACAGATACGCGGTCAACTATTGACGGTGCGATTTGAAGAACTGAATACGGCAGCTTACAATCCTCGAGGGTCCAAAGCAAGTGCGACACAACCACCGACGTGTGCAGCAGGACTCTCTCGGCTGTATAAAGAGGGATAATCCAACACTCGGATAGAATTCATTGCTTGGTGAGATACGATGACCCCATCTCCGGCGTGGTTGAAAATTGCGCGTGACCCCAACTGCTTCAAATGATAAAACTTGATTATTCGAGTAGCCTGTAATCGGGAAGAAAGACCATACAGCCTCGTTGTCCGACTGTTTCCACATCTCCTTGGCTTCCGGCGTCTCGCGGCCAAAGTTCATAAAGAACAGTCCGTTGCCTACTGTGGTGAAGAGCAGCGAGCGGCCGTCTGGTGAGTAGTTCGTCTGCACCGGCGAGACTTTCAACGG
This sequence comes from Coprinopsis strossmayeri, assembly GCA_900156845.1. Lineage (NCBI taxonomy): Eukaryota > Fungi > Basidiomycota > Agaricomycetes > Agaricales > Psathyrellaceae > Coprinopsis > Coprinopsis strossmayeri. The sequence continues at coordinate 173,464 of FTPT01000018.1, read as the reverse complement.
GCAGTTTTGGATATTGCGGGATTCTGGAAACGAAATTGAATCGAATCGAATCGAATCGGGTTAGCGATGCTTCAAGTTAGGATGGCGGCTCCTACTACGTAGAACATACGTCGAGCATCCCAGAATACGACACGCCTGTCTCTTTGGCTTGAGGTGCAGAACAGTTCGGGATGGGTAGGGTTCCATGAGACGTAGTCAACGTCGTCTGAATGGCCGCCTGTGTATAGAGTTGCAGCTCGTGGTTCCAGCTAATGGCCGGTCAGCACAGGTATAACGAAGAAACATAGAAGACACGTACACTCTTTTCAGGATTCCATATCCGCGTAGCCTTGTCGATCCCAACAGCCGCCAGCTTCTTCCCGTCGCAGCTCCATGCAACGTGGTTCATTCCATGTATGCTCGGGAATCGGTAGTCCCTGGGCTTAAATGCTGAGAATGTCGGAGGCTACACGCAACGCCATGTCATATACGATTCACAGGTATTTCCAATGTAGGCGTTCGTCCGTCCGAAGGGAAGCAAATAGGCAAACGGTCCAGAAAGATATACGAATATGAGTTTTATACTCCAGAGGCCGTCGAAAGTGGTAATTCATACATGGATTCCTCGAGTCGCGAACGTCATGTGTGGTGGCGGCGACGGCGGGCGCTGCAGTGTCGGGACATCTTCCTCTTCCTTGGGAGGCTGCGACATTATTGTCAAGGTCAGACCCTCTTCCCCATCCACGGCGCGAACTTTCACAATGGCCCCGTGGGAAACAAAGAACTGGTCCAACGCTCCGAGTCGGTTTAGGTATCACGGATGTGGGGTATATTATACTAAAGGGAGCGTAGTAACAGCCCTCTTCTGCCAACGAAAGAGCCGCACGACTAGTAATTAGAAAGATATACTGATACAAAAAGTCCAGGCCACGGTCTCTGGACGATGCAATCATTGCTGCAAGACGTAGGGGCCGCCCTGTCCAAAGGTGCAGTAATGATGGTCTGTGTTCTCGCCTAATAGCTCACTTAAAAGTCGAACCATTGACATCCGCTCCAGCTTGCAGAAGGATGCCGATGATCTGTTCACAGACAGCGATCGCCAGGATGGAGAGAACAGAAAGGAAGGAATCGAGCGGATCCTGTGTGCTATCGGATGAAGGGTATGGACCTCCTTCCATGAGAGGTATAACGAGTTTAGTTACGCCGGGAAATGGTTCGCAATACCGTAAATCTAACAGTAATCCGGATGTTCTACTCTCGTAAATATAGTTTCCTATGGGCCTACCTCCGGAAATACTTTCAACCCAAGTCCAGCTTAGACTGTAAATAAGGTTACAGCATCCCATTTTAAAGACGAAGGCCGAATGCAATGGATTTTCCTGAAACATTCTAATTCTAAGGGCACCTTCAACGGGAGTTGTCAGACAAGATGATTTAATATTTCCTGGAAGTCACCCATATCTTTGCCGTGTCTAGAAGGTACTAGCCGAACGAGACAATTGTACACTGACCCTCGGTGGTCAACTGGGGCAACGTTGATACCTCGGGAGATTTATTCTTTAGTGATGGTAAGATGGCGTGCCTCGACGGCCGGCCTTGTGCAGCGTGTTAGGGCCCCGAGAATTGGATGCGTTGATATCAGCACCTGCGTCCAGCAGCTTTTGGACCAATTGCAGAGACGAGGGAGAGTTCTTCTGGCTGAATTCGCACGCAGCCATTAAGGGAGAAGACCATCATGACCATTTATTGAAGCTCGACCGTCTTCAACGCATGGGGGAAAGCTGACCACTGCAGTAGGCGTTAGACGCTGAGACTCCCACGAGCCAATGATTATTAGATGCTAGTAGATGGCAGTCAATTATGGCGTAAGAAGCCATCGTTGGGACAACTCATATTTCATTCCAATTTCATTGCTGCAGGGCAATGGTCAGGAGAGAACAAGTGTTCCTTCTACTGTTTTATATCGGGGGTTGTAAGTGCTCCTACTGTCAATCTCATAGGCATAGAGATTCGAAAAAACACAAGGGAACACGGGTGATATTACACAGTCGAAACATAAGAAAGTCAGTGAGGATGTATGATAAAGTAGATAGTATGAGGGGGGTCATGAGAATCATAAAACTGAACTGTAACGGCGCACGCATACTACAAGAGAAGACCACTATATAAGATTTGCTACAATGGTACCGAAACGGGGAATGCATTGAGGTAACGGGAGGCCAAAAATGAAAACAAAAGCGGGACACGACAATGACAATGGGGAGAGGAGAAAGCAGACAAAGTATACGACTAGCAACGAGACTGAAAACAGACAAATGACAAGTTCATATAAAACTCGAAACAGTAACGCACAAAAAGGATGAAGAGGGTCGGATGGGGATGGCGCGATAAGAAGAAAAGTAGGTGAGTACAGAAAAAAAGGGTGGAAACACGGCCCGTAGTACAGCATAGTCGTTAGTGCATTTAACGTATAGAAAAAAGAAAGAAATGCCACATTGAAGCAAGATCACCCAAAAAGAAAAGAACCTTAATAGTAAACAGCGCCCTGCTGGGACTGGTCCATATTGTGGTACATGTCATATTGTCCGACCTGCGACATGTCCATATACCCCGAATAACCGTACGGTTCAGGGTAGTAGTAAGGCTGTGGATAGCCTGGGTATCCCATCATGCCGCCCATTGGAGGTGTTGGATGGCCACCATTCTCGTACCCGTTCGTAGTTTCATACGAGGGAGGATGCGTGCTGCCTTCCGATGGTGTGCCAATATTAGGGTAGTACTCCGCCCCATTCGGACGCGCCGGTTCGAAGGACGTCGCCGTTGTCCGAAGTTTTGATTGAGTTCGGTTATGGCTATGGGATGGTGACTTGGCACTCTGACTTGATGAGGATGGGGATGATGATCCGGATGGACGAGCGTCGTCAGGCGCACGGATTTCGACGCGAACCGACGAACGAGGAAGAGAGAAAAGCGGTGCGCCAGTGCTGGGGTCTACAAATCCGTTCATAGGTGGTGTATGGGAAGGCACCTGAGGGAGATAATCCGGAGACATGGCAGAAGGGCGATGCATATGACCGTGCATATAGGGGATAGCTGGGGGAGGATAATGCATCGGTTGAGGGTTGTACATTGGCGGGGGAGGTTGAAGATATACAGCCCGGCCAGTGGCAACTTCGAACGGCATGCCTTGGTGATTGAGAGCAATACCAGGAGGCAAAGCCTGAGGGAAAGTGTAAGGTGATCCGTAGACAGGAGATGGCTGAACGACGGGAGGAGGGGGAGGAGGAGGGGGAGTGAATACAGTCTGGAGAGGGGGAAGTGCAGGTCGCAGTTCTCCCAGTGATACAACTTCCATTACTTCATTCTGCTGGCGATTGTCCTGTGTAACATTGCGCAGGACGGCTTCCTCGGTCTTGGCTTGCCGTTCGGGATCTGAAGGCTCGGGCTCAATCGAAAGTTGCTCCAGCTGAGAGGCAATGGACGGGTCAGGAAGTGTTTGAATGGGCACGGATTCTTTGACCGGAGCAGGGGGCACTGGAGGAACGGAAGCGCTTTCAACCGATGGTGACGCAACCGGTTCTTGAGGGGGTGGTTGGACATCCGGAGATTGTTGCAGCTTGGGCTTAGGTAGTCGGACGGTATACTGAAGCTCTTTGCGCTCTGGAGAGTTCTCCGATGGATGTGATACTGGAACGGGTTCCTTTGCCTCCAAGGGTTGAGTGACCTTCGCAATCTGGATCGCTTTCCCAGGCAACTTCACACGAATCGCATGCTTGTGACTGGTGGTAGATTTGAAGCCATTCTCGTAGAATAGGAATGCTTCAGATTGCTTCGACCATGTAAGTTCCGGTTTCTGTGCAAACCAAACACGATTTGGACGGGGGACAGGGGAAAGAGCCCTGCCGCTGGAGGCAGGTGATCCAAACCAATGACCAAACGATCCCCTTCCCCGACCTGCAAACCCACCACGGCCACCCCTAAATCCTCCTCGGCCTCGCCCGCCTTCATTTTCCCAGTGTCGCTGCTCCTCCTTGCGCTTCATCTCTTCAAAGCCGTCGTGAGTCCACGTTCGCTCAACTGGGGGAAGCTCCTCTGGATTAGCCTCGTGTTGGCCATGTTCACCATGGACCCCACCACGCCTTCCAAACCCTCTGCCACGAGCCCTCCCTGACCATTTACCCCGCCACCAGCCGCTTAGACTACGAAGATCCTTGTCCATCAGGCGATCATCATGCCCCCAAAATCCTCCGACTTTTGGTACGTATGAGGGATCGCTTTCGAGTCTCTGCTGATAGGCCTGACGAGCGGTCTGGCCTAGTTTGCGATGGAGCGACGCAGGGACCGATGGTGTGGGTGCCGCGTTGGCTTCCGATGGGGGTTCTGATTGTTGTGTGGGCGCCTCCGTAACGGTTACTGGGACTTGTTGTTTCCGCTGTTTCTGCGCCTTCTTCGCACGACGAGCGGGTATCTTTACAGCACCATCGAACTCCGCAAAGTCAATAACCGGCAACCCCGAGGGGCCATGTGCGACTTCATCGGTGACCATATCCGACCAGTTCGATGTTGAGGCAAAGAACGGTGCCACTCCACCATTCGTTTCCCCAGCTACTCCCACAACTGTCGTTGCAGGTGGCGATTCGGAGTTGGAGGGGGCATCCTCTGACGCTGGCTCCGTGTCAGAGTCGTCGGTGGCGGAGTCGAGCGAAGATGATTGATCATCGTCGTCGTTGTCATAGTCCGAGTCGCTTGCCATTTCCCGCTCGATTTCATCGTCGCTTTCTATGCCAGCTGGTGCCCTTCCCCTCCTCTTCACTACTCTCTTCTTCTGGGGTTGCTGTCCCAGCCGTTGCTTGTGGAGGGCTCCTTTGCTGGCTGCGGGCGGGGAGGATGGCGAGGTCGTGGCTGAAGGCATATCGGTGACTAAGTTTGGGACTACAAAGTTAGTACGATTCGCTTGTGGATTTGTCAGGAGAAGATAGATACCTGATGAAGGGAATAAGAATGAGTAATATAAAGGATCAGGTCGTAAAGGACAGTCGAGGAGGGTTTAATCGGGCGGTAGAGGTGAAACAAAGGCGAACTTTGCAGCACAGTCACGTCGAGGTCGTTGTCAGCGGCACCGAGATATTCAGAAACACAGGGCCTGCAAAATTTAAATCTCAGATTACGCTCCGACCAAATTGGCTGCCAAGGGACCCGGCGTACTAAACCCCCACTTGGACCGGCAAATGGCAATTCACGGTAACGCTCTCTTCTCGGAACCACGATGGCAATGGACCCCTCCAAGCCAGAGAGTTTCAATCACAGAGTTGAAATTCTGCCAACAGGCCGTGTCTACCACTTTGTATGTCATGCTACCTCTCCACCTCCCCGAATGCCCATCTCGCTCTCCAGGTCGACCAGTTGCCGGAGGGTTACGATCCTAAGCGCCACCCAACACTGCTTTGTCTTCATGGGTTCCCTGACTTGTGGTGCGTCCATGTCAGCTGAGTCATGTCACCGTGGAATAAATAGGCTTTACGATGCAGGTATGGCTGGAGGTACCAGATCGGACCATGGGTCCGCCGAGGCTGCCGTGTGGTAGTTCCAGATATGCTGGGTTATGGTGGAACTTCCAAGCCACCGGAGGCCGAAGAGTATACGACTAAGAAGCTGTGCACGGATCTTGCTGCCTTGCTGGATCTATTGGAAGTTCGTCGAGCGGTAAGCGAACAATTGCCTGGGGCCCCTCTTTCTTTCTAACCGTTTGTCAGGTGGTCATTGGTCATGATTGGGGCTCTTATACGGCTGGGAGATTCGCGTTATGGTATCCAGACCGGCTCATCGCCCTAGTCCTGTAGGTTGAAAACGCATGTGTCATGATCCGTTCCTCACGAATCGCCTCCAGGATCAGTGTCCCCTACACACCTCCTTCGAAAGAGTACCTCCCCCTCACCGAGGTTGTGAAGCGTGCTCCGAACCTTGGCTACCAACTCTACTTCGCAGATCAGCGCTCGTCCCATGAAATACTCGCTCATGTAAGGTCTATTTCTACCGTTGGTATGAGAGCGAAACTCATCTGTTTCCATAGCTCCAGACGTTCGTTAGTCTCATCTTCAATACCCGAGGTAACACGAAGAAAGATCTCCGTTTCACCCCAGAAGGAGCCCTCGAGAGGCTGTTGAAAGATCCTTCCACCCCGGTTGATTTACCTACACGCCTTACTGACCAGGTTCGACCCCTCTGTGATCTCTTCTCCCGGTCATCTCTGACAATGACCTAGGAAAAGAAGTATTACATCCAACAACTTAGCTTGGGAATGCAGGGTCCGTTAAATTACTACAGAACTTCCCAGTTCCGTCATGAAGAGGAACTCGGTACGTCTCATCACGAATACTCACTATCCTTAGCTCATACAATCTGGTACAGCTGCGGGCCTATCGCCTCGACTTCGCGAAGATCTGCCCTTCCTTTATATTTGGGGCACAGACGATCGCACCGTTACAAGTTCTGTTATTGCCAAGGCCCGCAAATTCATCCAAAGATACCAAGATATTGCCCTTGAAGGAAAAGGACATTGGCTGATGATAGAAGCAAAAGATGAGATTACTAACCGGATTGCTGAGTGGCTTGAAGGCCTGATGTGCTCGCAACATTCGCACAAGTCGAAGCTCTAGCAGGGTGAACTCCTCGACACTGTCACACTGAAGTATCAGTACAAAGTGATACGGATCTAAATGATGTATATACATAGTTTATAGTATTGAATATATACCGCCATGATCGCTCCCATGTCCTGGCATGTCGGGAAGAACAACCTAGGAAGGACGCGTTGCACGTGTGAGCCCCTATTGCTGTGGAGTGTGTCCCAATTTAGGAGTGGCTGAGTCATCGTCACCGGTAAGCTTGGGCTGAGGCCTGTACCAACCGTGTCGGTTCTTTCACCCAGACCACCACCGCCTTTGCCTCAAAATTCGCTAACTGCTCTTTTTCTTCTACAAAGGAACTATCAAAAGCGAGTTTTAGGCTTGTGAGCTCTTATCGACAAGAATAAAGAAATTTTAGGGTCTGACCATCGATGTTTGTCAGTTCTTTCTCGTGTCTCCAGCTACCAAGAACTAGTGCCACAGCTCCTTGCAAGCGCATTCTCAGCATTCGGAAGTCCAAATGGCGTATTCGCAGCCTTTTCCATTAGCCGCACAACAAAAAGTTGCCGCCCCGACCTATGGACCGGACCTCGCTGTCCGACTGATTTGTCCGGAATGCAGGGACCCTAATCCAAACATCGTTGAAGAATTCGGAAGTGGTGACTTGGTTTGCGGGAACTGTGGCCTGGTGCTTGGAGACCGAGTCGTCGACACGCGTAGTGAATGGCGGGTAAGTCAAACATCTCACCTTTGCTCGAGTTTGTCGAACAGTATCAATCTCCTGTCTTCTGCAGACGTTCGCCAACGATGAGGGTGACGATCCTTCTCGTGTCGGTGCAGCGTCAGATCCCCTCATGGAGGGTATGGAGCAACTCGACACCGTCATCAGCTTTCGAGACGGCGGATCGGGCATTGCTCGCGAACTCCAAAGAGCTGCTTCTCGCTCGCAGAGCTCCCGATCAGAGCGCAACATCCTCACCGCCTTCCGCGATATTGGGACCTGGTGTGACCAATTCTCCCTCCCTAAAACTATCAGCGATATCGCCAAGCAGCTTTACAAGCGCTCGGAAGAGGAGAAACTCCTACGTGGGAAACCCATGGAAGCTGTCATCGCTGCGTGCATCTTTATTGCCTGTAGACAGGCCCACGTCCCTCGGACGTTCAAGGAGATTTGCAGCTTAACCCATGTTCCTAAGAAAACGTTGGGTCAGTGTTGCAAGGCGCTAGAGCAAGCGTTTAAGCTCGCATTCGCTGCGTCTCGCACTGGATCTGGCCCCACAACTGGTCCGGAGAACCTGCTCGTGCGGTACTGCAACCATCTCGATCTCCCTCCCAATGTGCAGTCAATTTGCTCCGACATCATCATCACTGCCAGAAAATATGGTATTGCCGACGGGCGTAGTCCTGTCTCGATCGCGGGAGGCGCGATTTACTTTACCTGTCTGTTGCTTGCCAAGTCCAAGCCACTTCGAGACATCAGCGCTGTTGCAGGAGTCAGCGAAGGAACCATTAAGTTGGTTTATAGGTTATATTATGCCGAGAGGGAAAGGTTGGTTAAAAAGGAATGGATCGAGTCTGGCAAGGCGGATTTGTCGCGGTTGCATGTTGAAGCTGTCCGCTAGAGTCGTTGCACATGCTTTGGGGCACCTTTTCGCTTTACAATGTCGTTTTCTTTTTCATTTATGCATCAATATTCACTACCATCTCCTCATTGTCCCTACACCCATATCATTATTTGCATCTGTAAATACCCTCAATATATATTGCAATGTACATTGTCCTGAGCTATAAATTAAAGTCTCAAGTGTTCATGCTACTATCTTGAATCCTCCTGCGAGACCCATGACGTTGTTAGGATCTACACGAGCTTTGAGTGCCTTGAGTGTGGGAAGGTTGGGACCATAAATCTCTTCCACTGCGGTATCAAAGATGGCGTAGTTGGGATATAATGCCAGATCATCGATCTTGAGCTGGCCATCGGCAATGGCGGCCCGGGAGAGCTGGTCGACAGTGTATCGCATGGCCTCGTAGAAGGCATCGTCATGCAGAGGTGAAATCCAACTAAAGTAGACGTTCAGCGGGGAGATGGGTGTGTTGCGAGAGGAGGGGAAGGCAGTAACATCGGAAGTGTGTTGGAGGATGTTGGGAAGGAACGGTTCCACTGCATAAGAAATGAAGATGCCCGTTCCGAATGGCAGATGTGCACCCCAGTACTGCAAGAAATGAAATGGTCCAGTCAGTTGTCCGCCCGCGTACTAAGAGCATTCTTACCAAAGTCTCGTTCTGTATTTTCTCGATGAATGCAATACCGTACTCGAGGACTGACACGGTGTGGAAGACACCCCTATTTGCAAATGCAAAAGTTGAATTGATCGAGTAGGCTTAGTTATTAAGGACGATTCCTCACCGTTGTCCACTGACCACATTCGACGGAATAGACGTGACGAGTGACAAAAACGACCTGGTCCTGACGTCACGCGACAGGTGAATAATATCTTGGAACGCGTCGAAGATGCCGGGAGGTGGAGTCGGTCCGTCGTAGAATGATATGACACCAATTGAGGGCTAGCGTGATGTAAATTTGGATTTAAAATATAGTGGAAAGGATCACATACAATGCCTGCAACCACCTGATAGGAAGAGATGATTGCGGCCTTTGGGTCTGTCACATTAGCGGAGAACGCCGCAGTGGCTGCGTTGACTTGGTCGAAGTATGGAAGCCCATATAGGGTTAGACCTCCCTTAATTAGGTGTCACATCAGAACCTGATCGACTGCCAGTGGAATTTCTTTTTGGAAGACGTACCCAAACTTGTCCTTGAGGGAAAGTCTTGAAGACGAACTTGGTGATGATACCCTACATACAAATGAATACCGGTCCCATGGAATTAGCAAGGTAGAGGGCTGGAAACTCACAAAGTTATTCATGCCACCCTAGATGATGGTTAATCAATATTAAGCTCAGGAGGATGAAATAGTGTACCAACCTTCAATCCAAAGAATAATTCAGGATCTGATGCTTTCGTCACCGTTATAAATTCGCCAGTTGGCTTGACAAGATGGTAAGCGACAACCGTGTCGATGGTGAGACCGTGTTGGTTGGTTAACCAAGAAAAGCCTGACAAGAGGAATGGCATTTATATGGGGAAAGTTAAAGCACCGGGTTGGTAGATACGTACCTCCTCCGAGGGTGAAGCCAGCAACACCTACACCACTTACTCGACCACCAACAACATTGACACCATGAGGCTCAAGGGCCTTGTAGACATCATCCCAAACAAGACCAGCACCGACCTCAGCGGTCTGTGTGGCAGCGTCATACACAACCTCACTATATCTGCGCAGGGAGATATGCACGCCCTTCGTAGAGGAAGCACTCGGGTTGCTAGCATGTCCCCCTCCCTTGACCTGGAGAAGATGGTAACCAAATTAGGTGATATTACGGACCACCCACGACTCGGGAAACATACCGCAAATGGGGTCTGATTGTTGCTTACAATTCGAAGCTTTTGTGGAGCTGTTCAGCAAGAAGTAGAAGGTGTGTATGTAAAAGATGAAACCTACAACAGCGGCAATGTCGGATGGCGACCCGACCTCAACTACGCAGGCAGAAGTTTGTGTGCTCGAACTGGCCCAATGGTGGATACCAATGCCATAGCGAGGATGACCTTTGGGTAAAATTTAGGCTTTATTCATCTAGATGTATGAGCGGCATTACCAGCATAATACACGTCGCTGACCGATGAAATAGTGCGTCCTATTTCGCGACATGTGGGGAGATAGTCTAGGTCAATTATCGTAGCCCTGGCCTTGGGCAAGAGACTCAGAAAGAGCGCAACGGGCGATAAGAACAGCATCTTGCAGTTGCACGAAGGGCAATCAGGAAAGAAAGGAGCCGTTCCCGAATAGGCTGTAAGTCCATCGTTGATAGATAGGTAGGCTTTTATATGCCCGACTTTGCAAATGTCACCGGGAAATTGTCCAGGGCCATCAGGATATGTTCATCCTTATTCGCTTCGAAAACGTTTGAGTTGAGTTTTTCCTCCGACGACATGACCTGACATTCCGGAAAATCACACGGCGAGAGTGCCAGCGACTTGCGCCGATGAAGAGGCCGCCCAACTGGGAAAAATGAGGTCAGTAAGAACTGACGACACCGCCTACGTCAACATTCGAACACCGGAAAACAGATATTTATATCTGCAGCCCATTGGGTCTTTCCAAGAGCCTGAACCCAGGCGTTCTGGCGCCGGCCGAGACGATGAAACGAGAGCAGATCCTGAGGCAGCAATTGGTGTCGTTTTATTAACGGAACGATGAGTCTCACGATGTCAATTAAACTCCACCTTCCGGGTTTTCGGAACTCTTGAGATACCTGTCAAGGACCCAAGCGAAGAGGGCATCCAATGCGCGTGGGTGGCGGACTGGTACTTCTGCAAGCGAAGCAGAGCGGAGATCTCTGTTAACCATTCCCGGAGATGGCGAGTCCCGGAAGAAACAGCAAAGCCTCTTGTATGACAACATACGTTGTCGAATCCTGGGAAGAGAAGGCACATCAGCACTTACAGTTTCAACATGATCGTCGTGATATGTTTGACCAATTTGTCGAGTTCGGAAGCACCAGCCGAGGGCCCAAAGGCCCGCTCCCAAAGAACATGCGTATAGACGCCGAAATTGAAATAAACTTGTTTGGTAAGGGATTTGCATCCACGTCCGCGATCGCCGCATTCGATGACTTTCACCCACGCTAAAGATGCGCTTAGCGCTAATGATGATAGAACTACCGCTCTCCACTTCGCAGGAGGAGCAACTGGACGTAGGGAATTCTGATGCCATGGTGACCAGATGATAAGCAAATGTCGCAACCAGAATGCGCTTCATCGTAATCTGAGCCATTATTATTCGCATCTGTAAATACCATCAATATATAATGCAATACATTACCGTCCTAAGCTATAAATTAAAAGTCTCATGCTCATGCCACGATTTTGAATCCTCCTGCGAGACCCATGACGTTGTTAGGATCTACACGAGCTTTGAGTGCCTTGAGTGTGGGAAGGTTGGGACCATAAATCTCTTCCACTGCGGTATCAAAGATGGCATAGTTGGGATATAACGCCAGCTCTTCGATTTCGAGCTGGCCATCGGCAATGGCGGCCCGGGAGAGCTGGTCGACAGTGTATCGCATGGCTTCGTGGAAGACATTGTCGTGCAGAGGTGAAATCCAGCTAAAGTAGACGTTCAGCGGGGAGATGGGTGTGTCACGAGAGGAGGGGAAGGCAGTAACATCGGAAGTGTGTTGTAGGATGTTGGGAAGGAACGGTTCCACTGCATAAGAAATGAAGATGCCCGTTCCGAATGGCAGACGTCTACTCCAGTACTGCAAGAAATGAAATGGTCCGGTCAGTTGTCCCGACCGTGTATTAAAGTTCTTACCAATGTCTCGTTCTTGATTTTCTCGATGAATGCAGGGCCATATTCGACGACTGACACGGTGTGGAAGACACCCCTATTTGCAAATGCAAAAGTTGAATGATTGAGTAGGCTTAGTTATTAAGGACGATTCCTCACCGTTGCCCAGTGACCACATTCGACGGAATGGACATGACGAGTGACACGAACGACCTGGTCTTGACATCACGCAACAAGGGGGTGATACCTTGGAAAGCATCGAAGGTGCCGGGAGGTGGAGTCGGTCCGTCATAAAATGATATGACACCGATTGAGGGCTAGCGTGATGTAAATAATACACCTGCCGGTAGAAAGATTCACGTACAATCCCTGCAAGAGCTTGATAGGAAGAGATGATTGCGGCCTTTGGGTCCGTCACATTAGCGGAGAATGCTGCAGTGGCTGCATTGACTTGGTCGAAGTATGGAAGCCCATATAGGGTTAGACCTCCCTTAATTAGGTGTCACATCAGAATCTGATCGACTGCCAGTGGAGTGTCTTTTTGGAAGACGTACCCAAACTTGTCCTTGAGGGAAAGTCTTGAAGACGAACTTGGTGATGATACCCTACATACAAATGAATGGCTGCCTTTTAGAATTAGAGGGCTGGAAACCTACAAAGTTATTCATGCCACCCTGGGCCCCAATCATTAATCAATATTAAGCTCAGGAGGATGAAATCGTATACCAACCTTCAATCCAAAGAATAATTCAGGGTCCGATGCTTTCGTCACCGTTATAAATTCGCCAGTTGGCTTGACAAGATGGTAAGTGACAACCGTGTCGATGGTGAGGCCGTATTGATTGGTTAACCAAGAAAAGCCTGACAAGAGGAATGGCATTTATATGGGGAAAGTTAAAGCACCGGGTTGGTAGATACGTACCTCCTCCGAGGGTGAAGCCAGCAACACCTACACCACTTACTCGACCACCAACAACATTGACACCATGAGGCTCAAGGGCCTTGTAGACATCATCCCAAACAAGACCAGCACCGACCTCAGCGGTCTGTGTGGCAGCGTCATACACAACCTCACTATATCTGCGCAGGGAGATATGCACGCCCTTCGTAGAGGAAGCACTCGGGTTGCTAGCATGTCCCCCTCCCTTGACCTGCAGGAGATGGTAATCAACTTAGTTGATGATATTACGGACACGCACGATTCGGAAAAACATACCGCAAATGGGGTCTGATTGTTGCTTACAATACGAAGCTTTTATGGAACTGTTCAGCAAGAAGCAGTAGGTGTGTATGCATGTTAAAGATGAAACTTACGACAGTGGCAATGTCGGATGGCGACCCGACCTCAACTACGCAGGCAGAAAGTTGCGTGCTCGAGCTAGCCCAATGGTGGATACCAATGCCATAGTGAGGATGACCTTTGGGTAAAGTTTAGGATTTTTCATAGATATATGAGCGGCATTACCGATATAATAGACGTCGCTGGCCGATGACATAGCGCGTCCTATTTCGCGACATGTGGGGAGATAGTCTAGGTTGATTATCGTAGCTCTGGCCTTGGGCAAGAGATTCAGAAAGAGCACGACGGACGATAAGAACAGCATCTTGCAGTTGCACGAAGGGCAATCAGGAAAGAAAGGAGCTGTTCCCGTATATGCTGAAGTCCATCGTTGGTAGATAGGTAGGCTTTTTATACACCAGACTTTGCAAATGTCACCGGGAATTCGTTCAGGGCCATCAGGATATGTTCATCCATATTCGCTTCGAAAACGTTTGAGTTTATTTTTCTCTCTGACGACTCACGCCCTCTTACGACATGATCTGACATTGCGGAAAATCACATGGCGAGAGTGCTAGTACATGCAACCAAGGTACGAACACCGGAAAACAGATCGGTATATCTACATCCTATCGGGTCTTTCCAAGAGCCTTAACGCAGGCGTTCTGGCGCCAGCCGAGGCGATGAAATGAGGGAAGACTCTCTTGCGATTGGTATCGTTTCATTAACGGAACTATGGGTCTCACGATGCCAATTCAACTCCACCTTCCGTGTTTTCTTTGAATAAGATGCCTACATACCTGTCAAGGAGGCAAGCGGAGATCATTTGTTATCTGTTCCCGGAGATCGCAAGTCTCGGCAGAAACAGCAATGTCTTCTTGTATGACAACGAGAATCGTACATATCTTGGCCATGGGAAGAGAAGGTACAGTTTCGACATGATCGTCGTGATATGTTAGACCAATTCGTCGAGTTCGGAAGCACCAGCCGAGGGCTGCCAAATAACATGCCTTATAGACGCCGAAATTGAAATACACTTGTTTGGTAAGGCATTTGCTTCCTAGGTTTAATCTGGTTGAATGGGATCTTATCTGATAAAGTGTTGTGCCTTTCACCCACGCTAACGATGCGCTCATGACGATAGAACTACCGCCCTCCACTTTGCAGGAGGAGCAACTGAACAAATTATAGACATAAGGAATTCTGATGGTGACCAGATGATAAGCGAATGTCGCAACCAGAACGCGCTGCATCGTGATCTGACCGCACTGCCAACTGCCGCACCGCGATTACCCTGTGGTGTCCAAGTCCCAGTGAATACGAAGCTCAAATTATCTGTAAGCACAAAAGATCACAAGGGAGAAATGAGAGGACACAGAAACAAGGAAGAGAAAGGCGAAGGGAGATCACCTCCTGCCGGGTTTTCCCTTCCCTTTTTTGTCTTGTCCGCTCTTCGCCAAAGCCATGCTCCCCTTCCCCTTGCTTGCAAACCTAACCGCCTTCCGCACGTTGATATCACTAGGTTCCGACGCATTGGCGGTTTTGCGCACTTTTCTAGAGTCGCTGTCCATTTTTGAGAGGAGGGATAGATTGGCCTTTCTCTCTGTGTCGGTTGGCATCTCGTTGGGCTCAAACTGAGGGGAAAGGGTGTCAGTAACCAGTCGCTCTTACGAGAACAGTTATGGTCATCCACCTTTCGCTTGACACCTCGGATCTTCTTCTCGCCCTCCAGCTTTTTGTCGAATTTGCCCATACTCGCCGTGCTTGTTCTCGTCGTTGCTAGAGATCGTTCTAATTCATCTTTCCTTGACGCTGAAGCAGAGGTACCCGCTACACGTGCAAGATTTGCCAATTGCTGCTTTTGGTTCTTCGCTGTTCTCTCCTTGCGCTCCTTACGAGCAGCCAGTTGTGGGTTGAAGTCGGCATCTGGTCATGATGAACCTCAATGACTGTCCTCTTGTCGACTTTGAAAGACCAATGCTCACCAGCATTCTGAGGAACTTCCGTAAGCCACTGCTGTTCCGCCTCTTTATTTTTACCATCTTTGCCCCACCGATTGACCCATTCCTGTTGTTCCTCATCCCACACCTTGCGATCCCGTTTCTTGTGTTGGATGCCCTTCGCAGCAGCAAAGCGTTCCCATTTGGTCAGTGGCTTGGGCTTAGGAAGAGGTTTAGTCCGCGGTAACTGGTATTCCTGGGGTGGTAGTTGGGCTTGCGGGCCATCTTCTGAAGATGTTATAGGAAGAGAAAAAAGTTTGCCAATGAGGACTTGCACGCCATCTCGTGCTAATGACTGGAGATATTCTTCCAGATTTTCGCTGATGGATATCAGAATATAAAAGCCGTTGGATAGTCCATGTATACGCACTTGTAGCTTTCCTCGTCAATGACATTTGGATCTGCAACCATCAAATGGCCGGCATCGACCACAAGAGGTGTTTCTTTTTCCACCTGCACAGATTTTCTAAGAAATTCTCAGCCAAAACACCAGTAGCAGCACAGAAAAAGACTTACTCTCGTGCCTTTTGGGCTTCTAGGATATTGGAAACGTCCATAATTCTTGGGGCTCGAGGTAAACCTATTCAAAAAAGCTAACCAAGCCAAGGGCAGGTCCGTATTTGGATCGCAGGATGATGCCAAACAACAGTGCCAACCAGCTTCCAATTCGACATTTCGACGTCCAACAAGGTCAACCATCCAGAATGTCTGAAAACCCAGGAAATGCGACCCCAGGCGGCAGCAAACCAACACCGCAGCCAACAGTAAACCTAATGGAGAACGCACTTGCCGCAGCAGCCGTACAAGCGGGTCTGACTGTCCAAAATGCTGCTGGTGCGTCTGGTGGCCAAGCTACTTCTGGCACTACAGCCGCAGCGAACACCGAAATTGCGGGGGTCATAGGGACGATTATGAAGCAACATTACGGGGACACCCATAACCTCGAGAAGATAGCGGTCATCTTGCAGAAGAACATGTCCCATTTCGCGAAGGAAGGCAAACTCACAGCAGCACAAATACAACAGGTCAGATAGATCCTTTGCACCACGTTGTGTCGTTGTACCTGGCGAGCATGACTAAACCCTTCGCGACCTTACATTCAGTTACAAATGTTTGCCGACAAGCATTCACAGGACAAGTCGAAAGTCAGTTCTGATTCTCGCGGGTTTGATTGATCTTATCTGACGGTCCTTTGTTAAATAGCAGCAAGCCCAACAGGCGTCTGGTTCTTCTATGGCTACAACTTCTCAACAACAACCTGCTGTCGCTCCACAACAAGCGAATACCCAGTCTGCAACGAACATACAACAGGTGGCACAAGCTGCTATTCAACAAGCAAATTACGCTGCAATGAAGCCAGGTCTGGATGTTCAGATGAAGCTCATTGGGCAAATTAACCCAGGAGAATCCTATCCTCCAATCAACACCAACATCAATTATACGAATCCAGGGCCTGTGTCTTGGACACCAACAAGGCCAACTTTAACTGGTGGTTTAGGAGCCGGACGCGTCTCCGGTCAGTAAAAGGACCAAGGCTCTGCGCTTGACCTTGGTCTCACCAAACGTATAGGTACACCTTCCCAAGTCGCGCGAGCACCGGAAGATGTTGCCATGCTGAGTATGGACGACAATCGAACAAGGAGGAAGAACTCCGTCAATGACCAGAACATGCGGAGAACAATTCAGGATCTCGTCGCCAGCGTAGATCCAAACGTCAAGGTTGAGCCGGAGGTTGAAGACGTGAGTCCTGTTAGGACTCTCTATCAACTTGCTAATGCTCACGGGACAAAAGCTTCTACTTAACATTGCAGATGAATTCATTGACTCGGTGACCAACTTTGCATGCCGATTGGCCAAGCATCGCGGGGGTGATGCACTAGAAGTGCGCGATCTGCAACTACATCTAGGTACGTCTTTCGGTGGCCTCATTTTTAGGAGTTCTGTGACAAGGGTATTCTCAGAGCGCAATCACAACATCCGTATTCCTGGATTCGCGTCGGACGAGACGCAGATATCGCTGTCCCAGTCTGGTCTGGGACCAGCTATTCCAGTTGCAGCCGGCAAAAAGAATGCTCAAGGACAACATACAACGCTTCGTGCCCAACGTCTGGCTCAAGTGCAGCAAGCCAAACGAGAAGCCAAACTCATGTAACTACCTAGAATTTGCATCGTTTTCTACTCATACACATGTAATATATGTCATCGGACTGCTGTACATTATAGTAATCACATTGTTGTTTTCACGCCAGTTTCAACACTTCTCGTTTCGTCCCCAGCCCTCTCCAACCGGTTTTCGCACCTTCTCTTTGAGTCACCCTGGAGGGCAAGTCAGTCAGGGCTTTGGCAATCCAGCTTGGATCAGTCAAAGGTGTACGGTCGTCGCGTTTGGGGAGAAGCTGAGCGTAGATCAGCACGGCTGTATGGGGTATGGTGGTAGCGAAACTGACCCATTGCACTCTGTCATACGAAGCCTCCCATCCACCCCTTTCACGAATAATCGTTGGAGGAGAAGACGAGAAGGAGTGGTAGTATCTTGTATCGAATGTTCTAAACAGAACATTATCGACACGAAGAGTAAATCGCGAAAGGATGAATATGCATGATGGCATTACGCGCTGTTGCCTTTTTATTAGCGTCAATTACGAAAGGATGGAAAGAAGACGCACGATTCTAACAAGCAGCGTTGACGCTCCGTTGTCGTGAAGTTCGTCTTCGAACAGAGGGACTTCGGCATAGAACAATATAGGATCTGGCCTTGTCAACTCTGCTATTGGGATAGCCTGAGAACTATCTTCTGGGTCTGCTGCAATCCATTTATCGTTGCGGCCCTCGACGATACTCTCATGGCCAGGGTAGATAGTGGTATATGTCCAGTCATATGGTTTAGCAACAGTCTTTGGCATTGGGAATAATGACCCAGGGTCTGTTCTGATTCAAAAATTGGTTAGTTTAGCAAAGCTAGGCACAGATTAGATACATGCCTGCTCTCTAGCCATTTATCAGCATACCCGACCTTCACTCCTCCATCACCCTCCCCTAGCTCCCCGTTCTTGACACCTTTGAGGGCGCCTTCAGTCGTGAAATGGTATCTCCATTTCGTCGGGCGATGTTCCAGCGTCAGGTAATTGCTTCCAAATGTCATTTCAGGGAGAGGTATACCCAGAGAGGCTTGAAGCGCGTCGAGTTCTGAGGCATTGGAGATTGGGTTGGTCGATGCTGTGATTGTCCAATCGAGAATCTCTATCGTCCTGGAGTTTGGTGATTCTAATAGTTTATGCTCTGGGATTGCAGGAGATTCAGACATGGTTGCGGTCTATTTTGGTGTGGTTAGATTCCAAGGCCTGGTGATGGCATCGGGCCTTGAATTCGGTTATATGATTCGCGTGTATTGCCATAAGCTTTCGGTCATTACCGTTCACGACGACGACAATGGACAACAATTCTCGACCGTCGTCTCCAGAAGCGCCGCCTCAGGACCTCTGGTCGTCGATTCTCAACTCTGTCTCGTCGTCTCGCTCTATTCCCTCGAAGCAGATCGTGATCCTCGGACAGCCGTCAACGGGCAAATCAACCCTTGCGTCTGCGTTTCTGCAAAAGAACACCTCAGACGATAGCAAAGATGACGAACGGATAGATTTCGCTGTTGGATATGATTTTGCGGATGTGAAAGACGATGCGGATGAAGGTAAGTCGATAGGGTCGTTTCGCTGTTAAGGTGAATTGAGTGGACGCGGTACTTAGATACCCTTGCAAGACTGTCCGTATTCACTGTGCCATCGTCGTCGTCGTCGTATACGTCGCTTTTGCCACACTTCCTTCCTCCAAGAACGGCTCTACCGCACACTGTCGTTGTGATTGTCCTGGATTGGACGCGACCATGGACCTTTGTTGAGGAGCTGCAAACTTGGCTGCAATGGGTGGAGCAATGGGCAAAAGGGGACGGATCTAGAGAGCTGGAAATTGTTCGAGAAGAAAATCGCGAACGATGTGCGTGTTATTGCTAACAGTGACCATGGCTTCGGACTAATGTATATGACAGTACAATCGCATCTCCAGCACTATACCGAGCCGTCGAATGATCCTCAGCCAACATCAACCTCTACGCTATCGAGTACCTTGTTGCCTTTAGGCCCTGGTACACTCACGCATAATGCATCTGGTGTACCAGTTATTGTGGTATGCACAAAAGCTGATCTTATTGACGAGGGAACAGAGATTGCTGCAGGGGCCCCAGGGATGGGAGGTATGGTGAAAGGAAAGGGCGGCGAATGGGAGGAACGTACAGACGGAATTATGCAAGTTCTACGAACAATTTCTTTAAAATGTATGTTGGGTTCCGATCGCGCTATTCTTTTTGCTGACTTGTAGCAGACGGTGCAGGACTATTGTATACGACGCCACTACCCGCCACTCTTCAGATTCTGCGTCAATACGTGTTGCATTTACTCTTCACACCTCCTGCGCCACCTCCAGGGTCAGAGGGCCAGGTTCCTGCGAAGAATATATTCCCTTTCCAGCATAAACCCAACACCCTCGATCGAGACCACATATTAGTTCCTGCAGGTTGGGACAGCTGGGGCAAGATAGGGGTTTTAAGGGACGGTTTTGATGCCAAATTATGGAATGAGGCATGGGAGAGAGATCTGGAAGCGGATCCGGAGAGTGCGACGGAACCAGGAGCCAAAAAGCTATACACAGCTTTCGTGCCAGACCAGGGTTCCAAGGTATGCGGTTTTCTTTTCAGTCCAGCTCTTCGGTTGACACAATGCTGATCAAAAATGTAGCCACCTCCTCTTCCTCCATTCAACAACCCTGTGCCCGAGCAGACCTTTCTCGCCAAACACTACGACGAGAACGCAAAGAAATCGGACAGAGACCCTCGCGGGGCATTCAGAAATCCTGCAGAGGCGGCTGCAGGTATTGTTGGGCCTCTTGGAAGCAGCAGCTTCAACCTGCCCAACGTGGAACGCGCACTATCCGAAATGGAGTCTGGCGTCGGTCCTGCAGGTGCCCCGAATCTGGCAGCAAGCACGGCAAACCGATTAGGGGCTCGTCCTGCCGCCGCCACTGCCGGACGACCGTCTGGGCTGTCAGGGCTGGCACCTTCAGTGTCGCCAACGAACACCTCAGGACGCGCCCCAACATCTCCGCCTGGTTCTGCAAGTGCTGCTGGCCAGACGCAGCACGAGGTTCTTCAGAACTTCTTCCAGAGCCTATTGAATACGAAGGATCGGTCCGGACCCGCAGCACGGAGCTCAACGCCAAGAACGAACGGGACGGCCAACGGGGTGGACGACGATAATTCATGAGACGCTCTGTTATATCGCGTATAATTTTTTTATTTCTATCTGTCCCTCGTCGACTCTATCGTATACCATCTATTTCCCCGGTTTCTAAGCACCTGCAAGTGGTTAGAGCGTGGGAAGCTACCGCCACTGGTTGTTGATAGTTGTTAGGATTCGAGTGCGAAATCTTCCTTTGTCCCTCACCACCATCACCGTCGACGAGCGCCGCCGTCCCATCGTTCAGCGATACCTACCTCTCCCTCATATTCGCATATTCGCGTTTTCTCTTATAAACTGCCTCCAGCTTACTCTCAGAAAATGGGGAAATGGTGCGCGTTACACGCTAGACATTGAGTATCGCCATTGACGCCAGTGGATCGTTGTAAAGGACATCTAATTACACCGATGATGTTTTGCATGCGAAGATATCTGCCCTTGTGTGAGTTGTCAACCCCGAGAATTGTTTGGACCTACAAGCAGGCACTAAATGATGGTTGCTGCATTCAGAACTGGCGCCATACGGCGCTCTACACTGGAACACGAAAAGCCCCTCACCCAAGTGTCCAAGCTGTACAACCAGTTTGTGACTGAGCTGGATACAGGAGATTCGTTCACTACAACTATGGTGGACATCCTGGTCAATGTGCGTTCTTCTGCCATCACTCATAAATGAATGGAAGACTTGACATGGCTAC
The DNA here is from genome assembly GCA_900156845.1 of Coprinopsis strossmayeri. NCBI lineage: Eukaryota > Fungi > Basidiomycota > Agaricomycetes > Agaricales > Psathyrellaceae > Coprinopsis > Coprinopsis strossmayeri. The sequence goes on along the minus strand of FTPT01000018.1, from coordinate 152,189 downwards.
AGGAGGTGATGGAAAGGCGCGGGAGAAGCGCCCCGAATCGGCGCTTTATCTCGGAAAGGACTGCGAAGAGCCTGCGGCAATTAACTGGGGCCCTGAATATCTACCGCCACAACCGACCGACGCGTCGGCATCCTATTGATGGGGCGTACGCACTTGGATCAAACGCATTGTTGTTGGAGTCGGATGAAGATGAATTCGACACCATGTTGGACGAAGCAGAGACGGCGCATATGAGCTCTTCTGAAATATTCCAAGCCATGTCTAATCTCCCGCCATCCGGACGACAAGCGGCATCCGCCTCGCCCTCTGAGACCCCCGATCATGAAGATGGTGCAGCGCCTCCTACGACGACGATCACTGGTCGGTCGAGTCCATGGACCGTATTACCTGCTACGTCGACTGCCACTAATTTCCTCCGCTCATCGCTACCTCCAGGGCGCCGCAGGGTTGTTCATGCGCGAAGCTCTGATTTCAGTGAGTTCAGCCGCCGACATCGTTCTGCAATACGTGCTTCGGTCCAAGCTGCACGAGCTTCCGAAGCTGAGCCCGCGGAAGTGGTTACTGAACCACGAGAGGGACAGTGGACATACCGTGCGGGTTCTTCACTACGCCGCCGATTCTTCGCATTGGATCATCTTCGGCAACTGAACTCTATGCGTCGGCAAACGTCGGGTTTTTCGGAGGGAACAGATTTGAGTGGGGATGATGATACGCTGGCATCCGTTGCTATTGATGGGCCAACGGCGGGGTCCTCGACTTCATATGCAAATGGGTCTCAATCTGCCACTACCGCTGGGTGGTTCGGGACAGAGCCATCTGAATTATATGTTTCCCCTCGCTCTATAATGTCGCGTGGTGCTCCGGATGGCGTAGGACCGCAGCTTCATCGAGGAGGTATCCCTGCTCCGGAAACCCTATTTTCTCAACCACCTTTACTTGTGCCGGTGGATGCGGGGCCCAGTTCAGGACCCGTTGATCCAATTCTGGGTGAACCAGCAGCCTATCCTACCCCAGGCTCTGTTGAAAACGATCGTTCGACCTAAAAGAACGCTCGCTCATTGTATAATGGCTCTGGAACGCACTGGAATGGGACTTGCAAGTAATTTTATTACTTTCCGAAAATTAACAAGATATTTTCTTAGGATTGAATAGCTTTCGATGTACTAGCTATTAGTTGCCCTTTTATCTGTAGTTTTTTATCTGTAAAAAAGTTGTGTACGGTCTTAGAAGGCCAATGGAACGCTGGCGACGTACTTCTGGATTGTGTGACGCTTAGGACCATTTATTTCTGATTCTCTCGTCTACAGCCTTTCTCGGATAAGACTCGCAGGTGTTGGAAGGAGCCACAAAAGACACCGTGGATTGCATACAGAGCGTCGGGTGACACTAGTATTATGTAGGATGAAAGAACCACACCCCGAAATCGTATAAATAAGCACGCGTAGATGCTCCCCACACTTCGGACTGAGTCTCTTCTGTATCTTACAGGAACCCACAGTCGGATCTCTACAGCAGGACGCTGAATTCCTCGTAGCATTGAACGTTGAACATTGAATACCTACAAGTGTCTTATATCGACACAGCCACCGCGTGTATCTTTACCCACTACGACCATGATCAAACGACGAAGTCGCCCTGCGACGCAGCCCAGGGAGAAGTCTCTTGAAGTAGAAGAGTCGAAAGAGTTAGAGCTAGAAGGAGAGCCTAACCTACCGTCAGTCATCCCTTTTGCCACCGAATAGGAGCAGATAGTTGATGCTAGGCAGTATAGCAGAACTCATTGAATGGCGAAGGCTCAGGCGAGCTCGAGAAGGTATCGACGTCGCCAAACTGAACGTTGGAGATGCTAAGAAGAAGAAGAAACGTCCCAGAGACGAGGACCAGGGTGGATTGAGGAGACCCGTTCACACTGCAGAGGGAGAAGAAGAGTGCGTCCCGTCACAAGATAAACGTTCATTGTCTCATTATTGACGCTTTCGTTCCTGTAGTGACGAGGCTAAAGAGGCCCGGGCTCGTAGAGTCGTCCGAGCCAACAATTTCACGCAGCAGACGAATGCTCTGGACGTGGACAAGCATATGTGAGTAGCGCCTCTTCCATCTCAATAAAGTGGACCCCTTTTCTAATTTCTCAGGATGGCTTATATCGAAGAGAACCTCAAGGTCCGGAGTAAACCGAAAGAAGACGATGAGGACGAAGAGAAAAAGCCATATGATCCACAGGATGCTCTTTATCGTCAAGTCGCTGACCGGTATAAGGTGGCTGCCAAGGGTACAGCGGAGGAAGGCAATGTGACGAATAGCATGTCGATGCTGACTGCTATTCCCGAGGTTGACCTCGGTATGGAGTGCGTAATACTTCCTTGCATCCGAATACGAAGACCCTTCGGTTAATTCTTAATATTGTAGCACTAGGTTGAAGAACATTGAAGAAACTGAGAAGGCGAAGCGTGTCGTTGCGGAGGAACGCCACGAGCGCAAGAAAGTCAATAAGGACGAAGAGCACCTTGTCGCTACGAGATGTTCGTATCTCTCTCCATACCATCTACATTCATGAACTTACAGGGCTCTTGCAGTTTATCGGCCAAACTTGCGCGCCAAATCCGACGCAGACATCTTGCGAGATGCCAAGTTAGAAGCCATGGGTCTGCCACCGCAAGACAATTCCCCTCGCCGATCTAACCACGAACGATCGCAAGTTGCTACGGATGAAATGGTACGCTCATATTGGACATCGAATAACAGTAGGAACTAATGCCATACCAGGTCATGGAACGTTTCAAGAAGCGAATGCGTAAATGACAACGCTCTGGATTTCTTTCTAGTTGCCAAACGCTATACTTGGATAACCACATGCGAATGCATTCCAGAACTATTGTTTATCCGTGGTAATACCTGCTCTTAACGTGTCCCATAGCGATTCAAACCCCTTGAATTTCAATATATTTTCCTTGTTATTCACTAAATGTGCGACAACGTCGGTTGTATCAGCTCCTTTATTCACCAGAAGCTGAGCTATGGACAAGCGTTCGTGATGTAGCGGTTCTATACGGGCTCCGTAGAACCTGTCTGTGTTCAAAGTGATGTGCAAATCAGTGGGGCCATGGCTAGGATACTGGTAAGGTATGGGACGATATCCGGGAATTGACTTCGCATGGATATCAGCGCCGAACGCGAGTAATTTCTTGACGATGGATGCGTTTCCAATCATTGCTGCAAGATGTAGCGGCCGCCCTGTCCAGGGGTTATCTGCATACAGTAACGACGGTCTGGGATCTGCAACAGCCCACTGGGAAGTTGAAGCGTTAACATCCGCTCCAGCTTGAAGAAGGATGTCGACTACGGATTCATGTCCCCTCAGGACTGCGAAATGGAGGGGCATCCAGCCTTGGAAGGTGGCCTCCTCCACGTTGACACCACAGGCGATAAGTTTTCGGACAGCCTCTATTCTGCCATTTTCGACTGCAAGAAAAAGTGGGTGTTGCCGAACATGCAATGTGGTAGGATTAAGCATCCCGGCCATTTTCATACAAGTAAACACAGCAGTCGCGTCGTCTAGAGACGGTTCTCGGACCATGTCGAAGGGTACAAGCCAGTGGTCATTGTTCGGGGGATCCTGTCGATCACGGAGTAGGCGAGAGAGGAGTTCTGTCTTATCATGGATTGCTGTAAGGGCGAAACAGTCGAAGAAAGCACCCGGAGAGTAGGAATCGGCACCGCAAGCCAAAAGCCCCTCAGCCATTGCCAATAAATCTACTACATCATGGGGCCAAGTTTGGATGATGGCTACCAGCCCACTTGTGGCATGTTCAACAGTTACCACCCCATTAACCATCAAGATGGAGAGAACAGAAAGGAAGGAATCAAGTTGTCCCGGCTTATTGTTTGGGCGATGAAGGTGTCCTTCCACCACCTGGACAACAAGATTCGTTATGCCCAGATATGGTTCGCAATATCGTGAATCCAACAGCACCATAAGCATACGAGCGTTGCGCTCTCGTATCACGGAATTCAGTGCTTTTTGCCATGCAACTGCATTAGGAGGGACCTTTAAAGTAAATCCAGCGTCCATGAGTAAAATGAGAGCATCCCATTTCCTTGCGACAAAAGCTGAAAGCAATGGATTTTCCTGAGACATGTTGATAGCGTCTTCGACCGGGAAATGTTGGACAAGATAGTTAAATATTTCTTTGAAATGATACATATCGTTGCTTCCTCCGTAAGGTGAGCCGAAGATAAGATGGTTGAACACTGATGCTCCTCGTTGGTCAACAGCGGTAACGTTGATACCGCGAGAGATCAACTGCTTGACGACACCAAACTCGTGTTTGAAGGCGGCTTTGTGCAGTCCGTTGGCTCCTCGAGAATCGGTCGAGTTGATATCGGCACCTGCGTCCAACAGCTCTTGAATCCATCGCAGAGTCAATACAGGGTTTTGGTCCATGAAGTCACAGGCAATGAGCAAGGGGGAGGGAGGGAAAGGGTTATTGCGGCTATTTATTGAAGCTCGACCATCTTTGATGAGTACTATTGCCACGTCCTCAAATCCATTCAAGAGGGCCAAGTCCAACGATGTACACATATGCTCATCTTTGGCGTTGGGATCTACCCATCGTAGGAGTTCCAACGCATATCGGGGATCATTGCGAAACAGCGCAGCAGTATGGAGAGCTGTCCCTTTTCCTCCGTTAAAACCCAGATATGGGTCTCTCCCTTGCTGGAGTAAGATCTTGAGAACAGCGAATTTATCGTCCATGATGGCCATGTGCAAGAGCACGTTTTTCAGATCCTCGGAGCTCCTGGGACGGTATCCATGGTAGGCCTCCCGTGCCCTACTATGCACCACGCTGAAAAGTCTATGACCACCGGCATGCCAGTGGCGCATGGCCCGCACTCTCGATCGTGCCCATATCCCATTGAACGGGATAACCGACTCCTTTTCGCATGCCTCCAGATGTTCAAAGAGAATCCTGACCATTCCTTCATCGTTCGCTTCGGCAGCCAATTCGAGGGGACTCGGAATGACAGGTGCCGCCAGAGGTTCTGCAGGAGCTGAGCGTTCGGTAATCTTGACGATTTCTGCATAGCTGAGACTATGAAGGGGTGCTATCGCAGGCTGAGGGTCATGAGATGAACTGGAATATGAGTAGCGCCCGCCATTATCTAGCCATTTACTATGGTGACCCAAAAGGATCTCTACGGCGCTCCTTTGTCTGTTGGCAACAGCCCAGTGTAGAGCGGTCCTTCCAGATGAATCTACCTCGAGGTGGTCCGTTCCACCGTTGAAGCTCGCCCAGAACAATGGGGTCCAATTCGTCGTATCCTTTGGTTCGTCACCGGTGGGAGCCATGGGCGGAAAGCTAAGCACTGAGCGCTGGGGCTGCGCACGACCATGACAGTTGATGATCGTGACAATTGAGCCTTGATTGGGAAATGTAATTTCATTGCTACCAAGAAGTACAAGCACTGTAACAGTCCTTTACCGTAAAAAGACACCGTGAAAGCGTTTAAATTTAATAGGCGGGTGTATAAGCCAGAGCATAACAAGCGTTCTTTCTACTGTTTCCTACCGGCGGATGCAAGTGCTAGGAATGACTATCAGTGCAAATTGGCTTAGAGTACTCTCTCTGGGTCATGCGGTATATCGTGGTCATGCATGGCAACAAAAGCTAAGTAGCAGTCATTTCCGACTTTATGCCGATTCTTTCTCTTCCACAAACTTCTTCATGCTACATACATGGTTTATCATTAGTCAGTGGAAGGCTCATGTTAAAGACCGAGATTGGGCTTACTATGAGGGACATCGATCATATGGCACCAAATGATGTGGAAGTGCACTTGTTCGCGACGATACCTGCTCTCAATGTGCCCCACAACGATTCAAAGCCCTTGAACTTCGATGCAGCCTCCTTGTGGTTCACTAGATGTGCTGCAACTCTCGTAACATCAGCTCCTTTTTGGACGAGGAGTTGAGCAATGGACAACCGTTCGGGATCCAGTGGCTCTCTTCGGGTTCCGTAGAACTTGTCTGTGTTCAGGGCGATATGCAAGGGGGTTGGCCCATGCCCAGGAAGAACGCCACCGTAGTCAGCAGTGGACTTGGCATGAACATCAGCACCGAAGGTGAGCAACTTCTCGACAATGGATTTATTCCCAATCATCGCCGCAAGATGCAATGGTCGCCCCTTCCAACGGTATCCGTGACACAGTCCCGTTGGTCTAGGATATCCGCCTGCCCATTGGCAAGTGGCAACGGTAACATCCGCTCCGACCTGAAGAAGGATGTCGACTATCGGCTCGCAGTCTGACAGAATTGCGAAATGGAGTGGCCTCCAGCCTTGTGAGCTTTCCTCTTCCACATTGGCACCGCAAGCGACAAGCTTTCGGAACGTCTCAACGTCTCCCCGTTTGACTGCGAGGAATAGTGGGTGTTCCCAAGTATTCAATCCGTGCCCGAGAGGCTCGAATAAACCTGCCAGTTCCATACAAGTGAAAATGGCAGTCACATCGTCCTGTGACGATTGCCAGACAGTGTCGAAGGGTCTGAGCCAGTGATCATTGCACGGTGGGACTGGCCGATTGCGAAGTAGACAAGAGAGGAGGCGTGGCTTGCCGAAGATAGCGGCCAGAGCAAAGCAATCGTAGCCCGAGGTTTTCGCATAAGTGTCGGCCCCGCAATCCAAAAGTGCCTTCGTCATAGTTTCTAGATTTGCACCACTACTTGTGCCTTTGATGAGGGAGATTAGCCCAGTTGTGGTATGGCCAGCAGTTACGGCACCAACTTGGGTAAGGATGGAGAGAGTGGAAAGGAAGGAATCCATCAGGTTCGGTGGGTTGCTAATTGGATCCGACGGAAATCCTTCTATCAGTCGCAGAACGAGATTCGTCGTGCCGATAAATGATTGAAAATCCTTTGATTCTAGTAGTATGATGAGTGCGCGGACATTGCGCTCTCGTACCACGGAAATGAGTGCCGCTTCCCATGCAGCCGCTGCAGGAGGAACGTCAAATGCGAATCCAGTTTCCAGGAGTGATATGAAGGCGTTCCATTTCCCTGCAACGAAGGCCGAATGCAACGGATTTTCATGGGATACGTTAACGGCGTCTTCGATTGGAAAATGTTGAATAAGGAAGTTCAATATTTCTTTGAAAAGGTGGATGTCGTCGGCGAATGTGGATCTTATCAGATGATTGTACACCGATGCTCCTTGGTGGTCGGGTGCTGCTACATTCACACCACGAAAGACCAACTCTCTGATGATGTCAAAATGGTGTCCGTGTGCAGCTTTGTGCAGTGCACTAGCGCCTTGGAAGTCCGTCGCATTGATATCGGCACCTGCTTCCAATAACTTGCGGACCAACCGCAGGGGTACTTCAAGGTTGCCTGCATCGAACTCGCATGCAATGAGCAGTGGGGGAGGATGGATTTGCGCGTTATCCCCGTTTGGCGAGATCCCAGCTTCGAGAAGTGCTGTTACGACCTTGTCGAACCCGCTGATGATAGCAAGGTCCAATGGTGTGTACCGATGTTGATCACGGACAGCGGGATTTGCTCCGTGCCGCAAGAGTTCCGATATATATCGGGGATGGTCGCGGAACATGGCAGCAGTATGAAGGCAGGTCCGTCTTCCTCCTACTAACGCATTTGGATCTGTACCTTGCCGCAGCAGCATCTTGAAAACGGCGAATCTGTCGTCTTTGATGGCTTGGTGTAGAACATACCTAGGACAAAGAGGTCTGAGGGCTTGATATTGACGAAGGGCGTGTTCCCAATCTGTTCTTCTACGCCGACTGTGCTGTGGATAGTAACTGATTGACAAGGGAAGCCACATTCCGTTAAGACGAAATACAGGGTTTCCAGACAGCTCCAGATGTTGAAATAGCATATTGAATATTTCTTCATCGTCTACTTCCGCGGCCAGTTCGAGTGGAGTCCTAGTAATGACTCTGGGAGATTCCTTCGCCGTAGTAGGATCTTCCAATTCCACATGGCCCAGGATGCGATGAAGGTGGGAAGTATGTGACGTAGACTTGCTCGACCCGAGGCTATGGTGAATGAGAAGGGCTTCCACGACCTTTTGCTGCCGGTTGGCGACAGCCCAATGGAGAGCTGTCTTTCCCGACAAGTCCACCTCGAGGTGATCCACCCCAGCATTGAGCAGCGATGTGAGGGCCTCAAGGTCCCCATCGATGGCTGCGCGAAGCAACGGGGGGAAATCTGCTGGTTCGTTGAATCCCATGACGAGCGTAGGTGATTGGGAAATCGAAAACTAGCTCAAGCTATCTTATAAAGGTGGTCAGGATCCCCAAAAGGATTGCGACAAATCTCGTGAAGGCATTAGGTTGGCTTCAGGCGTACGAGAGCGTCTCCAGGCTTTGTCTGAGAGCAGAGTAGCTATTTCAGACTTAGAAGACTTCTTTAAATGGACCAGCAGGTGGTTGAATTAATAGATAAGACAGACAGGGGCAGCTTTATTTGCACCTAGTTGGCAAAGGCTTCCCGTTGAACCGAAATTTAGCAAAAGATATCAGGACTTTCAATTAATCTACTAACAAGACAATATGGCCTCTCAGACTGATTCCGTATCAATATTCGCTGAAGGAACGTTTGAGGAACAGGTATACAACCAAATGTCTCCGCTTGTCATCGCTCTAATATCCTGGTGACAGATCTTGGAACTTGTCAATTATCTTGCTCGGTCGCGATCAGAAGAGGAACGGACTGCATTCGTCGCACCATTCGAAAATGCTTTGAAATCCGAGGGAGACAAGAAGCCTGTCTCTGAGGAACCAGAAAGGCAGAAATCTGTTTTCAAAGATGTCGTGCACCAGGTGCAGAGCGTAGGAGATGGCTCCGAGAAGGGTATGTGGTCTCGAGGAACTTTGGACGCGATGCTGACTGTCGTGTAGAGGTAGAAGGGTTTTTTAACCTTCTATACGCTCATCTGCTGTCGATTTATCCCACTGGATCACCAGAGCTCAAGGATCTCCTTGCAAGGCTCCTCCAGGCCATTTCTTCATCACCATCAGACCGACTTTCAACCAAATACCGAGTGTACGACCCATCGCTATAAGTAACGGCAAGGATCAACTCAAATTCTTTTTACAGACTTTCCAACCTCTTCAACGCCCTCCCCAGAAGCTCTTCCCATCGTCGTCTTGCGTACAGCACCATTCTTGACCTTGCTGTCGCCAACGATGATCTGAAGAGCTTGAAATTGACTAAAGGTGAAGTCGACAAGTGGGTGGCGGAATGGGATATCTCCGACGAAGACAAGGCAGAGTTTTTGAAGACACTCGCGGACGCCCATGCGAATGCAGGCCAACAGTAAGTTGCTCGGAGTATTATCAATGATCCCATACCAACTTGTTGTTCCAAGGTCACAGGCATACGAATATTCCCTCCTTTACATCCAAAAGCTCCCTTCATCCTCCGAGCTGGCCAAAGCTGCTGCCATCGATATCATTGCAAGCGCTCTCCGACTTCCGACTGTCTTCGACTTTGATACTCTCTTCAAATTGGATGCAGTCATTGCTGTCAAGGACCACGAACTCTTCTCCTTGCTACAAATCTTCTTGAACAATGGTCTCCCCGAATTTAAATCATGGGAAGCAAGCCATAGCGGATCCCTAGGAAAGTACGGTGAGTAACCCCAAAGTTTTCTAATATAACTTCGAAAATATATCTAAACATTGCTAGACTTGGATCGAGCACAATTGGAGCGCAAAATTCGCCTTTTGACTCTCGCTTCTCTGAGCGTGCAACACGTGGGCCAATATCTTCCCTACTCGAAGATTGCCGAAACCCTCGAAGTGGATGTTGCCGAAGTCGAAAAATGGGTTATCGATGGTACGCACGATCTCTTCTTACTATTTTCTTACTTAAGAAAACAATGTGTCAATCTAGTTATCCGCGCCAGCCTCGTGTGGGGGAAGCTCTCTCAGAGCACGCAAAGCCTCCACGTTACTCGTGCCACCTCGCGTGCATTCGAACGAGAACAATGGGAAACTCTGGAGAAACGTTTGCTTTCCTGGAAATCGGGTTTGGCCGGCGTCCTCGACGTTATTTCCAACTCCAAAAGACTCGCTGGACATGCACCTGTGCAACCCCAGGCTGCATAAAATACGACTATATTTGTAAAATACCCCTTCATCCGTCATGAAATGTACCAGCAACTTTCCATTCAAAGCTACTACTATTGATCTGTCTAGGTCGTATCGACAAGCACATTGTTCACAGATCGCACTGGTAGAACCGATTACCTGCTTTACTGGTACGTTATTCTAGTTTCCAATTATCCTAGCTATTTAAGCAAGCAACTTCTTCAACTTGACGAAGTCTGGTGTTCCGAGACCAGTAACTGGAAAACGTTCGGGTCAATTCCAAATTTATATTGCAAAAATGCTTGTACTCACTAGGATCCCAGTCTTTAGTAGCCTGTGGAACGTGAAATCATCAGACAAAACGATCTCTGGTAAGAGTGGAGGGACAAAAAACTCACATTAAAGCCTGGAGTTCCGCATCCGGGGTTGCTGCCAGTAGTGATGTCATTGAAACCAGTGATACCAACCTTGTAGAGCGCTGGGTTGAGGAACCCGAGAGGGGGCAATTTCTTGGCAATACGTGCGTCGTTCAACAGGGCAACAACGGCAGCGAAAGCCGGAGCAGAAGCAGAAGTTCCTCCGATGCTAATAGGAACTCCACGCCAGTAGATCCTGAATCGGCGACCCTGGGCAGCAACGTCGGGGAATCCTCGTCCTTCCCTGTGAAGGATTAGGTGAGGTGGGAACCGCTTTGAAAAAGAACCTCGAGACTTACCGGTTGTAAAGTCCTTTGTAGATGCTGCTGGGAGTTTTCTTGAGGAAGTCGGGGACGACCTTGTGCTGGTAGGATGGACGAGCGAACTGTATTGAAGCGCATGAGTATGTCACCCCGAATATCCGGAAAGCTTAAACGGCGAACATAGTCACTGAAGCCGCCGCCAGAGAAGAAGACAGCACTTTCTGGAACGTTATTAGTGCCGCCAACAGCAGTAACACTAGAGATCGCCATCTGTCAGTGTGCATCATGTAACAGAATGACAGCCAATCTTACTAAGGGCAGCTGTAGGAAGCATCAGTTTCAACTTCTTATTACATTGGGCAAGAGATCTTACGTTGCGGGGAAGGTAGCCAAGAATCTGGTTGTGTTCTTTCCGTCATTGGTGAGACAAACATGATCCTGAGGGTCGTCGCTACCATCTCCGACACCACCATCTCCAGAAGAGAACAACAATGAAACACCTCGCGCACCTGGTACGGCGATTAGTGAAAGCATCCGTAAGGTCTTTCGGTGGGCTTACCCAACTGAGCGAGGTCTCTGCAAACGCGGAGCGCGTAGTCCCTAGGAACTGAAGAGAAAAAGACGTGCATGTGAGCCGGTATCGTGATTGAGGAAACGTTTCACTTACCAGTTTGTTCGGGCTCTCCGTAGCTGGTCGAGATAGAGTGGGGCACATCTCGCTGACCCAAAACAAATTGGACCCACTAGAAACGCGTCAGAAGAGTCCAATGGGAAGTAAAGTGGAAGCCAATTACATCCAAATACGGTTCTGGATATCGTGGTCAGAATCTTATTCGGAGATAAGATTATGAACACTTACCGTTGGTGTTAGTGGGGGTGCTCAAGTCGGGCTTGAAAGGTGGGCGACCTGCAGTGGACCAGAAGGTGCCGGGAATAGGGTAAGCGAGGCCATAAGCGAATTGCACGTCCAAGTTGGCTTCAATTCCAGCTTCGGCCAGAGTTTGATTGTTCAAGCCACCTTTAGAAGGCCCAATTAGCTTATATGAACAGTCTAACGAACGTCTATACGTACCCTTGATAGGGACGAACTTAAATGAAGAGCCGACGGCAGCAGGAAGCTGCTCAGCGTAGAACAGTTGCAGATCCTGTTCGTTGGCGAACTGTTCGAGGTAGCCAGTGATTCCGATGGAAGTCTTCTTGGGTACTTTGGGTACGTATCCCTCGGTTCGGTAGAGTTGCTGCAAGCAAGAGATCGTGATGCTCGCGTTGCAGGCAGGATCCACTTGAGCGCCATTGGCAAGTTGTATCTTGGCGGAGGCAGAGGCAATGCGCGATTCTGATTCTGCGGTTTCTTCTAGGTCGGGCCAGTGGATGGCGGACTTCATGGGTCCCCATCGAGCGAAAATTGTGGTCGGCTGAACAAGCTCGATATGCTCGTGCAGGTCCTCGGGCAAGCTGTAGCTCGTGGCGCGAACCAAGCGATCCCCAGACTCGTCGTGCTTCCAGACATGATACTCCTATACGTGCAAGAGTTAGCAAAGAACTTGAGCATTCGAGTAACTCCAAGCCACACCGTGCCGAGCATCTTCTCCGCCAGCGCGATTGGCATGTTGATGGAGACCCAATCGTTCGCTGGCGACCGTTCATAGTCGGTCTCCTTGAATCCATGTTCCTTCAACCAGGAGTTGACGGCTGCGAGACTGTCAGGGTGGGGAGCAACGAGACCCTCAACCTCCTCCTTCGACAGATGCTTGCCGTAACGGTCGTGGGTGGGGTCGCTGATCTCGTACAGGTGCTTCTCCAGTGTCTCGAAATTGGGCTGTGGGAGAGCAATCCGCAACGAGATGGTGTGGTGCGAAGGAGCCTTTTGGAGTCTAGTCCATCCCTGGGGAGGTTGGATTGACTCCTTGACCTTGTACTCTGAGATCGACGCGGCCCAGCATGACGCCGCCAGAAGAAGAGTGCTGAGGACGAACATCTCCACGAAAGAAGGGTCGTTCGATGGTACCCTTTTTCCGTGAGTCTCCCTTATATCTGAATTCTGAGAAGCGCCCACGAGAGAACCCTAGTCCAAATGGACATAAGGCTTCTGGCCTTCTACGGCCCATAGAATCACCTCTTTGTAGAAATGACAAAACGCCGTGAGTACCCGGGCAGTGTCGCACTCGGAAAAGGACTATGGAATGGACATAAAGTGGAAGATAAGGAGCCAGCATATGGCAGACAACAAGGTTGCCTGGACGAGCATACGGCTCCCTTGATTCATGAGAATAATGCAACGCGGAGTAGTCTCTATTTTTAGAACAGATGATGTATTTATAGGACGCACGCGTCTCGGACTCGCCTACCGGTGCTAAATACCAGTTTCAGATGTCTGCCGAACTGTCAGGCGGGCTTGCACCGGGTTATTGAAATTATTTAAACTTTAGCCCTCCTGATCCCATTTAAACGGTTCTCGCCTGACTTACCTGTCTCCAATACTCCCTAATACGGTACTAGAACCTCGAAACAAGGCCGGGAGCCGTGCTGCTGGAACCGTTACGAGCCGTTACGTTGCATATATGTATAGCTAAAACTGCAGCGCCCAGAAGTATAGATAAGTAGAAACTCCTCGGGATCTGCACAGAAGGAATAATCACCGCCAACATATTGATGCCACCCTTCCCGCCGTTCGGGACTGGTATGCACTCCGGCAAGCTCTCCTGTGTACGAAATTATCCGAGTACTCAGGGTGGGCGTTGTAACAGGTTGAATGATATATCAAGCACGGTGAAGGGCGACATGGGCAACTTAGCTACGGCCCGCCGGACAAGCCGATATCATATGAACCCAGTGGCAAGTTATTGCGCAATAGACGTCAGTTTTGTACCCTTCCTTGGTCATTGTTCCTCCGCGCCAGCATGACACACTTTTAACTGTCTCTATACAATACTGACTAGACGCAACGCCCCAAAGTATCTGCTGAAGTCATCTACTAGGGAGCATTAATATACCAGGGCAGTAAGCCTGACCGCGAACGTAGCGCCCAGTCGCTCAATTGCGATGATATACTAACTCTCATTTAGGGTCATGATCGTTACTAGTAGCTGGATGCCCATCGTCGTTGCAAGATGCACGGATCGTCGCGGTGATGGTCAACTTTCTCTACCAGCTGCTAGAAAATATCGCAGGACTTCAAGATTAATAATGTCTCGCTCCTAAAAGCAACCCCATAGTACACCCAGTGTCCCCGCCTAATCAACTTCGACGCCCGTGCCTTGTCGATCGGCGGATTTGCGCAGCCAAGTCGACAGATATTCTCACCAGAAGAAAACACCTCCAGGTAAGCGATATGACGCACCCGTATCCCTTCTAACATCAGTGCCGGGAGGAATACGAGTTAATCCCCCAGTCTCCGATTCGGAATTGCCCGCTGGCATGGGAGCTCAACGAGGAGGCGGTGAGATTGCTTGGGTGTCTCTTGGATAATGCTGAATGCATTCTTCTCATTCACAGCATCTCAACCGACCGTTTACTGATTTATCTTCAAGTTTTAGTGGAAATTTTCAAGGAAGGATCGTGCACCACGCCCGATCCATCCCATTAACGGAGAGATTCAGTCATCATGATTATTATTCAATTAATCGCACCTGTACCATTTTTGACGGGCCATTGGTCTTATTCTCATGTCAGGCTGCCATAATAGCTCTTGCCACCTGGGATTCTGCGCCTTTGAGAGGCTTCACCTGTGCTTTACGTCCCCTCTCTTCTCCTTTCTCTCTCATTCGCTTTTTGCTCAGTTGTCGAATAGTAGTCTATCGCCACTACATAACTATAATTGGAAGACTTTCGCCGATTCTGGATTACCTCTGAATTTCTTGCGTTTTCCGTGTCATATTTCCGATGATGATTTTCCCCTAATCGGACCAAGCCACAAGTAAATTACGGGGCGCATCGAGAGCGACACTGTGAATTCTATATCCCCCTTCAACAAAGGAGTTCTTCATGACATATTTGCATAGGACCCCCAAAAGCCCTTCAGAGGTCTTTGCTAGGCTTTCGACTTCTCTGAAGACTGTGAAGGGCAGAAAATGCAAAATAGCAGAAGAAAATAACGAAAATAAGGGAGCTAATATCGAATTTTTAGCTCCTATCGGCCTAAAATCCGGACAGAGAGTGTTGGTCCGGACAAGCCCTACATCGCATCCGGACACAGATGGGGGGTTCCGAGAGGCAAAAATTATCCAGATACAAATCTTTTCCTGAAAAAGACCTGGGAGGATTTTCGGGGTGTGCTATTTGCATTCAGGTAGCCGAATTCCTAATATATACCTCATCATATGCAGGTTATTGAGTTCGAAACCCATCTACGCCATGCAGGAGCAATCATCTATCGCGGGGAATGGCCACGCTTCGCTCAACGACGAGTGGCGACATAATCGACGTCGTTAAATTCTATCTAATGCCTGATCTAAGATACATCTACCACTCTCCATCGAAGCCAATGAAACCTGGAGATACATCAGTATACGGAGACTTGAACTGAAAGGAGAAACGCACCTGTGAGCAAGAAGACAGGGAAATACCGTTTCTTCTCCAACGAACTACACCAATTCCAAGCACTTGTCAATCGTCCATCGATACAACTTCCAGCATCGAAGAAATTATCAGCCCCGGAACCATCAAACGCATGCCTAAAGAAGTCGCCCAAAATTTCCTTGGTCAAGTCCTCCGCTGATCCGAATTCTTCTTCGATGTACTTGCGCAGCCCCGGTTTCGTCGCTAGTGACGGTATTTGGGACAGCGTGTTGCAGATGGGAAGGAGGATACGATAGATTTGGGTGTATTTGTCGATGAAGAGAAGGGCGTTGGGAACGTTGTGATCGCCCATGTGAATCACGCTGGAGCCAATCCATGTACCAACACTTCGTTGAGCTTTGTGGAGGATGCTATGCATCATCCTCGACGTTTTTGGCGCGGCTTGTACTCGGTTGAGACCTTGTCCGGTGTCTCGGAGTCGGTAGGGAACATTTTCTGAGAGTAAATCTTGCTCGGCAAGCGACCATAGATGGAACATATCTGAGAAGGATCAGAACAGATACCCTCTTGCGGAATCTACAATGAACGCACCGTGCAGAATCTCTCGCCAGAGCGTTAAACTCTGGTGGACGTAAGCATACTGCTTACTATGATCGTGCGACAACCTAGCTCCTCCTCGGCCGCTTCTAATGGCTAAACTGGAGATGAGATCCTTCGATTGAGTAGGATGGAAGTACTGCTTCAAGTATCCAATCATCTTTTCGCAAGGATCCCGATTGGCACGCAAAAATGCATGGTTATCACCAATGGAATATAAGCACTGCCGCACTTGTTCTTGGGAAAGGCCTTTCCTCTGGTATTGGTCTGATAGATGCTCGATGGCACGTTCCTTGCTCCTAATGTCGCGTTGGACTTCGCGCCTGGGTCTACCCTCAGAATAGATTTCCTTCGTGGCAACGGTGATCAAGTCATCTCTCAGCATATCGAGGGCATCGTGTTCTTCGAGAACTGAATAGACCGTTTTGATAGGCTTAACGCAAGAGAAGCCGAGCATGTCCTTGACTTCGGGACTTTGGCTGTCCTATCGTAGCAGCTAATCAGTATAGGAAGGAAGGACAGTATATTCAGTACTTCTTACCTGCAGCAGATAGATGAGCTTGCCGTATGTTGTCCTCATCTTATCTGGATTCATGATTTTATGGCGTCGTCCCAATTCAAACACAGTCTGGTAAAATTCTGCATTGGCTTGGAAGTCTTTGTCTGTGAAGAGTTCTTGCCCCATTTTATAATCTGCCGATAGAAGGAGACCCGACATAATGGCACAAAGTTCTCGGATTTGGTGGACAATACGTTTGGTCTTTGAAAGGCCAAAGCCAATGACATCGATCTTGTCGGTATATTCGGAGACAGTGAGGGCAGCATCCAATAACCGAAGATATTTTCGTTCGCCTAGGGTGAGACGGACGGGGATGAATTTGGCTCTGTCAAGGAACCATTCCCCGACTGGTTCTCCAACCGTTGGTTGTAGGCGAGGTCCGGCAGAGAATGGTGGGGCATTCAAGGTAGGCCTCTCTTCTTCGTCCGCACTGTCATCTGCCTCCTCCTCCTCTTCGCCATCGACCTTCATCTGGACTTTGTATTCAGCAAACGATAAGAGAAGGGTCAGAGAGCACCTACCGCATCGCCAGCCGAGTCTCCATTATGTAAACGAGAGGATTCGGATTGCGCCACAGTCTCCCCATTTGCCTTTGGGATAGGCTTCGTTTTATGGGTCTTTCTCGACCCTTTTCGGTGCTGGGCTGAAAAACAGACTTCGCAGTATTGGTCTGCACAGTTCTCGCAAATCAAGTCTGCAGGCTGATCTGGATTCAATGCGTTCAATTTAGTGGAGACCGAAGCGATAAAACGGTAGGGGTGTACTGACCTTCGCATTCAACACAGTAACCCTCAGCTACTGGCTTGTCGGCCGTCTCCTCATGCCATCCCTCAGCATGCGAAGCTTCTATTTTGTCGTGATCGTGGCTCAGGATATTTTCAAGGGTAAATGTGGCCAAGGTGGGCGCGGCTGTCGGTCCAGCGTCGTTGGCCACCGCAGTAGCAGCCGTGTCGGTCATTTTTTTCTTTGGATCTAGTCTACAAACAAGGGCCGGATCGTCTAAGGATCTATGAAAAGGTGAGAGGAGGGGGAAGATACAGCGTTGTGCTGCGAACGTGGTGGTGGTCAGGAATGATGTTGTGGGTTACAAATTTGTTGACACTTGAAGAACTCATTGTGGTCCCGTTAATGGCTAATGACTTTTGGAACAGGGTAATGTTGCTGACAAAAGCTTCTCCCTAAAGCGAAGTAGTCCCTGGATCATTCCAAATAGATGCCCCTAATGTACTGTACACAGTCCAGATAAAATGAAAGCATGGTAGTCAAATGATCATGAAAGTCTCCTAGCTCTATTGGGGTTCAAGATTTGCTCAATTTGTCGGTCGTGTTCCTGTCCTTTTACCTCAACAGGGTTGGTCTGTTGTTCCCAATTCTCTCCATCATCGTCCCATGATATTGCCCAGTCATCACTTTTATGAGGAATGTGGGCGTTCTGGTTGACAGCAGCCATGTTCGCTCCATCTGAATTTGCGTTGTCGTTGGAAACCTGAGGAGCGGCAGATGATACCTTCTTGCTGCCCTTGTGTTTCGATAGATTTTTGGCCTCCCTGTGCTTATCGGGTGAGCCACCTGAGCTTGAGCCCACGCTACTCGATAAACTTGGAGGATAGGAATGTTCTCCAGTGCCGGTTATTGCCCCGGGCTGCCGAGACTCCTTGATAGATTTGGATTCTTCGGCATCTGGGGTAGTGATTCCGGTACTGTAAGAGCTGGGTCCCGAATTGAAAGGTGTCTGAGAGTGAGGAGAAAGCTGGCTTTCGATGTCGCCTCGACCACGAGGAGTACGATCGTCGTCTTCGTCATCAGACGCATTGAACAGAGGTTCGCGGGCTGAGTGGTCGAATGGCTCGGCACTGTCGTCGGCCAACGCAACCGGGGACTCGGGACTAGAGGCCTTGACTATGGAATCTATGAGCCAGAACTGAAGAATATTCATTGTAATGGGGAATATTCCCATGACACTGCGAGGGGTTAAGCGCCATTCGGGCCTAGAGGGAGAAACATTTTTAAGACGTACAAAATCACTTGGAAGGCCTCTCCATTGCCTATGCGAGTCCAGCTTAAGAGCCATTCGCCCGCCGTGAAAATGCCAGGGATGATTATGAATAAACCGATGACGACCAACTTCATAACCAGAAGAGCGGTCAGGTATGTTGCCACTTGACGAAACCAGAAGTTGAATGAAGGAGGGTCTCCATAAACTCCAGATTCGAATCCCTTGAGGTTAAGTTTCTCCGACAGCAAGTAGGTCAATCCACGGAGACAGCCATAAATTATGCCAACACCTGTAGCCCAAAAAGCTTCAACGATCCCTTCCAGGTTGTAGAGGAACTGAACGAACCGAGTGTTGTATCGATTCCGATATTGAGGAAATAGAATACACAGGCGTTTCGGTCGGTGAGTCCCGATATCACACCAGAAACGAGGACGTTAACACCATGAACAAACATTTGGCCAACGACTTGTTTAGAGACATCGAAAAGCCTAATAGTAGGGACATTCATAAATTCAAGAGTGGGCTCATTAAGACGAAACGTACCATATCCGCCATGGTCTCATGGGTTTCTCCCTGTGTCGTTTATACACCAGTGAGAGAATTACCAGGACTCCCATCAGCCCTTGCACAATCTACATGCTAGTATGAGCTAGCAGCCATTAGGGACAAACGGACCACTCACGAGGGCGGTTGGTCCCAACAATCGGCATGACCCCGAATCCACGTCTGGGTAATCGTCTAGAGCGGTCATAGGTGGTGCGGCTTCCTCGCTGCTCCGCACAGCAAAGAAGTCCATTCTATAGTCAAATAAACCGCAGCGGCTGCGGATATTCTGATACCGTTGAGGGTTGCAGGCAAGAGGCGCTGTGGTGACGCGAAGGCTCAAAATGGCCACAGTCGCTGAGCTAAGCCAGCCAATGTCGGAGGCAAATCGTGCTGCCGGCACTGCATTCCGTGTTCCCCAGACTCCTGACGACCACGACCACGACCCCGGACACGACTGAACACGATATCCACGGGTCTGCGCCGCAGTATATCGCCCATCTATAACTCACCACCATCGCGATCCAGACATTCCCCCGACATCATGAGCTTCTTCGGCAGGTCAAGCGGCAACAATAGCTACGAGAAGGTTAATACCCCTCCTCCAGGAGGTCGCCAGGATCCATATGGCGGTTATGGCGGAGGTGTTCGACCTGGTCAACGACTTCCACCTTCAGCCCAGTATCACCCACCAGCTAGTGGGTACAACGATCCATCGGATGCTCTCTTTGAAAAACGTACTTCTCCCTATCCAGGTGCTTCTCCATATCCAGGTGCTTCTCCAAGTAGATATCCCCAGCAACCACAGAGAGGCGGCAATGGGAGGTGAGTCACAGGCCTGTCGCTGTAACATATTCGACTGAATAGGCGATATCAGATTTGAGGTCGTGTCTTGCCCCAGCGATGCATTAGCGCTAACCAATTGCCTTGTGGTGAATCCGATGGACTTTTCTGATGGTCAACATGTCGTTGTGAACGGGGCCTTTGGATTGACCACGAAGTGAGTCAACTTCTCATATCTAAATCTATGCTAACAGTCGCCTAGACATGACAATACTGGCAAACTTCCACCAGGAGCTATCGGTGCTTCTGCTATGCAGCGCCAATGGATTGGTCTATCCCTATCTGGCGAACCAGCCACAGTTGAGGCCTTACCACCGCCACCGCATCCTGCAGCTCCATCATTTCTTCAATCGCTAGACATAGAAATCGGCTTCCTCAAAAGAGGTTTCGAACTTAATCAGCAATTCGAGGCAGACGAAATGTCGCGTAATTTCCTTAAGGCATTCAACGGTATCCTCATGTCAACGGACGAGATTGTGGTATTTGAATTCCGTGGGTACAACCTCAAAGCAGTTGTGAAAGGTGTCAGTGTCTTGGATCTGGCCGATGAACAACGACGAGGGGTTCCAGCGTCTCAACAACTCCCCGCATACCATTATCAAACGGGTATCCTTATGGAGAAGACGGATGTTACCTTCTTGAAAGCTCCAGACAGTGCTATAAAACTGAAATCTAGCGCAAAAAAGTAAGGTCGAGTCTTATAGATGAACTGGTCTTTCTCATGTGCTTGCATTATAGGGCCCCACCTAATGCCATCATTGCCCCGAATTTCAAATTCCAGGACATGGGTATCGGTGGTCTTGATACTGAGTTTGGCGACATCTTCCGTCGAGCTTTTGCCTCCCGTGTTTTCCCTCCTGGTCTTGTTGAGAAGCTTGGTATTCAGCACGTCAAAGGTCTGTAGTTTCGAACTCCTTGGCTCCATATTTCTGACAGCACAGTTAGGTATCATCCTCCACGGGCCACCCGGTACCGGAAAGACCCTTATTGCTCGACAAATTGGGAAAATGCTCAATGCACGAGAACCTAAAGTCGTGAATGGTCCCGAAATCTTGAGCAAATATGTCGGGGCTTCGGAAGAGAACATTCGTAAACTCTTTGCGGACGCAGAGAAGGAATACAAGGAGAAGGGCGATGAAAGTGGTCTTCATATCATCATATTTGATGAATTGGATGCTATCTTCAAACAACGTGGAAGTCGAAATGACGGAACGGGCGTTGGTGACACCGTTGTTAACCAGTTGCTGTCGAAGGTCTGTTCTTATTTACTGGCCTATTCATTTACTAAAGCCCGCCTCTAGATGGATGGTGTTGACCAACTAAATAACATCCTCATCATTGGTATGACCAACCGGATTGACATGATCGACGAGGCATTACTTCGACCGGGTCGCCTCGAAGTCCATATGGAAATTTCATTACCTGATGAGAACGGTCGTCACCAAATCCTCAACATTCATACTTCGAAAATGCGCCAAAACGGTGTCATGGACGACGATGTCGACTTGTTGGAACTTGCTACTCTGACGAAGAACTTCTCTGGAGCTGAAATTGCTGGTTTGATCAAGAGTGCTACCAGTTTTGCCTTCAACCGACACGTGAAGGTCGGAACGATGGCTGGCATTTCAGACGACGTAGAGGACCTCAGGGTCAATAGACAGGACTTCATGATGGCTTTGAACGAAGTTCATCCTGCTTTCGGTGTATCAGAAGAAGAATTGGAGCAAGTCATTCAGAACGGTATCATTCATTACGACTTCACCGTCGAAGTATGCATTCATCCCCCTTTTGAAATTGTGCTTATGGTGTCTTTTACAGGAGCTGCTCAAGACCGGACAACTCTTTGTTGAACAAGTGCGGACATCGACACGAACACCTCTCGTCAGCATCCTGCTTCACGGTCCCCCTGGTTCAGGAAAGACTGCGTTGGGAGCATCCATTGCACAAGCGTCCAAATATCCATTCATCAAGCTTATATCCCCCGACTTCATGCTTGGATACACTGAGAACCAGAAGATCAATGCCATCACGAAGGTTTTCACTGACAGTTACAAGAGTCCTCTTAGCGTCGTTGTCGTGGATAATATTGAGCGACTGATTGGTAAGGCATCTCATCTCCACGATGTGAAGATTTAGTGAATTAATATATACGACAGACTGGACTCCAATGGGTGCTCGCTTCTCGAATGCTGTTCTCCAAACACTCCTGGTACTGTTCAAGAGGAGACCACCCAAGGTAATTCTCTTCGGCTTTCATGTCAGTCCACCTAACCACTTCACCCTTTTCCAGGGTCGCCGACTGCTCATCATTGCAACTTCATCAATGAGGCCGATCCTGACTGATCTCGGTTTGTCAGAAACCTTCGACTCTGAATTGCGCGTGCCACCAATTACCAACCTCACATCCTTGGATCACGTTCTCAGAGAGCTTGAACTCTTCAGATCTGACCACGAGCGCAAGCGTGCCATTCAAATGCTTGAAGAGGCTGGTTTCGCATCGCATATAGACTCTCTAGACTCGAAACTTCAAATTGGCATCAAGAAGTTGCTCAGCACGATAGAGATGGCCAGACAAGAACCAGAGAATGTTGCGGAAAGGTTGACGAGTGCTTTAATGGGTCTTGGCATGTAGAGCTACCTGTTTACGTCCAACTCTTGTTTCATTCCAACTGCTTCAACAGTATCACAATCGCACTTGGACTCGGATGCATTAATTACTTTAGAATTTCTGGACGGTTACCTGTCTGCAAAATGTGAATGAGCAACCCTGTTAAGATCTATCCCCAACACGAGAGAAGCACGAATAGACCGGTAACCTGTCGGTCCGTTCCCTGCCACAGAAGTGGCTGAGAAAAGCATGGTCTAGGCGTTGCATTCGCGATGGGTGCGAATTACTAAATCTGGTTCCGAGGGAGTCGTAAAAAGGGGTTTTCCGCGTTGTCGTCGTTCTGCCCAATATCCCCAGCATCTGCCGTCCACTTGATACTGCGATTCTTCTGTGCTAACATCGAACTCTCTTCATAGCTCACTTTTACCCTTTTGTTTGCCTTCGACTACCGAAATACGCAAAATCGTCAAGTAACGATGTCTATATCTGAAGACAGCCAGCGTCCACAGATGCCTCGTTCCTCTTCATCTTCAATCCCAAAGCCGAAGGGAATCTTGAAGAATGTCCAGCATCCCTCTAATACGGCACTACCCCAGTAAGTGGTTACGATGAGCTTCATGCACACTGATTAACATTGGATTGCGGTTAATGAAATAGTTCTTTGCAATGGGACGAAGAGAATATCGCTCTTACGGAAATTAACAAGGACAGTTTGATGAAAATTACAGAGCCCAAGACTCCATATGTCAGGTATAATGCTCTTACGGATGAAATTGAAGGCGGTGAGTGCATCCTTTCAACAACCCCCGATTCCTGAGGTTCCAGGACGACAATGGCGGATTCCTCCCTCTTATGAAATTTCGCTTTAGTTCATGTTGACTTACTGCTGGTTTTCCTGCGCAGACATTCCGGATCTTAACCTGGCTGGCGGGTACAGCTTGGGAGGGGAGGTGGAGTACGGGTCTCCTCCCTTGTCGGTATCGCCCACCAACGCGGATACCTCAGGACCTTCGTCTCGTCGGACCTCGATATCGAGTATGGGACGTCCTGGAACTCCCGGAAAATCAGGAAGCGGTGCTTCAAGTCGAAGCACCAGCTTCAATTTGCCGAATGAGGTGCGACGAGATTTACATTTGGACGGTACTGCAGGAGACGAGATCGAAGCTGAAGAGGAGATGGACGAAGAGAGTGAGTAGCACTCAACCATTTAAGATTCGGCGCCTGTCATCTAACATGTTGCTTCTAGCTGCTGCTAAACACGCCGCATTCGTCCGCGCAAGGAAGGGCCATTATTCGAACGAGGGCGAAGCGATGAAGGTTAGTACCGCTTGGGGTCGTTTTCGTAAATTGTTCCGGTTCAAGCGTCTGTATGTCTTTGTAGCGGCCTGCTCAGTTCATAGACGACGAGGACGATGAGGCTCCCTCTACTCGGGACGCCTCCGATACCAACGACGATGACCTTGATTCCATTGATTACAGCGAGGACGGCGAGGCCCCAGCGCGCCGGGTGATCCCTCCGGTACCTCCCCTGCCAAAGATCAATGGGAATGGACATTCGCCCCGCGGGCCTGCATAAATATTACCCGGGCTGTTCTATTTCTTGACACTAGGATAACTCAATACTCAATATAAGCAAAAAATATGCTTCCACAAATACTGTATTTTATGGGACCGTAGTCTACGTATATCTACTAGGCCCGGGAAATAGTACTATGATATTGGCCTGACATCATCTGCCAGGCAGATCAGATAAGATCAAATGGCATGAGCCTTGCGAACTTGTAATATTGATCGCAAAAATTTCGATTGTGAACTATAACACTAGTGGCGTACATGAATTCTAGCAATCTCTCCTCCACACTCCTTGCGTATCCCAAACATGTCTGCGGGAAAAGGTATTCTCCAAAAGGCTGACCCCATCGCTGCTGCCTTTCGAGACGAAGTCAAGACCACTCTGGCTGAGTGTTCTGTTCGTCCCAAGTTGGTTGGAATCTTGTCGACATCGTCTGCCCCTAGCAAGAACTATGCCGAATTCACCAGGAAACAATGCGAGGAACTTGGCGTTGAGTTTGAGCTGAGGAAGACGGGCGCTGCCCTTTCCTCTGATCTGGGCGAGGGCGATGGTGTGGAGGAAGCCATCATCCAGGCCAACCAGGACTCCAATGTTCATGGAATCATGGTGGGCTGCTCTGTCTATCAGATCGGATAGCCGTTTATAACTGAACCTCTTTATCTCAGGTTTATTATCCGATCTTTGGTGTACAACAGGTTTGTACGACATAACTTGATGCTTGAGTCCGGAGTCTTATGCTCTCCGTTGGGCAGGACCACTATTTGCAACAAGTATGTTCGGGCGTGAAATATCATATGAAGGTGGTTAATTGGATGGGTTGCGCTAGGTTGTTTCTCCTCTTAAAGATGTGGAAGGCCTCCACTTCAAGTTCCACTATAACCTCTACCACAAGTACGATCCCTCCATCTCTTTTCTACAAACGGTGACACTCGTTGACGACTTGCACAACGCAGTATTCGGTTCTTGAAGCCTGAGTCCCTTTTGACCACGGTATCTACCCCTTCCGAAACGACTTCTACGATAGATGGCGAGGTCCCGCCTGCAGGAATGGTCAAGTCTATCATCCCTTGCACGCCTTTGGCTATCGTCAAGTGCCTGGAATTTGTTGGCGTCTATAACAGGATCCTTCCGTACGGCGATAGGGCCTATGGAAAGACCATTACCGTTATTAATCGGTCGGTCCCGGTCTAGCTCTCGATTTGCCCTGGAAGCTGATCTTTTTGGTGCAGTTCCGAAGTCGTAGGCAGGCCTCTCGCGGCCTTGCTCGCGAACGATGGTGCACGCGTGCTATCGGTGGACATCGACTCTATCCAGGTGTGTAAAAGCATGGTCTTTCTCAGAGCTAGGGCTGATACCCCTTCTAGGAATATACTAAGCGACCCCGTGTCGCTGTTGGCGAAACCGAAACTGACTCTGCCAACAAGCCGGAATCAACGGCGGCAGCTCGCTATCACCCTCGACACGTCGTCCACCCGAGCAATTTGACTTTGCAAGAATGCCTTGCCGTGTCTGACGTAGTTGTGTCAGCTGTGCCCAGCCCTACGTACAAAGTTAAGACCGAGTGGTTGAAGGATGGCTGCATTTGTTTGAATGTTGCTGCGGATAAGAACTTTGAGGCGAATGTTAGAGAGAAGGTATTGCCTAACTTTCCTGATTATCCCAATGGCCTGATTCTCGGTCCCCTAGGCCTCGATTTATGTCCCGTCTGTCGGCAAAGTGACTATTCTTATGTTGCTTAGGAATTTGTGGGTCGTGGAGAGACTTGGACTGGACTGCGGAGAATACTAACCTATAACGTTAATATGCTAGATTGCGGCTGCAGCAATATCAAAGAGTTCCTGTTGCTTTGGAAGATCCGGCCTCTGCCGACTAATTAAAAGTAATAGTCCATTGCGATTATATATGTATATTATATGGGTTTTACAGCACGGTATCCAATCTCTATGAGTGTGCTATGTAGATAGCAAGGGTAATCGGAGAAGACAACCCGCTGAATCTGTATATTAGTTACAATGCACTGCCATTTAAATGCGACGCCGAGTAGGAAAAAGATATATAAACACAGGCGAACTAACCGGTGAATGGCATGGGGCGGCTATTGGTCACGGTTTTCGTCAAAGTGATTCATGCGGTGAACCACGTTAAGGACAGAAGATGGGGTTTGTTCTAGCGAGATCACTATTGGTAACGTGAACCGGCAAGATCTGCCGCTGTGATTTCGATAATCGGTGAGGAGTTGCCGGTTGAGGGAAAACTAGGTGTCGTTGGTGTGGCCATCCCGGAAGGTGTGTCTTCAGTCATGAAACGAACTCGTTGCCGATGCAGCTAATTATTGCAAAGTCATCAAAATGGGCCTGTCAGCGAAGACACGTAATACGACGACGAGTGGGATACATTACCTGAGGTAATTTGGGTATCAAGACGAATACCAGTGTTGAGAGGTTAATGGCAAATAACCAGGGGTTGTAGTTTGTGTAATGTGTCGAAGCGAGGAAGCTGGAGACGTAAGGGTTGTGTGACGTTAGAAGTGAACAAAGTTATGGGGGACAGCGGGCTCACAGAGCTATTGGGACACAGATAAGCCATTTCTTCGCCGGTGTGTATTGTGCGCCATCGTCAATTTGTTCCCAGAGAGTCAGCTCGTCGTAGGCTCCTGAGTGAAGGTTGTCTCCGAAGGGGATCCCAGTTACCCAATGGAACATAAGGTACGAGATCTAGTAGACAGCATAACAAGTTAGTCGGTAGTCAGTATCAACGTGCTGAAGCAACTGACCGCTAGGTACAAAAGGTTGACCATTGTCCAGCTTATTTGCTGGGTCATGCCAGGTATGGTGTCAATGCAGATTTTGCCACATAAGATGAGAACGACATGTATCAGCCAGGCACCTGGACGAGCCTGTGAGCGACAAGAAGCTCGAAAGACGTTCCCAAACACACCTTTGGCATTAACCCAGTCAGCATTGATGTTGACATAGACGTTCCGGTCCAGGACCTCTTCCACTGAGCGGTCGCCAATCTGCTCGACCTTGACGATGCTATTGCTCCGTCCCCTGGAGCGCAACGACGGGGGTTTTGGCTTTGGAGGAGCTGAAAGATCGAGGACGGGCAGCTTGATGGACGTTGTGCGGCTCATTTGCAGGAGAGCAGTTGGTCGGAAACCAAGGATTTGCTGGGATATTTCAGCAGCCCAGGGCGTGACTGCGCACCCCTTCGGAATTTGCCGAAATGGCTGATCACTGGGTTTGCAGGCCAGACTCAGCGCTTAGCCAACTGCGCTCATATGCCGCTGCTGCAATGGTGCTCGCTCAGACCCCAGGGGCCTTCGAATCTTGCCGCCATTAGGTTTTCAGCTCCCATACGAATATCGTCCCTCAAGATATTCCCAAAGGGCGCAGCGCCCTTCACCCAGGCCCCAGATGTCGTCGCGTATGTCGTTGGTGAATTGCCCGAACAATGGATTGACCCTCGTGCAGAGAGACAGTGCCAGAGGCTTTCTTCCTCGACATCTTCTTCAATGCCCATCCACTAGACAAGGAGAATCAGCGCGCGCAGAATGCCTTGGTACCCACAAGCCTCGCTTATGCTGGCGGCCAGATGGACTTTGCCGTGGAAATGGGGGATGAGGTATGTTATTAGGTCTCTGCGCAGGTAGACAGGGCTAATGGGGCTTGAATAGTATGCCACACGTTTAATGATAGTCAAAGGCGACTTTGAGGTTCTGTCAATGGCGATTTACGGCGAGGTCGTCATCGAACAACCGCCCGTCCTGTCCTATGAACCTAAACCACTCCCTGTTGTTGAACCTTCCCCATTATCAAAGGGGCTTGACCCTGCAAACTCAGCTGATCCCAAAGCACTAGCAGAGAAGCTTCTAGCTTTGATGCCAAACACCCCTCACATTGCTCTTGTCGTTCGCCTCATGTTTTGCTTGAAACCTTCTGACGAAGACTGGGAAGATACCGACTTTCCTTATATTTACGCCGACTTGGACGATAAGGACTCTGATTTCGACTTGGAAGGGATCGTCAACTCTCTGGGGCGCCCTATCCGCGATGATCTCTCTCAAGCTGACTTCTTGACGTTGATAGAGCGAGTGAACGACTTTCTAGGTCCCCAAGTCAGTGCCATCCGCCTCCAATGACTACGCTAACTTATAAACAATTCAGGACCCAGATCAGGCGTACTTCATGGCGAAACTCTTGAGTATAGCTGCTCCCCAACATCCAGAAATGGCCCGGACCTTGCTCGTATGTTGCACATTCATACTGCCACCCTCTTCTGAAATACGGTCAACAGGAACAAATTGATATGGAAAGCATATTCGCTATCGACGCAGTGGATGCAGAGAACACGCTATTGTGTCTACTGGACGCCTGTGCCAACAGAGACATTGCTACCCACTTCAACAACGAGACTATGTTGAACACACTCGAGTCTCTTCAAAGTAGGCCAGCTAGTAGCCAATACGTTAGAGCGGCTGCTGGAAAGTTGAAACAAATGTTGGCTGGATGGGTACATTTTGAAGATGCGTTGAAGGACGATAATGCGGATTTTCATGGTGCTGTTAACTTCCTCATGAATCTTACGACAGAAGAAAACACCACAGGAATATGGTTGTCCTGCATGTTGCTCCACGACGATCTCAATGCCATACTACGTTCTTCCCCTGATATGAGTCCTCTGCACCCTTCTGGACTCAGCCCGGCAAGCATCCCAACCACCCCAAACGAATTTGTTGTTCTTGTCCGCGCGTTTGTTGGAATAGTTAGTGTCCTGTCTGCATGGGCCTGGGCAGACAGTCTGGGGGTTGATGAATGCCGAGAACGGATTCTCGCAGTTCTAAGCCTATGGCAGGATATAGATGGGTATAAGGATGTGAGTATATGCGCCTCTTCTGACACGTGAAGGTACTCAAGAGGCGTGTCGCTTCCAGATCCTCAACCATCTTCTTCACCTTCGACAACTTACTCGACGCCTTGGATGGATTATTTCCGATAGCGACCCTCCCCGCAAATCCGGGATTTTTGCGGAACGGCTGCTCATGCGTCTTGCAGAAGACCCTCCAGCGTTATTACAAGAAGAACTTTCCAAGACCATCTTGGACCTCAAGCAGCCTCTGTCTTTCATCTCAGAGGATGACAGATTGGCATTGCGCAAGATCGCTTTGGTTGCTGAAGATGGTCTCCCCGCCGCAGTGGAAGAATTGCTTTTCACCAGCGATCGACCGTTTTCCCTTCGTAGACTGCGTACGCTCCGCGTTTCAATGGCCATCATTCAGAAGGAGATCAGGAATGACGAAGACAATGCAGAATTGCGAGTACTCAACTATCTTTGGGATGAAGAGGCACATGGCCTTATTCCTCGATTAGTGGACCTATTGAGCGACGTCTCGGGGGACATCATCAAATATTTCGAGGTGGAACCTGTGTTGGAGATCAACCACAAACTGTTTGCTCAGTTGTTCGAGACTGCTAATGATGCTTTGGGGTTAATCAACTCGATATCGACGGGTTATCCTCTTACGAGCCGACATGTTCGTAATTTAACCACGGCGGTGCTTGACCTTTTCACATGTAGCGAGCTTGTAGGACGGGCGTCCTCGCCGAATTTGGTTGTTTCTCGTGCGGCTGCGTCTGCAAAGAGAGGCTCCTTAGATACATTGTTGGTGATGATCGGAAATGGAATGAAGACGGAGACAGGCTCACCGAATGCGCTAGTGGTGTTGCGGACCGTGCTCTCTCATCCTATGCAATGCCCCTCGTCTGTCGATCCTGTCCATCATATGCGTGAAGCACTCCATCTTTTTGACCAGCTTTTACCGCTCCCAGAAAGTGACGATATCGAGGAATCCGAACCGTCATATTTGGTGACACTGGTTCTACCGAAGATCCTACAAGAATTAAAGGAATTTTTCGAACTGTTGGATCTGGACAACAGGATCCATTTGATAGAGCGGATGGTCAAATTTGATGCAGGAATTGTTGGTGTTGGGGGGTGGTTATTGACCGAAGAATTGAAGGTACTGGTAGAGGCCGTCGAGGGACTTTCGACAACAGAGTTACCCCAGGACCATAAGCTCTTTCTCCGTCATCAGGTCGTCGACGGGATTGAGCTCTTATGGCGTCTTTACGATTCTGATGCTTCAGATATACGCACCTGGTTCCGACAAGACCTTCAAAGTGATGAAGAGTTGGCGACACACCTCATATCCTTCCTGGATGTCTTGTTGAGCGGCCATCTCTCCTCACCTTCGCTCATCCAATTAATTCAATCACTCGCAAAGGAAGGAACTTCATTCCAGATCGGCCTCCGGGTTGCCATTATTTCGCATCTCCTCCGGGTCGCTCAAGTAGATCCTACCACTCCTGGTATATTGGACAACTTTTTGCCTCTAATCACAAGCCTCCCCCCTGGCTCTTTATCCGCAGAATTCTTCCCGCTGGAGTTTGGGTTGGCATTAGCATCCTTCGCGAAGCAAGCAACCTCTCTTGCAACTGATAACGCCAGAATCCTTACATCACTGCTCGAGTGGGCTATGAATCAAGAGAATAGGAGCCTCGCGACGCTGAAAGGGTTGATGAATGATGACTTCACCACCCTTTGCGACTTCTGCGCATCACTCGTCCCGGAGAAAGAATTCATGGTTCAAGAGATTCGGGCACGCATCACGATTGACGAAGATGAAGTTTTCGCTCCAACGTCAGCGGAATTACAGTCTGAAGATATTTGTCTTTCGTTGGATGCCATTCAGGACATGTTTAACTTCAAAGAGAAACGGCCGTCTACGCCTCGCGCTGGAAACAAGACTCCTGATATCTTGGGAATGGTCATTTCTCCACCAACTGCTCTGTTAAGATCGCCGGCCGCCACAGGGTTGACGAAAACGTATACCAATAATGATTTCAGGCAATTGAGACAGGTTCCTTCAGCTCGTCTCAATACTAGTAGACTACCCAGCAAGCACGGTGCGTTCTATACCTAATCCCATTTGGACATCTAACTGACAGATACCGGCTCGCCTTGGATAATACATTACCAACCACAGTGGATGTGGGTATTGATGGTCGTTCGGCCGCTTAACTTATTACTGATTATACCCCCTTTTGACCCGGTATTTTATGTTGTTTCCGTTGAAAATCAATCAGGACTTCGAAACCGAAACGTCGTCGCCGACGCTGCTACCTGCACCTGAAATTGTCATGGGAATCGGACCATCTGGATTTTCGTTACTTTCGTCGCCCTCTTTGCCGACATTGGGACTGGGACTTTGATGAACTTGGCGTCCGATTAACACAGTTAACGTGAAGGCGGACTAGTGGTGCCGCCCGTACAATTAGGGTCCCAAGGCCAGTCTCGTTCAAAGGTCTAGATCGGTGGTGCCATAATGCCGTCGGAAGCACTTACGTCCCCAGGGGCCTGGTGAGTCCCAAATTGCTGAATTCCCTGATGAAGTCGAACCATATGAACTTGGTCGATATCTATGTAAATTAAATTGTAGCTCATACCCGGAACCCGGCTGTTGTATCTTAAACCCATGTACCCTGACTTTCTCATTGGACTCGAGTTCTCTTATATTTATACATTTGTAGCACTAACTGTTGTACTTCTTTCCACTGTCCTGTTCCAATTTTCTTTCTACTTCTTGATCTCTCCAACCATGGACGCATCAGGACGTATCCCAAAATTCATTATTGTCGTTATACACGTAGTATAGTTCGTCGAGAAATGCTGTAAAAATATCTGCGATCCGGAACAAGTATACGAGGGTTTAATATATATATGGCAAGGCAGTGGAAAGGATCAGATAGAAAGGTATATGCCACCAGGGTAAAGGTATCTTTGATATGTTCGGAATTATGGATCATGAATGTAACGAGCGTGGACATGATTCTGTGGACAGTCGATGAGATCTGAGAGGGACTATAACACCTGAGAGAAAAGTAGATAAAAGCAACAAATGCGACACAATAAAATGATATGGATGTATAAATAATGCAAGAGAGGACGTGAAGAAAAGAGAAATGTCAAGTGGGATAGAGCGAGAGTGATAATACAAAGAACCTCGGGCGGTAAAACTACCGCCCAGCCTTCGCAGCTCGCAATTGCGCCCGAAGCTGTCCATTTTCGGTTTGCATGCTGTTCAACTCATCCAGAAGAGCAATCCTCTGTCCTTGTTCAGCACTCCTCATCGCGTCAATCTCATCCTGTGCCCGCTCATGTGCATTGCTTTTCTCTTCAAGCAACTTCTTGACTTCCGCAAGCTGCTTCTTGCTATCATCGAGCTGTCGCCTGCATTCATCGAGCTGCTTGCGAGCAGCTTCCGGAGCGTTGGCTGCTTCTTCGGCCAAGGTAAGGGCGCGAGCAGAGAGCGTGTTATTAGCGTCGCTGAGGTGGGCTAATTGCTCAGCCTGCTCAGCAGCTCGAGCTTCAAGTTGGTGCTTCTCCGCTGTAGTACGTTCCACATTCTCGTTAAGGAACGACAGCTCAGCTTGCCTATAGCACAGTTAGCCAACTTTTTCAAAAAGCACCCGAGGAGAACTTACATCACGCTCAACTTCTCAAGCAGACTGTTATTCCTTGCTTCCAGTATTTTAACTTGCTTCTGGTATGTCTCCAAGGCAGTGTTACCGTCTTGTGCAAGTTTCTGTGCCCTCTCAGCGTTCTTCTTCAGGAGATCATGCGCTTGTGCGAATCGAATCAGACGTTCGATCAGAGCACGGTCATCAGCAATGAGAGCGTGAACTCGGGCAATAAAGCCTTCCAAGGTGAACTCCCCATTGTTGGGAATGTTGGCCACCTTGTTGCGAGGATCATAGAGCGTCTTCAGTGAACGAACATCGAGATCTGAAAGTGACACAGCAGGAGGGCCATTCGTGCCGCCGGTGGGAGTAGAAGGTACGGAACCATTGGAAACGGACGATGATCCTACGCGGTATCGAGAACTGTTCGAACCAGATTTAGCAGCTCTGGCTTCCGGTGAGGGTAGGACGGCCCATAGTGGTTGGAGTGCTGCAAGGAACTTCGAACCCTCGACTTCAGGTCCGTATTCGGTAGTCTCTGGCGTAACGGTGCTCGCATTCGCAACCAGTGACCGATGACTTTCACCAGAGTTCGAGATTATCGACATTGACCGCGTCGATGCCATTGTGTCGCGTTTGACGGCATCTCTATCACGTTTCGTCTCTTCCAATTCTTTCAACAGAGCCTCGTGTTTCTCCCGAGCCATTTGGAGTTCCGCGTCCAGCTTTTGTTGTCTAGTTATATCGGCCCTTTCCAGACGATCCATGTTGATGCGTAAATCTTCCAGGTGTGCCGTGACAGCAGAAACGAGGGACTGCATTGTAGATGTGGAAGAGTTGCGGGGAGGTATGGGGATGTTGAACCGTTCGGTTATGCGTCGGAGAGAATTCAGGGTGGTATTTAACTCTTCGTTCGCTTGTTGAAGGACTTGCTCGTCAGCCTCACGCAGACGATTCATTTCCTCCTGTAACTGGGCCAGATCTTCCATCTTCTCATCCTCCATAGCCGTCCGTTCCTCGTTCCAACCCTCCCGTTCCTCATTCCACTCCTTTTTGAGCTCCTTAATGTGTGCATCCCGCTCTGCTAGTTCGCGACGGAGGTCATTCAAAACCTTTTCTGAACCGCCTGAAGTTTCTACTGCTTGCGATTCGAGTTCCTGCACCCGCCCCTTCAGTACTTGAGCCTCCTTGACATTCTCCTCCAACCGCTGTCTCTCCTGTTCCCATGCAGCCTTCTCTTGCTTCAAAGACTTGACCTCGTGGTCGAGACCTTCGAGTCTCGGTAATTCCGCTTCCAACGCTGCAATCGTTTCCTCCGCCGTTTGCAGCTCCAGCCCCATCATCGTCTCCACCTCTTGCTTCTCCAGCTGAAGATGCGAAAGTTCTTTCTTCATCTCCCCCTGAATTTTTGACGACTCTGCTAACTGTGTTGTTGCGGCTTTCAGTTTCTCTTCTAGAGACGCGATCTCCTTAGAGGCGGCTTCTGCGTTAAGCTTACGTTTGGGCACGATCGCGTCCGCATGACCAGCGAAAAGGTGGGCACCATCAAACTTGGAGTGTTTCGATGATGATGAGACGGAGGAAACGGCTGTTGCAGGACTCATGAGTGTGCTTCGATTAGACGAATCGTACCCCGAGTCTTCACCGCCCATGGGTGGCGACATTTTCTTTTCCATGTCGCGGACAGAGAAACTGAGTACGGCAGCACGATGCTCGAGCAACCGCTTTTGCATGTCATTAGCACGTTCAGACAGACGCCACAGTTCCTTCTGCGCAGCTTCAACGCGCTTATTGGCAGCTTCTAGTTGCTCTTCGGTTTGTTTAGAGACCCGTTTGTGGGCGGAATTGACTTTCGACAATGATATTGCCGCGTCACGGATTTTGGTTTCGAGTGCGAGCTTTTTATTCATCGCGACGACTCTCGAGGATAGCACAGCTTCCTCCTGCACATCGGATACGCCGTCAGAGATTCAGATCAAGTGCCGAGAACAATGGTATACCTTCTTGAGCTCTTCGACTTCTTCTGTGCTTAGGACTCGGTAGTCCCGTGAGTCGACAATGGCTTCGCTAGCCATTAGGCTCATAAGCAACTCGTCTCTTGTATTCATTGTTCCTGAGATCCGTTTTGAGTTCCATTGAGAAAAGCTGGCCGATGTGGATGCCCTGCTGAGGGTATTCTCAGATGGTACAGGCACACGACGTGGAGAGGATGTGACCGAGGACGGTGAGTTACGCCCAGTTGCTTGATTGTTCAGGGAGTTTTGCGAAGGGGTCGACCTGTGGTTCGAATTACCGGGACTCCAGGACCCATTGACAGCGTTGTTCTCGTTGGTGAGCTGCGGGGGCTTGGGTCTGTCTTTCTTGAGAAACAGGGCGGCTGTAGACTTGGGACTGCCTGAGGAGGATTCGGATGGTGGCCAGTTGGAGCCGGTTGTGGGGGTCTTTGTTGCGAAGATGGGGACTGTGGATGACTGGGGCGGGGACTGAGGATCCTGCGACGATGTTGTCGCTGCTCCGAGAAGCCTGCGGACGCCGTTCATGGCAGCGAGCAGCTAGGCTGCGGCTGGCTGGTCGTTGGTGGGCAAGCTTGTTTCGCGGCTGCTGACAGGCGCCTGATCAACTCCTAACCCTAGCTTGCCTGGATTTTCTACTTTGCCCATGTCGTTCACCTTTAACTGGCCTCGTTTCTCAGACCAGTTCCACTACGATGCAATCCAGATGCTCAACACCGCCCTCAACAAGGGCAACAAACCCCCAATCATTGCAGACAAAATCGAAGTCGTAGAACTCGAGATGGGCACCCAGGTCTCCCAGTTATTCTTCAGTTCTCGTTCTCTTTCTTACATCTCTACAGCCCCCAGAATTGGAGATCAGGGATATTGGAGATCTCACCGTCGACCAATTTCGTGGCATCTTCCGCCTTACTTACAACGGGGATGCCCACCTCGTGTTGAAAACCAAGGTCCAGGTGAGCAGTCATACTCCCGTGTAACGACGGGAACTAATGTCAACTAGGCCAATCCATTAAACCATAAATTGCCTGATATCCACCAACTGTCAGGTTCCAGAGGAATGCTAGCTGCTAAGCAACCTCTTGTCGTCCCAATGCATCTCCGCCTGTCACATTTCCGCCTATCCTCTTATGTCGTCTTGGTCGTCTCAAAGCAAAAGGGTATCACAATTGTATTCAAAACCGACCCCCTCCAGAATGTTGACATCAACTCCACCTTCGACTCTATCGCTGTCATCCAGAGCTTTATCCAGCGGGAAATCGAGGGTCAGCTTCGGCAGATGTTCCGGGAAGACTTGCCGTCCATCATCCACCGACTAAGTCAGCAATGGGTCAAGGCAAAAGTCGAAACCCCCTACAAGAAACAGAATCAAGACTCTCTCAAGAAAGCTCCACCAGCTGTTCCCAGACCACTGGGTATCAGCCGGTCAAGATCTGCTGGACACGACTTGGAAACGATGTCAACCCCAGATCTTTCAGCTCCGCACCTCGACAGGACCAGAACTGCTACCTCGGACATCCACCCACACACCTTGCTCCGACCTCTTGCATCAGTCCGTCGTCCTCAATCAACAACAGGAGTCTCGGCTACCCGACATACTTCCCCACTTTCCGCCCCGCCCGTCACTCATTCCAACTCTTCTACCAGCACTATCACTTCTAACGAACCCGGCACATTCCCCGATCTCGAACATTTTGATCCGACATACGGCCTCCGTCCGGAAGGCCTGCCTACCAAACCAATATTTAAAGGGTTTAGCAAACTATTCGCTCCTAATAAAGGTCTCGCTGACCTCGCGGAGGAGGGCTCGTCAGCGTCACAAAGTGTGGCTGATGGCGAAAGCGACTATCTCTCCTCGGATTCATTAGATGAAGATGATGACTATGAAGGCAAATCGTATGACTTTGTCGAATGGGGAGGCAGCAGCTCGGGAGTAAACACGACCCCTCCAGAAACAGCGGTCGAATACGAAACCATTCCTGCGATTGGGGGTGGAACGGTTACCCGGCCTCGCGTCATCCACGCTCAATCTCAAATCCAACCTTCAGCAGGGATATCCGCCTCTGCTGCTGGTTCACCCTCAACGGCGTCCGGCAAGCACGGTACTGTGCTATCACGTACAGGAAGCGGCAGCAACGGAAGTCGATCTGGCGGTGCCACCCCCAGTCTTCTATCTCGCAATCCAAGCAATCCATATTTCTCCGAACGCCCTGTTGGGCTGCCATCTATCTACCGGCACGGCAACTTATCAGGGTCCTTAGCTCCACTCTCTAGTGCACCTCCGGTAATGGGTACCTCGAGAAGACCGTATTCTTTCGCATACAGTGGTCCAAGTACAGACAACGTAACGATGAAACAGAAGGCAGCAGGATCAATCTATTCCGCACAGGACGAAGCATCCTATATCCAAAACGGTGGGGCTGTTAACCGGTATCCCCATCCTTACGATGTAGAGCGATCATTTAGTGTTCACGATGAAATCGAACATGAATATGAGGAAGATGTAGAAGAATACAGCTTTGATATGACTCATCCCTCACAACGGCAGCCTCAATTCCATAATCAAGTTCAACACCAATCACAAGACGACTACTTCTCTGCGAAGCCAACGGCGAGTTCTATTGCCTCTTCCCCACCTAATTCTGTACGCCCGTCTATATCTAAGCGGCGACTGTCCGTGTCCTCGAATGCGACGAATCGAACTTCGTATTCGGGCACCTCACCTTACCGACATCACCATCCCAACCATTCATCTGCATCTCTCGATCCCTCTTCATCCATTTCGAACCATCTTGCCGATCCAACCAAGATCGTCTTGCGACCTTCCCTTTTGAACAACTCAATACACCACCTCTCCACTCTCTCACACTCGAATCATACCCTCAGTCCTTACACCCGAAGCTTTGAACACTTTGCGGTACGAAGTGGGCCACCACGGCAGGGTTCATCATCACCAGCAATCGTCAGAACTTCGTCATCTGCAACGACTCTCAACCCTATGAACAATTCAGCGACGGGTCCTCCAAACGCTCCAGGTGGGGGTGCTTCAGGCAGCATTGGACGATCCAAAGGCGTGACGACAGCCGGAATTGTTGGACTTGGAGCTGCTACAAGGTTCGGCAAAAACAAAGCCAACGTCGCGGTTAAAGCTCGTCGGAAACGAATATTTAGAATCGGGGGAGCGAAGAAGGATGGTGTTGGTGACAGTGGTAATGGGTTAGCTGATGCTAGCATGACAGTCGAACCCGGAGATGATGTCCACGATGACGACGAGAGTCTATGGCATGAGGATAGCAGGTCGTATGGCAGTCAGATAGGGATGGGTGCGGCCTCTGAAGGAGTGGGTGGGAAGGGTAAAATGAAGGCGGGACATCGGAGACGGAGGCCTTCATTCGGGGCGAGCGGGACTGAGTTTGATGAGGCTGATATGGACCGGTATTTCAAGTCTATGCAGGATGTTGAAGATTCACCTCGGAATAAGGATAGAAGGTGACTCTACGCTAATTTACTCTACTCTTCATTCATGGGACGTTTCAACTTGTTAATTACATTTTTTGGTTGTATGGTGTATAGCAGTTAATATATACAATTCCTGCGTCGATTGGCATGCGGCCTGTGTAAGTTCTGTCATCAATCGCGAACTGTTCACAACGTGAGATCGGTCTGATTCGCGCTATCGATTGGAGCACCAGTACCTCAATTGGTAGACTCGCTTGAATATTTCCTCTACTACCACAGCCTTTTTAATCAAGTTAACTCTTAAGCCACCTCATACACTTATCAATGTGTCGTGTATAGCAGATGCCAGTGCAAATATCAGAAATTGCGTAAAATGAGTCTATGTGTGTCTACTAAGTTGTTACGGGGGTTAGTCAAGATAATGCCACATAAACCATCCTCTTCAATAAATAACAATATACGAGGTACATAATATAAAAATCATGCAATAGTCCTTCGGTGTCACGCATCATATTAATGCCCCAGAACAATCCAACCGCCATCCGTAAACTCTATTTCCGAACCATGAAGCGATAGGTCGTGTACCCACCAACGAGAGCAAATGCAGCCAAGCAAGCAATGATAGACGCAAACCATGCATATCCCTACACGTTTATGTATTAGCTTTAACGCAGTGTCAGCAGGGAGAGTAACGACTCACAGGCTCGTCTTGCCCAGGAACGTGCACGTTCATACCCCATAGCCCCGTCACAAGGTTCATTGGGATAAGGACAGTACCGAGGGCAGTGAGCTTCGAAAGGACGTCATTGATCTGGTTGTTCGCGTCCGTCATCTCGATAGATATTTGTGCCAGGTAGTTGGAATGCGATCGTGACAAAATCTTCTCGTAGTGATTCAAGTTCTGGGTCATCGTGATCAAATGGTCTTGGATGTCGGAGAGATATAGACCCTATGTCATATGACATTCAGTAAAACGTCGGTATAAGATGAAGGTGACCCTACAATATCACTGGTGGGAGCAACCCTCCAGTTCTCGTTGCACCTTTTCGCCAGTCCCTTGACAACATCTGCCTTGTTACCCATCAACCTTAACAGACCCATGACTTTTTTTCTGCACGTTCCAATCCTGCGTAACATGTCGCTTTGCTCGGCTTCCTTGAGGATCAATACGAGTTCATCGATGGAGTCGACTTCGTATTCAATACTTTGGATTAGAGGACCAAAGGCATCGGTGATGTCGTCAATTAATGCGTAGG
Source organism: Coprinopsis strossmayeri (assembly GCA_900156845.1). NCBI lineage: Eukaryota > Fungi > Basidiomycota > Agaricomycetes > Agaricales > Psathyrellaceae > Coprinopsis > Coprinopsis strossmayeri. Next base: position 112,926 of record FTPT01000018.1, on the reverse strand, counting down.
AAATCCAGTCAGAGGTGACAGAGATATAGTCTTTGAGTTGTTTGATCCGCCGACGGACGTTCTGGGGATGTGGTGTCGGGCGAAAGTGGAACTACAAAAATCGCTGTGAGAGTTTGTTCCGGGAAATGACGGTACCTCAACCTACGGAAAGAGTGCCTTCACGGAAGACGATGATGTACATATTCAGTGGTTCGAGGTATGTTGGGCTGTACGGATCCTGATCGAAACTTCGGAAACAAACGAGATAGTAGTTTCTAAAGAGTTCGATCTTTTCGCGGGTTTCTTCCATGAGAATGTCTTCCGTTGTAAGAGGATGGATGGAGAATACCTAGCAATCATAGTTTGGTTATAAATCCATTATCAAAGGGGGAAAAACATACCTTGCTCAACATCTTCATCTCCTCGTCCGTTGGACACATGATGTCCAGCCACCAGGTCCTGATGTCAGTATCGCCAGCGCCACCGTCTTTCTCAGGGATGATTAACCGCCTTGTACCATTTCCGTTCTCAGACTGACTCGTGGGCATCGCATTGGGATTAGGAGGGGAAAATGCCAGACTCGAAGCTGGTCGGTCCTTGACCGGCAAGTTATTAATGTTGGGATTTGACGCGGCTGGTTGGGATGCCTGGAAGGGAGGAGGTGGAGCTTGCGGAGGAGCGATACCGGTGAAGAGGTCTTCGAACGTCTGGCCTTCTGCTGGGAGTTCACTGAGACTTCTGGCATGAATGGTGGCATTTAAAGCATTAGAATAGAATGAGAAACGGTATGGCCGGTCGTGGCCCTGTCCTGTTGGATTGAGTATACGGTGGGGGGTTGGGGCGCCACCAAAAACATGATCTGAATACGGTTCCAGTCCTCCAGCAGTTGACCCAAACGCGTTCCCGAGCGGTCGGGAAACCAATTGCGGTAGTTTAGGTACGGGGTCCGTGGCTGCAGATTCGAAGAGGGATATCTTCCCTCCAAAGCCCTTCCGTTGCGGCCGGGGCCGGGGTGAATTGGATTGACTGATCTTTCGCTGCCGCAGTGCACGTTGGACAGATGCTCGATCTGAATGGGAATCGTCGATGAGATTGGACTGCCGGGTTTGATCCTCATTTGAAAATCTGGTTGTGGGTCCGTTAGACGAGGAAGCTCCGCCCAAATCGACGAGAGAATGTGGAGAGGTTCCAGCTCGAGTGATTATAGGAGCTGGAGCAAAGCGAGTTGCGGGTGTAGCGATGCCTAGAGTAGCCTTCTCAACAGCGGCGAAATGCTCCATTTGAGTAAAATCAAAGTGCGAGGTCGAGGTATTGGGCTGGTATGTGGGTAGGCCATAGTTCGAGGTAGACGTGTCTCCATTGTTCATAAGACTTTCCAATAACTGGGTGGGCGAGTGTCCTGAGTGGTCAAGAGGCTGCAGAGACCGATCTGAATGGGACCGACGAGGAACGAGAGTGTCGCCGTCGACGCTTCCTTCAATGTCAAGACCAACCAAAGTATTGGTGCCAGTGTTATGATTATAAGCTATTTCCTCTTCCTCCTCGTCGAGTGCAGTTGGAAAGACCGGTCTCTCTGGAGAATGGTGGGGCTGCTGCTGATGGTGTATACTTGGAGTCCTGGTTTCGTACGGAGAGCCAGAGATAGTTTCTCTGCGCGCTCTTGACAGCTGCATAGCCATGTCAACGTCCATTGTTCGCTGGCGTTCGCGAACATCGGGGTCGTTGGGATCAAATGAGCGAACGAGGGTTGGGGAGTGCCTGAGAGCAGGTCTGGCGGTAATATCCTCTGGGGTCGAGTCATTAGAATTGCGCTTCCTGACTGGTGAATGGTTGTGCAAGGATACTGGAGAACTGGACAGCACGTTGCTCTCGGACGGCGACGACCCCATTGTCGCAACTGGTTAACGTCGAGTTCCACAAAGTCTTGTTCAGCCGAGTCCGCGCTAGGCAACATGTGACATCAAATGGGAATCCTCTTCAGCGCCCTCGTTGTCTAATGGTTATGACGTCAGACTTCTAAATTTGATATCTGGAGGTTGCGAGTTCGAGTCTCGCCGGGGGTAATTGGAAATTACAAATACCGAAGGCGCTTTCATCGTTTTTTGCAGCCAAGGGCAGGGTGCTTGGTATGGAAGCCGTCAGAACGCATTGCCTGAAGGGAGTATCGAATTGAGGCTAGTCAGGTTTTTTACTGCTCCCGGTCACCTTCTGGTCTACAGCCGCACTTAATTATGGGATTTAGGGTCAACCTATAGCGCCATCGTCCCGCTGATATCGCATATTCTCGGAGCAAAATCAGACACAAATCAGCAGAAGGTTAGGACACCATGAGCATCGCTGCTTGGACCACGAATGGTTGCCTGTCACAGTTGATGGCAGATCATATCTCCGTTACGGACATAGTCCAGAGCCAATGCAATGTCAGTCTCGGGGGGCGCAACACGCACCACCAATTACTAGGAGACAGACATGTACCACCACAAATTACTTGTAGAAGTGTCACGCATAGTTACGGAGCGAACGCAATTTGTATGAGTGGCATCCGAATAAATACATACGAATAATCTAAGTTTTATTGTATGACTCCATCAGTCATTACTACCAGTAAGGCAATGGCATTCCTTGGAAAAGTAAAACATAGCAAAAAGCGTTTATGTATCATAAGAAAGCAGGACAGCGTATATAAAGAAATGAAGAGAAAGCATACTTATGCTAACATTGTGGTCGCACCGATAAGTATCACACGGATGAAGTACAACAGAAAAGTAAAACAAGAAGCCAGACATTCCAAACTGTAATAAAAATGGCGTGCTTATCGTGCCGGTTCGCCCGCAATTAAAGACTTGACCGGCGGAAGGGTAGGAGAGGTACTGGGACCACCAATACCATTTCTGATCGGGGGAATATATGCTGCCCGAGGCGAAGTGATAGGCGCTTCATTCGTAGGCGAAACAATCATCGCCAAAGAAGGAGACAGGGTCTGGAGTGGCCGTGCTGGTGGTGAGACAGGCGTCTTGGGAGTGAGCGACGAAGCAGGTGGCGACAACTTAGACGACGGAGAATTGACAGGTTGTGCAGGGGCGGGATGTGTAACCGGCGGGGGTGGCATGGACCCGGTGGACGGAGGATACGGATTAGATGATGAAGGAGCGGTCGAAACGGTCACGTTTGCCGGTGGTGCACTAGCTGTCGTGCCCGAAGGACCAGCAGAAGCAGATGCGGCAGTGGCCCTTCGTTTGTTGTTATGGACAGCAGAAGCAGAAGACGAGGACCGTGATCTTGTACTATCATCTCGGGCCGAATCTTCAACGTGCTTTCGCTTTCGGGAACCAGATGGCTGCGGAGTGCCTCCTCGGGAACGGTCACCGTTATTGGTCCGGCGTTGGGTTTGCGGGGGCATAGCAGGAGTGGTCACAGTACCCCAACGAGACCATGGTGGAGGTGCTAATTGATTGGGAGGGGGAGGGGGAGGCTGTAATGGTGATGGAGAATACATAGTTGGATTAACAGGAGCAAGATGCAAGATTTGCTCGTGATGAGTAGGCGCTGGGATGTGGTGCTGCGGTGGCGGCGGTGGCGGCAAGGCAACAGGAGGCGCCATATTGTGCTGATGCATGACTGTAGTCCTTGAGCTAGATCCAACGGGTACTGGGGGCGGTGCAAGGGTATCCGAACCAGGTTGGTAGTTCACCAGTTCAACGAAAAGGGTACGCCCGACTGGCTGAGAGAGCTTCTTGAATATTAGCTCCCGACTGAAGGTCTCCAACATTTCCTCGGTGTTGACATATACGTCGTCTTCCACTCTCCCTCCTATGTGAACTGTAATGGGTGAATAAATGAACTAGTTGAATCTCACAAACATGTAGACATACCCGATGGTCTTACTCGCACATCTGAATGTTCATAAGCTTTGCCTCTTCGGAGACAGCAGATAGGACATTGGAACACAGGACGCATTGACGGAGGGTGGTTCTTGTCAGGGAAGAACACACAACCCACATGGTACAACCTTTGACATTGCAGACATTCCACTGTCGGCTTATTCAGGAGATACCCAGTCACCCCTCGGCAAATGCAGCGTGTTGCGTCAGACCAATCTTTGTCAATGTCTTGACCGAAAGTAAACCGTGGCCGGCGTCGTTTCTTTGGTCTTGCGACCGCAGGCCTGGTGGCAAGAATACGATGAAGACCAGCAAGATCCAGCCCAAACGAGATGTCCGGGTTCGGAGAGACAGCAAACTGAATACGGAAGAGTTTGCGCATATAGTGACGAACTTGAGGAATGAACTCGGGCCGTTGATGGGCAGGTTGGGAGGTATACGACAGGAATTGGCCAATAGACGCCGACAATCTGTCGACCCGTTGCACAATGAAGTCAAGGTCTGAGAAATCTCTCGAGTAGTGCTTAGATATTTCAGGCGCCTTCCTCGCCAGGGCAGGGAGATAGCAGAAGTGCCAGCTGCGCTGCTTGTGAATAGTACCATTCCAGTGGTGATGGTCGCAAAAAGGACAGGATCCACCGTTTTTCGCACATTCGCCATGGAATCTCGCGAAACAATGGTCACATTGCACAGCATCTGAGACAACGCCTGCGGGAGGTGGCCTAACCGGATGGTTGCAAATGCAGGTGTAATATTCGTCGTTGGGGGGTGCGTCATCTTCTGGGCGAGTGCAGTCCCGAACATCAGCGAGAAGTTCTTCGCTATGCGTTTTTCCATGCTCGGGGCAATACCAAGGAAGCTCTTGCAACCACTGTTCGTGGAATCGCACTTGTTCGTTCAATTTCTCGAACAAAGGAAGGGAATACATTCGCAGATGGTTGGCAGCGTGTGATTGCCACTTCTTGATGGTTACGAACAAGTCTTCATCCTCTTCACGTTGATACCGGTTTCGTAACACATTATCACATTTGCTCTCCAGATCGAGCGCCCATTCAGCAGCTTTCTTCAACTCGGCGACCTCCGGGATGCTGAAATCCTTTTCCGATCTGGTCGCCAGGCGAAGAACTTCGGAAATGCGTGGTTTGGGACCATCACTATCAGCGGACGAAAGCCATGCCTTAGCCTGTTTCTTGAAGTCCAAGGCCTTTGCACGAGCAGCCATTAAGCGGTCGATGATAGTCAGGTCGATTGGAATGGCTGTGTCCATATCTGCGAATTCTTCAAGTTCTTCAATGGTCTTCACAGGTTGCTCCAAGACATTCTTCGCACGCTCTTCCCAATTGCTGCCCTCGCGCAGTCGTGCCTCCAGCATTTGCATGTGCCTGTTATCGGAAGGCAAGCCACACATTCGAGCGCGGTTCAGGAGTTGGCGAACTTCCTCCAGAGTGACAGATGATTCGTCACCATCATCTAGTTTATCTTCCATTTCTTTGACAAGCTGTTCCCGATCGACAATTTTCTCCACCTCTGTAAGCTCGTCCAGAAGGACGTTGAGAGACGACCCTTCAAGTAAGAGGTGTTTGCATTCCTGCAAGAACTCAGTCTTCTCTTGCTCATCAGGGGTCGCTTTCAACAAAGCGACGGCCTTCTCTTTCGTATCCTCGGCTTGTTGAGCTAATGTCTTCAGAGTGTTGATCTCCGGGCAGTCAAAGCCCAGATTTTCGACCTCCCGAAGGTGTGTGTAGAGTTCGTCGAGACCACGATCAGGACGGTCGTTGGGGTCTTCAGAGTTATGTTGATCTGCTGCTGAAGGTCGCCCTCGTCCGCGGCGGGAACGTTTCCGGCTTTGCTTGCGAATGATGAAGGAGTTCGCGAAATCTACCCATTCGTTCGCACGAGTAACGCATTTACGGAGATTCGTCATTTCTGGGAGCGGATAGTTGATACGGTCGCCTTCTGCCAAGAGAGCCCGAAGAGATCGAAGTGGTGGTCGGGCGCTTTCAGTAAGCAACTTTGAAAGTTTCGAGCGCCAGGCAGAGGGAATCGCTGCCCGTTCAGAAACTCGAGCAAGGGTATCGGCGAGATCTTCGTCACTAAATCGCTTGCGTAATGTGATGTTATGAGGCGGTCGGTTCTCGCAGAGAAGGTCGATGTGATCAACGCAAACGACTCGGTTGGTGCATTGGCAAACAACCTGAGAGAGGTAGCAAAATGCCTTGCAGACATGGCATTGATATTGCTCCTCTGGATGGTCTTCCTCATGCAAGATTTCCGTTAAATTGAGGGCACGAGCCTTCTTGCGATCTTCCATCTCTCGTTCAGTCATCTCTTTGAGACAATCCACCAGCCTGTCATGAATAGATCAGTTGCTGCTTGAATCGCATCAAACACGTTTCTTACCACATAGCTGTTTTAATGGACTGAGATTGTTGAGTGATGGTGATGAGAAGTTCATCATGGGAGAACACGGGAAGTTTGCGATGCTCCCTATAGCGTTGGACGCAATCTTTTCCAAGAGGAAGCCAATCAGGAAGTGCAAAGTTAACAGCTTCGTTGAAATTGAGCTGGCCGCGTTGCTCAATCAGATTGATTTCACCGGGAAGTAAAAGTGGAACACTTACCCCATGATTGAATCCTGCATGGTAAGCCTTCGGTAAAGTCACAACGAACTCACCCGCTCGTTGATTGCAGGCATATACACGAACACCAGCATCAGTAAGTCTTTGAGGGTTCATCAAAGTAACAAGTTGGAACAGAAGGTCGGGTTGAGCTTCAAACAGGTCAGGAGCCTCGCCCATGATCGCTGATTCAAACTTCTCGGCGTCCTCGCCCGGTATTCCGTACCAAGTCTTCGTCTCTCCCCAGTGCACTGCAGAAGGTTGGGAGGGGTGAATGGAATGTGGAAGTTATGAAGCTTACTGTAATTTATGCTGTAGGTATAATGGTCCTCATTATGCCAGCAGAATGTTGAAAACGCCATTCCAACGTAGGTCCAAGGAACAGTCATACCCGAAATATCAGATTTAATGAACCGCAGAAGAGAATCGGGCAAGATAGGGATGTTGTTCAGATTCCAAGGATCTTTGGAGGCAGGGTCGAGGGGATGAGTCTCCGTTGTCGGCATGGCACTGATTTATGTTAGCAGATCACCATAAAAGCTGGAAATGGACTTGCCTTCCATGGGTCGTAGAGTGTACATCTGCACCGTATTCAATTTCAACTGTTTCATGCGGAGAAGCTACCAGTCGCCAGAACTCTTCTTCGACGTCATATTCAGATACGGGGACATTGCCGACATAGTTAATCGTCTGGTCACTTTCATCTACCATTCTATTCGCAGAGCCGGACGGCGGATGCGTTTCAAACCAGAGCTTCCGGAATTCAAGGTCGCGCGCTTGGAATGTTGAGAGGCTATGCTCCGCCCCTTCGTCAAATCCAAAGTCGCCACCGGTTCCAGAGAGGCAAGTGAAGCAGAACCATTGCTCTTTGGGAATGAAGGTTAGCGGTGGATCCAGACAGAAAATGTGGAATCCTAAGTAGACTGATCAGACTTCTGATCAGATTTTGAACGGCTGTTAAGAATCTTACCGCAATCGCACCCATCGCATAATAACATTTCCTCGCCTCGGTTGCGTTTGTGACAGATTTCGCAGTGTTGCTACGAAGGGCATCTATTTTTAGTTGCTTTTTTTTACAAAGACGATGAATAAACGGACCTCTTGAGTGGCGTCCTTAGGAATTTGCTTATCATAGAACACGGGTGCAGGTACAGGAGTAACGGGTTTACGTGGGGCTATAGAAGCATTCGTCAAAGGCGCTGTTATAAATATAGGATGATGCTCACACTGTTCGACCGAGCTCGTCCTGGTACTCCGTCTAGGCCTTGATCCACTGGCCTTGTCTTTGCTTTCAGACTCATCGGGTGGTTCCGAAAGAGGACTCGAGGTCGTCGTGAGTGGGCTTCCGGGTGGACTGGTGCCCTCCGCAGAATTGGTTGTTGAAGTGTTCCATTTAGCACCTTTCGCAATACTAGGAAGATTTAAGTGAATCTTAAGAGGTGGTTCGCGGGCGGCATTGGGAGAGATTGTTGGGGGGTTGCGAGCCCGCTGTGTGTAATGCTCGAAGGGGAGAATCACTCTTGTATACGAATTCTTGATTTGCGTCGATAGACCAGGAATTCCACCATATCCAAGTATGCGTCCCAGATCTGACCATTTCTTCCCTTTGGTAACCTGAAAGGTATTTAACGTTTCCGACTATTTTTTTGACCGAGAGAAAATGAGCTTACAGCATCGTAGCCACCCAACTTCTGGACCTCCTTGCGCAGCAACCACAGGTCCAGTGGCTTATGATTAATCGTTGGGACTACCACACGAGGGTTTCCTTGTTGCTTGTGGAAGCGGTACAATTGCTCCAGAAAGTTGAGTTTTGCTCGGGAGGAAGCTTCAATCGAGTTCAATCGCTGCAATCGAGTTTTGAACCGGAAGTTCTATTTGTAAGAAGAAAGCGCGGTTTCCCAAAGTAAGCACATGCATTCAACTGAAGCTTTCGAGATGAGATACTCGCCTTGGTATCTGTAACAAATGGCATCTCCCATCCTTTGGGAGGAATGATCTTGCAGATCCCATAGGCCCTAGCCTGGTCTGAGATTGACCGGATGTAAGCCATGGGATCTTTAAATTCTTCAATGGTGGGGTAGAATTCAGGACAGTCCTCCAACCCAAAAGGTCTCTGCTCATTGCCCTTGGGCTTCACCCCTCTTGAAGACCCTGAGGTTTTCACCGTGGATAGATCCAATTCTGGTGATACCTGAATTGGCGGCATGTTGCGATACCGATCCGCCAGGTCCTCCATGCTTTCACCATCGTCGATCTCGTCCGAGCTCGACTTGGCTTGATTATTAAGAGCGGCAATGGCGTCGGTTTTGGATTTTCGGGGTGCTCGCTTAGGCTCTGTGACGGTAGGGTGAGAAGAGTCCTTTGAGTCGGATTTGTCGTCAAGATCAGTTTCAATAGGAACTGCGCCCTCAACAGGAATATCGAGGGACGAAATGAAGGTTGTAGCGGGTTTATCTGCAAGATTTGTGTGAGCACTGGCCGGACCAGGCTGTGACATGCTGTCGGAAGAAAATCGTGGAGATTTTCCCCTGCGAGAGGGCGTCCCGCGAGGCGTCGAGGCAGAGGGACTGCCGTGCATAATATCCAGAAATTATGTGGAGATTCCTGGAATATTTAGTGGCAGATTCCAAGGGTTATGAGGGTCAATGTGTTCAGGGAGAGAGTTGCGGAGTTCGAAGTTGTTAGGTTATGTTAGTCGAGGTGATTCTGTGTGGGTAAACTTCCTTTTATGTACATGCGTGGCTCAGGCTTCTTCCCGCCGTCACCCCCACGTCCAAACAACAAAATGTGCCATTCCCCCTTCAAAAAAACAAGCCAACAACACCACCATAATCCTCAATGCTCCCTGGTAATACTTCCTATAATATTCCCATTGCCACCCAGCTATGGACGACTTTTTTGGCGACACGTTTGCCTCTCCGCTGCTTTAGGCAACACAACGGCCCACTAAACCCATGCGGATCGGTCAGCTTCTCGGATTTCCTTGGATGTCGTCCCTCGCATAAGAATCCCCACCCGCAAGCCCACAGCTCGCCAAACTAATATCTAAAACAATTTCAGAGCAAAGGCCCAAGCTATCATTCTCCTCTGCATTGCTAATGCATTCTTCGGTGGGTATCTTGATCTTAGCCTTTCAGAGAATCCCACCAGGCATATTCTGCCGTAATAACCTGCCGCGTTGATGCTTCCGCGATGTCAGAGCCAATATGTCTCGAGAGACCGAAATAAATCCTTCTATAGCATTCTCGGCTCGCACTCTCCCCCCTTGAAAGGTTTATAAGAGGAACGGGTCCTGGACTGAGCAGGGGAAAGGTGTTCCATCTCCCATTGTATTGCCGATCGGCGCCGGATCTCAATTGCCTGGTGTTCCGCTTTAGGCAAGACGCACTTGGATGACACGCCTCACCAATACAACGCCTGAATAATGCACTCGAAGGAGCCTGTACCATGAGGCCTTCCTGGTAGGTAGCACGGTCATATAGGACCTGCTTCAGGTTATTATTCCTGCTTCTTGGCACCTACCCAGCCAGTTTGATGAGCCCGCGACGGACCAGTGGGTCCAGGAACATATACCAGACATGGATGGGAGGCTGTGCAGACCGCGTCAATGCCGGACATCGCCGTTTGGCATGTGCCAAACCATGATACATGAAACATCAACAAAAGACTTCGACGAGATTCGACTCGAAGGCTGAAACTCCCTCGCCCGTGGCGCTGGGACCCTCTGACTAGGTCCAACTAACGCACATCTTTTTTCCGCATATTGTGGGACCCAGACATGAACGGATGGGGCGTCTGAGCTATTGTCGCGAGGCTATCGGAGGGCGAATCTCATGACCTAAGTGGGATCAAGATCTGTGTCAAATGGCTAATCAAACTCAATGGGCACCATAACCATATGCAAAGTAGCCGATGGACACTTCTTATTTCACAGTAAGGACTGGAAGCTTCTAGTCTTTTGTCAGTAGTAATAGCATCTATTATCGGCGACCCCGTGACTACTATTAATCTATTACGTCTGTCACCCGTTGTCGTCTCTAAATTAAGCCGTTGATTGGCCGTTCGCCTTCCAATACCGCCGCCCGATGTTCGCACAAACGATAATGCCTATAGCCACAGTAACTGCCCGGAACACAATATACGGATTTCTTGAGCCAAAAAAGAAAGCAGAAGCCCCTACCAGGGCAAATAGCCAGCGAATGGGAATCCTGTTCTGAAATCTGCAGTAGAAGGTCAGGGAACGAGGTAAAAAAAAAAAGTGGCAAGATTAGTTACTCACGCAACTGGCACAAGGACCCGGTTTGGTGTCCATGAGACATAATCGACAAGGATGAGAAAGGGAGCCACATTGAGAACATTATGATCTCCGTTAAAAGGGGTGGTGAACCCAGCCGTTACCAGCGTTCGAACCCACACAGCCAAAATGGATGCCACAAGTGGTAACAGCCATGTCATTAAGAGGAGTAAATGACCATTGAAATTGATGATATCCTGCTTCGTGGATTTTGGCCCATCAAATTTTTGATTGTCCCTCGGCCAGTGTCCGCTTGCTGGCTGATTGTCTTCTGAACCCCGGGGAGTGTCCAAGTTCTGCTCCGAAGTCGAGCAGGTAGATAGATGGAAAACCCAACAGCCGAGGAACGCGACTTGCCATGGGATGAATAGGAGGATAGCCACAGATAGAACAGCGATGGATGCCAATGTATTTTTGGATCCACTGGTTCTGGGATCAGCCCTGTGCTGAGCCTTAGTCCTGAGAAGCGATGAGGACGGTGATTGAGCATGATATGTTTCAGTGCGGAGAAAAAGCAAACCAACCTAGATGGAAATAATGATTTAACGGTCGATATGATAGACACCAAGACTGATAAGAAACCCCAAGTCAAGACGACAAGCCCGCTGGATATAATGGTGATCAACGGCGCGATGACGGAGAACCACCCTTCTCCCCCATTACCCAGGTATTGCGTTTTAGAAAAGGGGACAAACGACAACAAAAAAGTAACCACCAGCAACCGGGGCAGAAGTTTCCTGTTAAAGGCATCGAGAGCCAGGGAAACCGGCGCAACATGCCCTAGAATGAAGTTAGCATTTATGCAATAGAGAAATGCAAATGACTTGTACCTTTCGAATCCATGGAGTAAAATAGATTCAAAGTTACTATTCCCACAGCCCAAGATAGAACAGACATCCAATATCTTGTCGCCCATCGAGAGAGAGTTGCTGGCCAGTCTACCGTAATATGAATACCCTGTATGGGTTGTTCACATTCCGCCAACTTCGAGGAATATATGGTGAACCCGACGCCATGTGATGGGAGGTCGGGATTGGGTATAAATGGAGCGGGTGAATGCGTATGAAGAATGGTTCGAGAGTCACCTCGACTTCGAAGCGGGAAATAATGGGTTTCGTCCGGATTCGAACGATGGACGAGAAGAGGGGGAAAGAGGATGTCTGCATGGAGAGTGTGAGCGTAAATATGCAACAGTACAACAGTGTTCGGGCGCTTACTGGAACATTTGGGCCCCGTTTGACCTATTGCTACTACACGATAAGCGACAAGAGTATGCGATAGGAGGGAGGGGAATCGGAATTCATTCTTCAAAGACGCTGGATCGACAAGTGGAGCTGTAATACCGCCTGCTATAGCAGCTAACAGCACTTTATACGTAAGTCTCCATAGATGTGTAACGCAGATCGGGCCAGCTTACCGAGCATGCCAGCAGGCTCCTCATGAATGACATCCTGTTCTATGCCCGCAACAAGCCACCCCCTCCCATCGGTATCATCCACTTTGAGAATGACAGATTCCGCATCTCCAGGCGCTAACTCTGCTTCGAATAATACAACACCTTCTGATTCGTCCGAACCCTCTTTAGGCACAGGGAAAGGTTTTCCCGGAATAGGGCTAGGAAGAAGCTTCAGAGTCGTTGGTGTCAAGGAGGAACATCTGCCCTTGCTGCATTTGAAGATAGAGACGCGCAGTGGGATGTGACGCTGAGGACCGATAGAGTTAATAGTCCCTTTCGAAAGAAGGACTGTCAAACTGAGTTTAGCGCCTTCTGACTTCGTCCGCGGTAAGGGTAAACGGTATAAGCCAGCATCAGATGTTGCCGGAGTTGTCAAAACCAGCGTACTGCCTGCAGGCAGAGTCTTTGCAGCGCCCACGTCATTCGATTCCAGATTCTGAGGTCCTGAGACATCCGGAGGCAATATGTGGCCGTCTCTGAGCCATCGGTCCAAGACTTCCACGACATCAGGCGTCGACCTAGAAGGCGCTAATTCTAGCACAGCACGGGCTATTCGCCAGCGAACTTGATGGCACCAGACAATGACCTCATGCCCAGCTCCAGTCCAAGATCCTTCCAAGGCAGATGTAAAAAGCGTCCTTCGGAAACCATCCGTAGTGGGAGCAGGCAGTATGCATGATTCGGAAGGTATCATCTTGTCTGTGGCCCCACCACAAAGAGAGACAATCGGTGTCCTATCCTCAGCCAGATGCTTGTACACGTTGGAGTAGACTGCATCAACACTAGCCTCGAACCGCGCTGGAGGAAGAGCGAACGGAGTGGCCATGGTTATGATCGCGGAGATGTTCTGTGAGGGTAGGAGTGAGGTTGCCACTATACCACCCATAGAATGTCCAAGGACGGTTATTTTTGTGCCCGGTGGATACAGTGATAGAATATAAGAGATAGCTTCGCTTGTATATTCGATTTGAGATTGGAGAGTCGTCCCATGGAATGCAGACAAGTCTTCGTTGAACTCGACTGCCAGCTCGGGTCAACATGCCTCTCAGGTCATAGCGAGAAAAGCAAAAGCATACCAGCATACACGTCTAGCGGTCGATTCTTGTTGGTCCGAGATGCAAATTCTGGAGATATGTGTCCCGGAGATCCATAGTACTGTCTCGCCGCAGAGGAGGCAATGGACCTGACTTGATGGGAGGAACCTGCATTTCCTGGAATGAACAAGACTGGCAGGCTATTTCCAATCTACGACTCGTTAGTCCAATCAGAGTTGCGGTGTACAGGCATTGGGAACGCACCTGAGCAGCATCCCAGCTAACTTCTCTGTAGAGCCATAGGGAATACCGGCTCGCTAACGGCGACCACGAGGAATCCAAGCCAGTTTGGAGGACGTATGAAGGAGACATCCACGACATCCGGCATCCTTGAGGAGAAAGCGCGTTGCCAGCATCCTGTGCCGCAAAGTAAAGGCCCAATACTGTCAATAGAGACGTGGATGCAAGCAACACTTTGAAGAAAGGCGCCATCTGCATCCGACACGCCGACTGTGTCTTTTGTTGCAAGTCTTCTGGGTCTGTTTCGAGCTTGGATATTAATACAGAGAACTGCATAAACAACAGCCCTGTTACATGGGGCACTGCTCGCTGTCGAGAACAGAAGATCACCCGTTATCGGTCGCGCGTTGATTGTCAACTTGGTGAAGAGAACTTATATTGCCTCAATTACGACAACTGCAATTAAATTGGCTTGAAACCGTTGTGATTGCACACTAAGTAATGTTATACGATGTAAAATGAATGCTGTGAATTGCAAGATGAGAGACGAGCGCCGCTGTTTCAGCACAGGAGCCCAAAAAATGAAAAAGAGGGGTGGAGAATCGTGACGCAAGCACATCAAGAACGAAGAATATGCATTTACTCGTCCGCGGGAGCATCGCCAGCCTCGTCCTTGCCGTCCGAAGGCTTGTCGGCTACACATGGCGTTAATAAGAGAAAAGGATGGGTGTATGCGGAGGTAACTTACCAGAGTCCTGCATATCCGAGGTCCATAGTGTCAAGTTATCTCGGAGGAGTTGCATGATCAATGTGGAGTCCTTGTAGCTCTCTTCTGAAAGGGTGTCGAGCTCAGCAATAGCATCGTCAAATGCTTGCTTGGCGAGGTGGCAAGCACGATCAGGGCTATTGAGGATTTCGTAGTAGAAGACGGAGAAGTTGAGGGCAAGGCCAAGGCGGATGGGGTGTGTGGGAGGCAATTCTGTCACTGCGACGTCGGAGGCTGCCTTGTAGGCTTCAAGAGACTTATCAGCACTGTCCTTGCGCTTATCGCCAGTGGCGAACTCGGCAAGATAACGGTGGTAGTCACCCATCCTGATAAGAGAGTCAGTTGTCGGGCGTGAGAATCATAGTAAAAGTTGCTCACATCTTGTGGTAGAAGACCTTGGATTCACCAGAGGCTGCTGAGGGGATGAGGTGCTTATCGAGAACGTCGAGGATGTCCTCGCAGATCTTGGCGAGCTCGCTCTCGATCTTTTCTCTGTAGCCCTTGATCATCTGCACTTGGGCCTCATTGCCTTTCGACTCCTCCTTCTGCTCGATCGATGAGACAATTCGCCACGATGCCCGGCGGGCACCAATAACGTTCTTGTAGGCGACGGAGAGGAGATTTCGCTCCTCAACGGTGAGTTCCTGGTCTGACGAAGCGACGCGCTTCATGTTCTCGACCATCTCTGTAGTGGCGTGGTTAGCACAAAGGCTACAAGGAGGACACTAGACGCACCTTCATATCGCTCAGCCTGCTCAGCGAGCTTGGCGAGGTAGACGGAATCTTCACGCGATTGAGACATCTGGGAGGTGGGTGAATATCACACGACGCGTAAAAGACGCGTCCAATAGACATACTTGGATATTAGATAAAAAGGGTAGGAAACTGTTGGGGATAGAAATTAGCGGGGGAGCGATGGAGGACGATGACGGCGGGGAGAACGTACGATGGCGGGGACGATAAGTGATAGGGCAGCAGGGGAGGGTGTTGATGGGCAGAAAAGGCAAGAAAAGCCAACCTAAATTAAAACCCTTTCAACCTTGGGCAGAGGGTTTGGTATCCACACACGTGATCTCAACAGGGCAAAGGGTTGCACCACTATCTCACGTGGCTGTTTCTGCATCGAACATTCCATCTCGGAAAGCAAGCACTTCGGGTTCTTCCGTTGTCTTGTCACTGTTTTGGTCAATCTGCGATGTACAGCAGGAAGCTTTGTTGTCCAGAGGCAGTGTATGTTATTCTCGAACCTTCACAAGTACGTGTACGTCGTGATGCGACCTATCAAACATCGATGCCAAGGGACCAGTTTCCTTGCCGCAACTGAGGTCTCGCATTGCGAATGACCCTAGAGCGCCTCTAGTATACGTCCATCATTCCGAGTCGTATTATAGTAAATCGATTTCTTATCCTAATAACACTGTAGCCAAACGCAAGGCGACCGAGTCTTCGGGCTCCAAGTTCAAACAAAAGTGCAACCTATGTACGTGTTGAAGAAAAGGTCATGAAGACACCCTGTCTTCTCTCGCGAGGGTTTAATTGCAGTGGAATGGAAGGTCTCCCAGCTCATAAGCGGATTGTAACCAAAGATCAGCTTTTTTGCCGCTATGAGAGGACACATTCGGTAAGTCGTATCCGTTTCTGTATATTAGCATACCTAGGTTGCATTTGACCAGCAACGTTAAAGTCTATTGGAACGTTCAAGCTCACTGGGAAATATGGAATCGACTCGAGTGCCCCAGGCCTTCACAATCCCATACAATATTGAATGAATAGAGTCGATTAAGCATTGTATTTATGCTCTTTAATACTGGCCCTTTTTTACGCGGGGCTTGTACTTGGACGCGTCCAATTTCCAAATATAATCAGCGCGTCGTGGTCACGTAACGGTAGCAATTTCAAAATCAATTCAGACATTGACAAGGTTGGACGACTCTTTCTCTCCTCTCTACCCGTTCCATTATTCCCTTGCACCATGCCTTCCAAACGAAAGGCCGCAGGAGAGTCCGCCGCGGCAAAGAAGAAACTCAAGCTCGTCGAAGAGGGTGCTTCCAGGGTAGACACTATCCTCAACGACGCGCCAAACTTTGATATACCTGAGGAGAAAAGCGAGATACACGAGCAACTGCTACAGTTGGCTCAGTGAAGCCAAAACCCAAGTCTGACGAGGAGATTGACGAAGAGGTCGAGAAGCTTGCCACTGCTGTCCGAAGTGGAATAAAAAAACAGATGAGCGTACGTCTTTCTTGTCCTCGACGCGTCGCTGAGCTCTGTATCTCTTATCTCGCTCTGTTTCTTCATAGTGGAAGCCCTCCTGAAAAACGGGGAGCGCAAAGTGGCTTTACGATGGTGTCTGTAACGACCCTAAAGTCTTTGGACTTCTTTTGGGACTCGATGGCCCACCGACATTTAAAGCCAAAAAATTCACTCCTGACGCCTTTCTTGACGCCGTAGGCCATTTCCACGGGTCTGTCAGGTGCGTACAGTCTCTGGCCTTGTATTCGTTTCTCAGCCTGACACATTCAGATACAATGACCTCTATCTTCGGAGTGATGTTAATGTCCGCTGGCCAGGAGACGGCACCTTCAAGCTAAGCGGAAACTACGGCATTTGAGGATGGGATTAGCTCCTGCCCGCCTCTTTCTACTAGTTTCGTCACAAGCGCTTGTATTCCTTCGTTTCAATTCTTATTACCTTCTTCCTAATAACGCAGTTACTTGTCCGACGTGTACATACTTACCTACATTCTACCTCAATTGATTTCTGATTTTCTGATGAGGTACCTTATTGATGCCGATCAATATCCATTTGCCCGAAACGTCAGCCAGCGACGACTTGCGCAATCGTGGACCTTTGCCTCAACCCTTGTCGCAAAACCCAAGCCTCAAAAATGCCCCAGCAGGATGGTGCCAGGGTTCCCCCTGCGGCGAACCCAGCTGACCAGGAGCCGAGTGCAGGCCAGAAAGTCTTCAAACTAATTCAGGTCAGTGGTAGACATAGCCTCCGCGAAATTTCAAGGTTTTCATGACCCTGTGCGATATCTTCAGCAATGTGTCATGATATATACTGCCACCCAGCTCGGTACGCTTTGTCCCTGTGTTATTGGCGAATGTAGCGACTGAGCAAGGATCCTAGCCCAGAAATTCTTGTTTCCTCAGGCACCACCGACGACTTCCCCGGCGCCTGCACCCCCAGGGGTTGGCCAACAGACAGGCACCCTGGCACAGGTGAAGACACCTCCTGTCGCAAACCCATGGCTTCTACCTCCGAAAGAGGTCCATCTTGCATGGCCTCTCCGACAAACTCTCGACCTCCATGTTTACCTCTCGACGGATCCTGTTGGCGACGTGTTCGGCCATCCGGAAGACCTTCCTCAATTTACTTGGGGAAGCATAGACTTTGGCGGGTGGTCGGAATCGAGGACAGCGCAATATGAAATCAAGTTTCCCAAGGTACGCGCTCTTGCTTTTTCAATCAAGTGTTTGTTCGTTAAACCAGTATTCGATGACAGAGCGTCCTTAATAACGGCTCGTTATGGGCCGATATATTCCTCACGAAAGACGGATCCAGTCCCAACCCGGCCAAATCTACATATAAACGCCAAAATGTCCACCACATTCGTAAACGTATGGGATCAACTTGTTCACCGTACCTGCAATTTTTTGATATGATGTTCATTTCAGTCTTGACACCGTACCTTGCGAAGCCGAAGACACGAAAGGAAAAGAGTTTACTATCTTCCCAGGAAGAAGAAGACGAAGTTGAGGAAATTTCGACTGAAGAGGCAAGCCATTTCTAGTCTAGGGCGTATGCCGATATCTGACTTCACGTCGTTCAGCCGGATGTCTTTGTCCCGCATTGGCACCAGGTAAGCTCAACTCCATCCCAGCCGTATACACTTGCTCAAGCTTTCACAGAACGTGACTCTTGCCTTGGTCTCTGACCCGTCTGTTATCCCATATCAGACGCTCCCTCCGCCCCTCAGAGAACGTAAGTCCATCTCCTTCCTCGCATTGAGATAATAATATACATAACACAAATTCTTCAGACGTTCACCTAGTCCGGAACAAAAGGGATGAGACGGGAACAAAGGGATACTACTACCCTATCATCTTCCCGAATGAATTCTGGCACTTGAGGTCTCACTATATCGAGCTAAACAGCACGACGACCTCTCTCCCAATTCAGTTCACCTTCCAACCCATGTCATTCTTAAAATTCCAAATGTTCGCTTCAATGACCCATGGCTTTAACGAGGCCGCGAAGAACGGCGGCGGAGCGTCTGAGATAGATGAGCTGAAACGCATGTTGCTTGAGACCAATCCCTGGTTCTTGGGTTTGACCGGTCTCGTTAGCATCCTTCACGTTGTGTGAGTTCATGCTGATCGGGATACATGGGCGTTGTCTGACGCAATAGCACAGGTTTGAGATGCTAGCGTTCAGTTCGGATGTTTCCCATTGGCGCCATAAGAAAGAGATGGTGGGCGTCTCTGTCAGGTGAGTCACGAAGTTTTAATAGTGTGATCTCCACTCAATGGATCGTCATTTGATGCTGTGCCCTTCAAGAACGGTGTGTGGTAGTTTCATCACGACCTTGTTGAGATATGTCAGGCTTATCATCCTCATTGTTAGATTATCACCAACGTTTTTGTACAAATCGTTGTGCTGCTGTATCTCATCGATAACAACGACAACACGAGTTGGATGATCCTTATGGGCTCTGGCATCGGTGTGGTAATTGAAGCATGGAAGGTGATTGATGGTTTTCCCAGTCTTTGGTTCAGTTTTCACATTGTTCTCGATTTCCCTAGATCACCAAAGCCGTCGACATCAGTTTGGTCCCGTCAGAGTCAGGTGCATTGCTACCATATAGGCTGGATATCAAAGGTATGCATAAACACCCGGCATTTTCCATTCGTGTACGTGTGGCTAACTCGGGCCGTCTTAAAACAGACAAACATGTTCTTAGTGAAGATGAAAAGAAGACTCAAGAGTGGGTGTTTTAATTCCTTGTGGATGTCTTTTAAGTCTGATAGCGGATTAGATACGACCGGCTGGCGTTCCGATACGTTTCATATGTTGCGATTCCAACTCTCGTCGGATATACCGTGTATTCCCTGCTGTATGAGAAACACAAGGGATGGTATAGTTTCATCATTTCGACTCTGACTTCCTATGTCTACATGTTCGGATTCGTAAGTTCGGATTGCTTTCAAGTCCGTATCTGGCATAACCTTCTCTGGTCTAGGCACAACTTGTCCCACAGTTAATTATCAACTACAAACTTAAGGTGCGTCATACCATGGTTCTTGTATGTAGCGGCTATTTACGGAGTGCTGGGACCACAGAGCGTTGCACATATGCCTATGAAGGCGATGATATACAAGACCTTGTCGACTGTCGTTGACGATCTTTTTGCGTAAGACTCTTGGCTTCTTCGGACCTTCTCGTGTGATCTCACCATTGCGTGGTCCAGGTTTTGTATCAAGATGCCCTTCCTTCACCGCCTTGCTTGCTTCCGGTAAAATTATCTCTCCGGCTACTTTAGCACTTGGACCAAATCACTAATTGTATCCTAGGGACGATGTCGTGTTCCTCATCTTTTTGTACCAGGTACGCGGCGACGGTCGGCCAATTATTAAAAGATACTGATGGAGATGTCACAGAGGTGGATATACCGGGTTGACCCCAAGCGAGTCAACGAATATGGACAAGTGGGCGAAGCCGACGTGGCTGCTGCGGAGCAGATAGGGTCGAAGAAGACGCAGTAAACAAGCCCTGATAAGATACTAACCTTACTGTGTATTCTTAATTCCTATTCCTCGGGGAAATGGGAAGAAAGCGGCAACTCCGCTCGTTAATACCTGGTTTCGCGGGGTGATTCGTCATGGTTTACTAACGGTCCATGCCCACGCAGCTGATAGCGCACGTTTCTTGTTGTAATTATTTTTGTGGGGAATATTATAGACGATATCAAATGTGTGGCTGAAATCATAAATGGACGTAGGTCCGGATATCCGATTTCGGAAGGCCTCTCCGCTTAGGTGCATTGGGCCAAACGCCTTCTTTCCCTTCTCCACCGTCATCCTCAGCAGCCCCAAACAAATGTCCGTCGCCGTGGTTGGCGACCAAGGCGCTGCGTTTGCCTGTCGTTGCTTGAATGTTCGCATTCAGACAGCGACCCCAACTACGGCGCCACCGGAGTCCGTTGACGACCCTGCCTATACCCAGGTCTACGTAGGCGAGGGCATCGAGACTGTAAGTTCTTCAAAAGAAATATTGTTTCTGTATGCTCACCGGACGTCTTTAGAAACACACTCACCTCACTTTGCGCAGTCGGAAGCGCGTCTCAACCATCCCGGGCACTAATCGATATTCGCGATATACGACCCTGACTTGCCTCTCCTGTAATATCCCAGTCTACCGTGTTTTTCAAGTCGTCTCTACAGACATCGAAGGCAAGGATGGCCCGATTTCACCTTCCGAAGACTACGCCGAAAAGGAGATTATGAAGAGTCTTAATGGATGGATTGAAGTCAGCAAGGGTCTTTTGGTGCGTCTAGATTACCTCTCCCATGAAAGCCGTGGTTTCTGCCCCGTGGAGGGCTTTTTTCCCTCTGAGACTTTCGATTTTTTTATATTGAAAATCTCCTAGTTGGCAATAATAATGACTGATGGGCTGTATAGACAGGGGAAGCGATAATCAAGGCTCAGTCGGCAAATGAATACTCTTCAGTATACAATGTCATTGTGCCGCCTCTGTCCCCCTCACGACCACCTGCGGTCCGCAGTGTATCCCAAGAGTCCGAGCGTTCTAGGTCACCATCTCTGGAGACCCCAAGCTATTTTTCGCATGTGAAAGCTGTCCTACCACCTCCGCCATTTACTCCGTCACACCCGGTCTTCTTACATCTCGCTCAATTAGCCCACGACGAGTCACAAGCTCGCCGGGCAGCCGCAGAGAACTACGTCGCGGAAATAATTCAACAAAAGACCGCCGAGATCGAGAAAGGAGATGAAGCTATACGACAACAGATTGAAGCTATTTGGCGTCGATTTAGGGACAGCATTAAAGAAGCTCACGCGCAAGCCCTCTTAGCTCCCCGTTCCACCATGAGACGGTCTTCAAGATCCGGGGAAAGACGCTCGGGTCGCTCAATAAGCCCAGCTTCTGGTGTCGCAGTATCTGTCAGAGATTTTGTTCCTGTCTCTGTTCCCGCAAGACGGACAAGTTCTCCACCCGTGCGCCCATCTGCCCTTTCTGCTTCCCTTGTTACAACATCTTTCCATCACCCAAGGGCTCAGCGGGATATGTCATCATCTCAAGGATCGGATACACCAGATTCCGAGTCAAGTAAAACGCTGTCCACGGCATCGGGATCCTCGACCCTTGTTCAGCAACCCGCTGTAGATGGGATCAACATTCTTCAATTCCGCCGCAACATTAATGACGATATCAATACGCAAGCGAGTTATCGCTTCTTCAGGATTGAGCAAGAAGATATAGCACGGGGGAAACGACAAAGAGAAGAAGAAGCCATTCGGAAGGCCGAAAGTGCACAAGGTGACAAGAAAGAAGCGCCTACGTCGCCGTCGGGAGACGCAACGGCGCCCTCGACGGAACCTACCGCGTCTTCCTCGACCAAGCCCGAAGCTCAGCAAACAAATAATAATGATACTGAACAGTCCGATTCCAATCTTCCGCGAGGGAGGCAAAGGAAGGGAAAACGCAAGGTGACATTTGACGTTGAGCCGGATGTTGTAACCACCCAAAAGGAAACCGAACCAGACCGGGAGGACGCCATTGAAGAGGAGACAGAGGACCCACGGGGTGAGAACTTTAATTTGGATCCCTAACAAAGGCTTACTATCAAGATTTCATCAACGTACAGAAATGATCTTTAGCATGGAAGACTTGGAGGGGGACGAAAAGAAAACACTGCCAGCCGCAACTTTGCCTTTGCTCGAACAACTGACAATACCCAGGACTACGCGCATTGGAAGAGCGCGTCTCCAAGTCATGCCTGAAGAATTGGCGAGCTTGCGACCTTCTTCCCTACCTGCACCTTCTCATATACGTCCTATTCGGAGTCAGCCCGGGGTTGACTCTTCTTCCACAAGCGCTATGATGCTATCACTGCCCCAGTATTCCAATCCTCTAACTCGCCGTCCTCCTCGGACGAACGGGACAAAGGGAACTCTTTCTCCAGCCAAAGGTGAGAAAAAATCAATTTCATCGATATAAATCTCATTCAACGTCTCCAATATAGATTCAGATAGTCAACAGGGTTCCTGGAGTGCAGATGGCCGGAGCTGGCAGAGTTTCATTCGTGCTGTTGCGCCTACGACTATACCGGAGGAGAGTGAAACAGAGACAGGCGAGACAGGCGAAGGTGAAGATAATGTGGCCAAACAAGCATCAGCTCCCATCCCACAGAGTAAGAGCAAAGATGGTAAGTACGGCAGCAGACAATTTGACTTTCATCTCCTGACGTGAATCGCTTAGATCGCGGTGCATCTCATTATAATGCCGGTATACCTGGTTCTCTCCCTATTCGGATTCATATGAAGACTACAGCCCGACAGCCGCTAAGCCTTGCATCCTACCAGCCACAGTCTGCAATAGCAGAGCAACAGCAACAACAGGAATCGGAACCCGCTGTTCCCGTTAACGGGAAGCATAAACCTTCCAGTACCGCAATTCGGAAAGCTCTGTACGCCGAGCGCGATCGATCTCGATCCATGGACCCCGGTACCATGGACTTTACGACATCGGATGAAGAGGACGATGAAGAAGATGAGAGCAGTGAAGATGAAGATGACCGTGCTCGTATCGAGGCGTACCTGGCAACGAGCCGTGGTCGCAGACGAGCCTTGAAAATCTTACGAGCAAGAAGTGAACTTCCTGATTCCGGAATGTGGCGTAGCTTGGCGTCATAGGGTGCATCTTGACGGAGACCAGTTGGACTCTGCTTGTCTGTCACGTAAGGGTGTGACGGGAAGCTTTGGACGGTTATCAGTCCACGGTCATGTTGTTTTCTTCGCTTTGTGAAACAGTTATTTAAGACGGTGAACTTCTATCGAACGAGACACCTGACTGCCCTGCATTTCGAACTTTGTTGACCGGTGACCCCGCGACTATTGCATTTGTACCCAGTACTTCACCTCTTTCACCTCTTTATGCATAGCAGTTTTTGATTTCAGATTTCAGCAAGCACATCTTCTTAAATTATACTACCTCCAAGTTTAGTCATAATACCGGCAACGGCTGTGATAACGAGCTGTATGTAATAACCTACTTGTACATTTTAATCACCCTTGTAATCTCAATCGAATTCCCAGTGTTTTTTTGGTGTATTAGCGGTTGCATGGAGAGCGGTGGTACATAAGAAAACATATTACAAGCAATATGAAACTACGTACATAAAACTTAAGTGAAACATTATATGAGAGCAGAAACAGAAAAGCGAGTCTATGGCACAAGTAGGTATTTAAGCAAAGCGAGCGAAGATGTCCCCAAAGAAACGAGGCCAGAGAGAAAGGAATACAGAGAGTAAAAAGTAAACGAATGTCGAAACAATAAAATTTATAAGTCTAGCCAGTGTCACCGTCCTTTGCTATAGGATGTGATGATGTCGGTGGGGCAGAGGAAGGTTTAGGAGAATCCGAAGGCGGTTTTTGTGAACCGAGAGACAGGCTCGCAGCACCGAGTTTTACCTTGATCTTCTTGGGTGGATCGTCGCCCACCTTACTCCGATTCACACCCGCCTCCTTCAGAAGCACTTGATCAACTTTCTTCGATTTACGCAACCGTTCCAGGAGCTCATCGTCGTCGTTGTCGTTCCGCCGCCGCTTCTCCGCTAGTCGCATCGACCCTAGGGTGAATTTAGAGGGAGGTGCTGGAGACTGGCCACGCGGGACAGGGACCCGGGTCTCAAGAGGCCTATCCTCGTCTTCGTGTTCTTCCTCTGGAGACGCAGGCGCTTGTTTCTGTGGTAGAGAAGCAGCTGTCAAGTGGGGCGTGGGAGGAATTGAAACTTGCGCCGGTGATGTGCCCTTGGGTTCGTTGTCTTGCGACTGAGGCTCGTCGTCATCGTCGTTGTATTCCAAGAGTGATCCAAGCCCTGGAGACCGCAACGGAGGCTTTGGCGGTTGGGGTCTACCAGCCGATATGCCCGGTCTACGTTTCCGTTTGAGGCTGGAAATTGGTACCGAGGAAAGAAGAGTATTAGGTTTCTGCCAATGCAGGGGAACAGAAACAACGTTCGTGTCATCCTCCTCATCGTCGCGATTGAAGTAATTTTCTTCGTCCGTATCGAGCATGCCCCGACTTGGCCCTGCCCAGGCTCGTGGATCGACAGAGCTAGAAACATTTTCGTGAGAATGTTTCAATACTTGGATGCCGTTTAGAAATACCTTTCTGATGTTCCTTGAGATAGCGGTGGTGGAGGCTCGCAATTAATTTCATATCGCTTGATGAACAGTTCAAAGCGTTGACTCCCCAAAGGCGTTTTAGCGAGTTTACGGATTTCATCTTCGTGGTGCGTCATGCAAAACTTAATTAGTTCTTTAATATTATCCTGGAAGAGACGGTAAGCTGTGACGCGTCTTCAAATGAAACCAAGACAAACCCGGCGCATAGAGTCGAAAAATTCGTGACATGAACAGCTTAATAAATTATCGCGACGTGATTCTTGAAGGGTAAGGTCGAGTATAGGCTTGAAAACGTCAAGCTTGCACATATGATTGAGAGTAGTGGCATTGTTCAGTTTTAGGAGCAGGCGAAAAATCCGGAATGCAGCTGCAATATTTCGTCAGAACACGTTTTTCAACTGAACGCTCTACGTACCGTGGCGGAGATGTTTGTCTTTAGCCTTTAATAGGCTAGCCACTCGTGTCAGGATGTTGGATGAAATGACGAAGAAATGACACTGGAATTGATGTTGACCGACGAACAAGTGTAATAGATCGGCTAGGTAGGTAAACCGGGAAGCCTCTTCGCGAAATAGCGGAAGAATCGGCCCTGATATGTCTTGCGTTAGATCTTATGCATGCCAGACCTGCGCAAGAATCACCTTGAACATTCCTCCATTCTGTAAGTTCCGCAAGAGGTTTAAACAGTGTTTGTATGCATTGCTTATAGAAGTAGTCAATGAAACGTTCACTGATGTCGCCTTCTTTACGTTGAAGTCTTGGTTGTGGGGCAGCCTATGAAAACATGATTAAAACCAAGTGTGATGAGGTCGTGAACAAGTCCCTCACCTCGCTCCCGCTAGCCGCTGACTCAGGAGGCGGCGGGGGTAACTCAAGCCAGGTCTTCAGCGCGTCGCCTACTTGACTTTGGATAGCCAGATCTCGACTAGTCGCCATTATCCTACATAATAGCTCCAATAACGACTCCGCCTTGTCTGCATACTTCTTCTTCGCAGCACGCTCCGCCATAATAGCATCCACATGTCGCATACAATGATTCCGCACACCGTTTAGATCATGATCCAACAGCGTTGACAGGATCTCCCCTCCTGCACTGATCATCGACTTGTTCGCTTCTTCCTTCTCCGGCAACGAAAGAGCCCAATGAACCGCAAATAACACCCCCCTATCCACCAATATCCGAAACAAGGTCATCCGGGCGGGTAACTGTACATTCTTACCCATCATACAGAGTTGTTGGATGAGAATGATCACCTCCCGTCGGAGGTTGATCTCAGCCTCTGTCATATTGTCTGGCGGCGACCAGGAGTAATGAGTTTGGTAGTATTGACGATGAGTAGGATTGCAAAGGGGCCGTTCATCAGGTTTGGGATCTACATCCATGTCGTCGTCGTGAGCTCCGTTCAAACTGATGATGATTTGATTGGGAGGTATCTGATTATGTTGCTGTTGTTGAGTTGGTAGACACTGCGAAGAGGCCTTCTTGTTGGGGTTCGCCACCAACGAGGAATCAATGAAGAGCCCAACGATATCGCGTAGAAATTCAGGATCTTGTTGGACGTGTTGAATGATGTCGATCTGGTTAAATATGATGCAAGAATTCAGGACGTTAAAAGTGGAATCGTCTAGAGCTCGGGCAAGCACAACGTCTTTGAGGAACTGCAGCCGGTATGTATGGTGAATCTTCCGCTGGATAGCGAGGTCACGGATCGGAATGGGCTGGTGGAAGCGGGATTGCTGATGGAGGAACTCCCGGTAATTGGCCTTGTGGTCCGGGAAATCAGGGTCATCTAAGAAACGTGTTACAAGTCAGGTTTTTCGGCGAGACGAGCGTGACACCAACATTCAAGCATCCCTACCACACCAAAGAAGAGGTCATCATCTAGAATGTGCTCGAACATGTTGTGGTCGTTGAGCATCACTGAAGGAAGATGTTAGAAGCAACGCTTAAGCCAACATAATAAACACTGACGTATTGTTTGCATCAGACTACAAAGTGCATGCAGGTTCTCCAGACTTTCAAGGTCTTCCGCAGTGGTCAACACTTCAATCAAGGATTTGATATAATCCTGGGCATGGCGATAAGCATTCAACTAGGTGAGAACTTGGGGAAACAGGAGGTAGGAAGGGCCCTGGGTAGGACAAGATCCGTGTAGAAAAGGACAATAACAGCATGAAATCGTTGCTTACTTCGCTTTGAATATACTCGCATATCCGTTCTTTCATGGGCTGTGTTCGGGCCAAAGCCTTTATTGCTCTTTCGATTTCGCTAATGATGCCGAATCGAGGTTCAGGAAGATGGCCTGACCGGTAAATGCTTGCTGTGGTTACCGACATTTCCGGACCCATGAGAGGGGAAGACGAGATGTTGGAAAGATTATCTGCACGAATTCAGTACGCACAAGGTGTGTGGTATATAGAAGGCGACACACCTGCATTCATGTGCCGCTGAACTTCGAGAATAAAGTTCCATACTTCCGAACATCCTTCGGGGTCCTGAAAACTGAGGGCATAGTCCACTCCATCCGGTTCAGTCCAGACAATGAGAGTCTCTGGATCTGTGTCATGAAAAGCCACGCAGGTATGACTGGCGGACGCACCTTGCTGACGTTGGTATACATCATTGCCACGAATAGCGGTTGAAAGAATGACCTCGCTGTAATTCTTCTCTGAGCGCGCGATAAGCAAGGCTTCGTTTGCTTCCTCAGAGAATTGGCCAAAACAGAAGGCGGTTCCCTTGTCTTCCCAACGTGTCCCTACAAGCTCATAGACCTAGATTGAGTTCAGCTGTGCCCTGAAACCGAGAGCGACGTTGTGGGAGGGTGGAAATTGACCAGGATGCGCACCTTGACCCGTTTAAGTTCGTCTCCATCGGAAATCCAGTCCTGGCTGTCGTCGGCCGCGACGCCATTTGCGACCATCATGGCTTCTGGATTGTGCTCCAACATCTCCATCTGCGAACCGACATGGTCGAGGGATGACACCTCGCCCTCCTCTTTGATGTGCATTGCTGGCTGCGGCCCAATCTCCGGCTCCTCTTTGTCCTCCTGACCTGCGTCCCGCCCATCCCCTGCTCCGTCTACGCTGCCAGCGTCTGAGCCTGACGGTGTCATCTGCTCTGTTTGTGCCACCGCTGTCCCATCCAGCTCGCCATTGTTGTACGTATTGGTTGGAATCGTGTCGGCTGCCGAGGTTTCTGATGGGGTCGAGTCAGAATCGTTTGAGGTGGAACCAGTAGCAGAACTGTGGTGGTCTTCGATGTTGTCTGTAGATTGGGAGTGGAATTGCTGACCGTCGCCTGCACTGTTCATAGCCAGGAACTTGAAGACGAGATCAGCGTAAAAAATGAAGTCAACACTGATCGTGGGTACTTTTGGCGCTGTGTGTTGAACGCCGGGCCGGGATTTTGTTGAGGAGCTGGAAACAAAGGAACGACGAGCTCAAAGAAACGGCCAGGAGCGTTCGAGAATGCCCTTTACACGTTGTCCACACGACCTTTGCCCATAAAACCCACAAAATTCTGCCCAAAGCCACTGGACGAGATATTACCTAAGCTCCTCTGTGATCCAATTCCGATTCGCCAGCGTTCTTGTCTGTCTCAGCCAGCTGCCACCATGGTCGAGACAAGGAATACCGTCCTCGCGGTTGCCGCCGTCGTCGCGACCGGCCTCGTCGCCTACGCCGTCTACTTCGACTACAAGCGTCGAAACGACACCGAGTTCAGGAGGAAGCTCAGTGAGTTGGCATTTTCTTCCGAAATTTTCCACCCATTCAACCTTCCATAGAAAAGGAGAAAAAGCGCGTCAACAAGTCTCTTGCCCAGTCGCGCGAGGCGGAGGCCGCGTCTCAGGCCATAGATCCGGCCATGCTCAAAGAGGCACTCGAGGCTGTCAGGAGCGAGCCCGCCGTTCCGTTGGAGGACCGGGAGAACTATTTTATGACGCAAGTCAGCATTGGTGAACAGTTGGCAGGCCAAGGTGCGCAAAGGCTTTCTTGGA
Organism: Coprinopsis strossmayeri; assembly: GCA_900156845.1. Lineage (NCBI taxonomy): Eukaryota > Fungi > Basidiomycota > Agaricomycetes > Agaricales > Psathyrellaceae > Coprinopsis > Coprinopsis strossmayeri. The sequence continues at coordinate 84,229 of FTPT01000018.1, read as the reverse complement.
ACCTCGAATCGTCTGACTTGTATACTCTAGGTCCCGCGTTCCACTTGCCAGCGGCCATTGCCTTCTATCGCGCGCTTAGGATTTACCCTGCACCCGCTGAACTTATTGGCATATACGAAAAGACTGTTCCTGAGGCTGTCTTCAAGGTGAGTTCGCGCTCGATCCCTCCATAGTCGACCAACCTAAACTGCGGTTTAGCTCGTGATCCAAATGACAAACATGGACGTGAGTTCGTCTTCTTCGCCTGCACCACATTCAAGCCGGATTGTTGTGGATGATTCTATCGACGGCGACGAAAGCCCAACGAGGAGTCCTCCGTCGGAAGCTTCTTCTCAGGAGTGGGACAAGGTCACTGATCTTGACTCTCAGAGCCAGTCTGCACTTTAAACTGCACTTTAAAACCTCTCCCCCACTAATCCATCGCCGCGGGCGGAAGGAACCAAGTGGCATTGCATGTACAAGACCGATCTCTATTAATCTAATACTCTAATCACCCCTCTGGCTTTCTATGTGTTGTTCGCTTTGCTTTCATTGGTTTTTGGAGCATGTTCTAATAAATTCCTACCCTCTATTCCCATCGCATGCGATTAGGTGACCGCCCGTGTTCAAGGTGTGTAGGCAGTGAGATACCGGGACATGGCGCTCAATGACCTGTCTTTTCAGGCTACTTCGACGTCTTTCCGCCCAAGTTTATGAATGTGTCTGTTAAGCAGCAAGAATCGCCTTCGATGACAGGTGTTCGTCAAGTCCTCGTTGTTGAGCGCGACTTTGCTGCCGGTGAAACTATCTACAAGGTATAACTTTCACTATCTGTCTCCAATGGTGGTCAGTGGATAATCATCTGCATTAGGAACACCCCATCGTCTCTGTGCTTGACCAGGACCTTCAAGCTGCCGGTACTCATTGCACCCACTGCTTCCGTATCATTGAACCAGGCCTGTCTATTAACGATGACGACTCGTCGAACGTGATTCCCTCCGCCTATTGCTCAAAGTCTTGTTTATTAGCCTCCAAAGCTCAATCTCATGCTCTCCTTTTCACTTTGGAAAACCCCTTGCCCAAGGAACTTCTCGCAGGCCCCATGCCAGACATTGGTCAAGGAGACCGCAAAGATGCGCAGACCAAGTTCGCCGAATATCTCAAAGGTCAAGGACGCAACAACCCTCTTCTCGCAGCGCGATTCATCGCTCGTCAAGTCGTTGCTGAAACGAACAGGCTCGTCGCTGCCGCCGGCTCAGCCGCTGCCAACAAATCGGGAGAAACGTCCAACGACTTCACCGGTGCCGAGAACGGTGACTATCAATTGGCCGACCATATTGAACGATGGCGATATGTGGACTTCACCCCTCCGGACGAAGAGCTCCCTCTGCTTTCCAACCTGCTTAAAGCAACCTTGCCCGGATTGGAACAATTTACGACTGAGGACCGGTATGCCGTATTGGTTGGGAAGATGGCTTACAACGCTTTCGGTGTTTGCTTCCAGGGTGGCCGAGATGACAGGGTATGCAAGCAATCTTTTTCCTCTGTCTGACAGTCGTCTGAATGTGAACTGTCCAGCCTGTTCCCGCGGCCCGACCCGAAGATGTGGAGAAGAGCCGAACGCCCTATGGCACTCATCGTCAGATCGGCAGTGCAGTCTATACCGTTTCCAGCTACCTCACACATTCCTGCAACCCGTCTGCTCGGGTCTCCTTCAGCTCTGGCACCACCGAACTTCACCTCATCGCAAATCACGATCTCAAGAAAGGGGATGTTATTACTATCGCTTTCGTTGACGTCACCCAGCATGCCGATGAATCCATTGCGGAATGCAAGCGCCGACGCAGGGTCGAACTTGTTCGAGGCTGGAAGTTTGCTTGCGGGTGTGACAGGTGCGAAGAGGAGGCGAAGGAGGTCGCTGCCACCACTGACCAAGCCGGAGAGAAGACAGACTTGGAGGCAGCCAAAGACCAGGAGCCGCAAGTAGTGGGAGATGAATCCAAGGTGGAAGCTTCGGTTCAAAACTTTGAAGCCAATCCTCCCGCTCCTGTCCCTGCTGTCGAGGTTCAACTTGACGTCGAGTGAACTGCCCGAAACACATGACAAAAAGTATCTGTTACTACTAACTGCCACATCTGGCTGGACACTTTTCTTGAATTCCCTCTAGTTTGTACTTAGATCGTTGCGGAGTAATTAGACACTATAATCGATTCATATACAACGCAAAATCATACAGTTCGCATTCTTGTATCGACCCTTTTGCTCGACTTCCCCACAATTAATCCTCATAGCGCAATCAGATAACCTTCAAAAATCGATTATGCAACAGGTATTCCTTTGAAAGATGGTAATACAGACTTGTAGTATAGTGGAAAGTGCAGATGCGATACAGCGTCAAGCGCCTAAATAATGGACGAAGGTAGTAAATAAACAACAGCCAAGGAACAAAAGACGAAGGAGAAAGCAACAAAAGAGGGAAGAAAGAGTACGTATAATCGAAAGACAAGCTGGTCATGAATGGACATGTATAACAGTTGATGCAACAAGGGGTTATAAGTCAAATGGCGAAGAACACTAGGAATGGCGAGAGGGGTGCGTTGATAAAAACAGACAGCGTCCAGAAAACACGACGACAAACAGAAGAGATGGCGAAAAGGGTTACTACGAATATGTTAAGACATATGATATGCAAAGTGGGAAGATAGAATGAGAAGATAGAAGTAAATATTTGTAGTGGTTACATAGATAATTGCAGTTTGCAGGGATGGACGTGAGTTTGCGAGAACGTGAATTGCGTTGGGACAATGGTGAATGGAAGTTGCGAATAGATGCATGAGAGCTGAAACTAATGACAGGCCGCACCAGCCACGTCTAACCGGCTCGGGCAGCCTCTAAATTGACGGGAGGTGATAAAGTGCGATGAGCAAAATGATGTGAAGAATGCAATGCTTGATCGTCTGAGCTAGAGGTGTGCTCGGGTATCGTTGGAGGATTTGACATTCCAAATGGTGAGAAATTCGAAGTTGGGTTGCCTACCCCTCCAGCAGCAGCCAAACTGTACGAGTACAAACTCGAAAGACTGCCCCCATTGGGGCGCATCCCGAAGGAGTGGGGCATGTTCGATAAAGGTGCCTGCCCGAAGTTGCCCGCCGGTGGCGACGTGAAGCGAGGTGGAGGCGAAGTCAAGAAACTGTTGCCAAAGGGCCCACCAACATCTCGTCGTGAGATGTGAGGCTGGGTTCCTAAATCGTCCCCGCCGCGTGACTGGAATGCATCAGGCTGGAAGTTGAGGGGCTGCATGATTTGTTGTTGCTGGAAAGTGGCATTGGGACCTGTAGCGCTTGTCGGTGTGCGTACACCAAGAGGGTTCTTACTGTACGACAGCCGGATACCACCCTTCACAAGGCCATTCAACGTGTTGCCATACAGGTCAGCAAGAGCCTTGGCGGCGTGGTCGACGTCTTCAAACTACACCGAAAATTAGGAAATGATGCATGTTTGAAGAGCATCTGAGCTCACCTCCACAAAGCACATAGGGCCGTTGTTTTTCTGGCGGAAAACCAACCGACGATAGCCTGGTTGCGCGATGAACAACTGTCGGATCTTCTCTTCCAATTGATCGTTAGAGAAATTAATAGAAGGTGAGGTGGCAGGGAGATTCCCGACATAGAGGGTATTGATCTGGGAAAAAAAAAAGTAAACGAGTTTGATCGGTATAAAATGTGTTAGCCCAAGAGTCGCTTACCGGAGGATTCTGATCAACAGCATTCTTAGTACTGATGGAACTTGCTCCAGATGCAGGAGACGGAAGTTGGGGAGAGGTTGTGCCATTGTCAGTATTGAGCACAAGCTCATTCATGGCCCTGTTAAGGTCCCCCTCACTTGCATTGCTGGCGACGGAACTGCCTCCACCGATGACGCCGACTGAATGGGAACCAACGACGCTGGAGGCGCTGGACTCTGAAGGCGCGCGATGCAGATGGTGGGTTTGCTCCACGTCGGTTGAAGGAGAGTAATGCGCATCTCGTCGCTCCTGAAGGTCGGGGGGAGAGACCGATCGCTGGGAGGACGATCTGGGGCGGGTTATTCCAATGGGAGCGTTGTGAATATTGTCCCATGGACCAACAGCTTCCTCGCGCTGATTCGAAGCGAAGGCATTGGAAAGCAGGGGGCTGCCATGACTAGAGTTTGCTTCCACAGTAGGTAGAAGTGAATTGCCGTTCACGATGCCACTCAGATTCGAACTCTGCCTGGAAAGCGGCGGAGCGTTACCTGCAGGTACCGAGTGGAAGGCGTCGAAGGCAGTCGAATTGGAAGCTCTGAGAACAGCCTCCTTATCCCTACGGCGACGCTCTCGCTCTTCCTCTTCAGCCCGCTCACGCGGTCCACGGGTCGCAGAGTGACCAACAGCACTCCCAAAGCCCATGGCATTATACATGGTTACGTCTCGTTCCCTCCTGCGGTGTTCCTCGTCCTCGCGTTCCTTCCTCGGGTGAAACTCGGCCGTGCGAGCTGAGCCTATCCCATTCGTTACGGCATGGACATCTTTCTGAAGCTGGTCACGCCACGTTCCGTGTTGTCCAAGATCTATTCCACCAAGAGGAAGGTCTCTATCACGCGGCGGGAAACCATCGTTTGGGAGAGAGAAAGAATCATTGGTGTGAGTAATCATCGGTCCGTGACCGTGAGCGTTGCTTTGGACGGAATTGGAAACATTGAGAGGGGCTGGTGCAGCAGGGCCTGCGACCGGACCAACTCCCCGCTTGGTGTGAAGGTTTTTCTTCGCCATCTCCGCTTTGAGCACGGCACCTTTCTCGATATCAACACGACGGCCTTGGAGGAATTCTCTAGCTTCTAAAGCAGCCTCACGTGACTTGAACTTTGCGAAGCCAATTATCTGCTTCCGTGGCGCAAGGTTAGTGCCGGGGAAATGGTTGCCGGTCCCATCATCGCCAGGTACAGTGGGCCAAGACGACATGGTCCCATCCCGACCACCGTCAACCACAACGCCGCCTTGGTTTACAGTAACCAAGTTGTAAGGATCGTTAGACCCATTGTAACCCTGGAAACCCCGAATCCCGTTTGCACCGTAGGCCGTGTATTCTTTGTTGGGAATCTTCAACGTGGCAGCTTCGAAACCAGCAGAGAATGTAAACATGTTCTGGAACTCGCGTTCCTGGATAGAAATCTGTCAGAGGTATGTTTAAGGATATCAGATAGATAGATGCGTACCTGCATATCGTCGGGAAATCCAACAACAAAGATGGTTGAGATTTCCTCTTGATTTGGGACGTTGCCTGAGACCGAACTAGTGATTTCTCGCGGGGCAGTCCCCTGCGACATATTTCCACCAGGACCAGTGGATCCCGTAACAGGGACGTGAGGCCCGTACGGCGTTTGGGATGTCAATTGAATCCCGTTTCCAAACTGGTGTCCGTTGAATTTGTGGTGGGGCGGCTGCTGCTGCGGATGGGCAATGCTGAGTCTACCCCCCTGGTGATGGACCATATGGCCATTGGGAGCGAAGTTGTCGAGATATGCCTTGGGGCCACCAAACTCGTAACCGTTGGTGGCTTCATATGACTGTAGATGGGACTGGATAGGAGAGGTAACTTGGGAGGAGTACATATCAGCGGATGGGGGATAGTAATTATTGGTATCGCGGAGAGATGCTGCGCCGATGACTGATGGATTAGCTTGGGTGCGAGTAGTGTTAGGAAGGGCACTGAACGATGCTCGGAAATTATTGGCACTAGCAAAGCCGTTCATTCTTGCAGTGTGCTGTGGGGGAAGCTTGGTCGTTTCGAAATCGTTAGGATAGTCCGATTGAATATGCATGGTGTTTGAATGGTTGTACAGCCCGCTTTGAAGTGGATGGGCGTTGTATTGAGCGTCCTGCGAATGCAGCTGGTGACGGACGCCGTGGTCGGAGGGGGAATCGGTACGAGTTAAATGCTGGTGATGGGAATGGAGAGGGATAGAATATGCTACAGAGGATGAATTAGATGATGAGTCTGATGTTGGTTGATATGAGGAGTGCCCGGTTTGGTCGGCGTCGCTGAGTGAGTGGGCAGGTTCGGCGTCGGCTTGGGCGTCGAGGGAGTCGAGCAAGGACCTATTAATGAAGTCTTCGTCCTGCTGACGAGAAACTTGGGTAGTAACTGTTGTGGCCGCCAGCGTGGGCAATGGGTAGTAGGGGGGGTAAGTAGGGTGTAAGTATGCGGGAAAAAGTTGCGGCTCCAGCGACGAATATTCAGAACATCAACAAGGGGACAACGAGAAGCACAACGATGCCGAGGAGTGTTCTATCGGTTTCGCTGCTGCCTGTGACGGTGAAAGGAGCGGATTCGAGCCGGCAGCGGGTGGAGCGCGGTGTAAATGGAGAACGGACGACGCGTGAGACGTGACGATGCACTGGGAGAACGGTGCTGAAATGACGAGCAAATGATAAAAGGGATGCTTGACGTCGTTTAGAACGACGAGCTGGACGTCGACAGCGACGACGAGGGCAGTAGAGAGGACGACGCTGGGCGTCGGCGGATGTGCGATCCAGTGGGTATGTGATGAAGGAAGTCGGGCGGTCCCGAGTTATGGAGTGTCACATCTAAATCTTTCAATTACCTGTACCCTAACCCCATGCCCGGAACTCCCACGCACGGGCCGTTCGCACGGGCCATCCATTCAACAGTCACACGTGACACATATCGGATTGCACTGCGTCGTCTGCAGCATAGTCCAGCCACTGTTACCCGGTCCTGTCGTCGAAAAAGACAGCAAGGCGCCGCCAGAATTCACAACGTGTCCACAAAGAACAGACTAGCATTCACGACGACACAATCTCGAAGAACCTGCTTAATTGGCAGAGTCGCGCGTAGAACTGGTCGACAACGTTGAGGACATGGAAGAGAGAGACAAAGAGGTAGGGAGCACATGTATGGATACTTGAGGCAGACTTGAGGCCAGCGGAATGCAAATTAATGACGGAAAGACAAAAAGCCTGCTTGGCAACCTTTATAATGTGTATTCGTCATTACCAAATCGTGCCGGCGCTGCCTGACGCTGCTCGCATTCAATTCTTACTTCCGAAGTACCCCCCCAGTCGTTTAATTTGTATGACAAAAATACTGTTATCGACCAGACCAAATAATATGCTTACCCGGCGACCGCTCCAGCATGCTCCAGAGATATCGAGAACGGTGAAAAGCCAGCACCTACGCCGGTCTGAATCGAATGAAATTCATGACATACAGCCGTCCTGCGACCCCGATATGCATCAATCCCATTGATTCCTCGGAAGCAAACTACTCCCGGTTATCGCGTTACCAACCAATCTAACCCCCCGGAATATCGTAGTCGTACATACCAACAGATTGCATAGGATGCATCGATAATAAATGGACACGAGGCTTCCCATATGACATTCGCCCGGGTGGCCACCGCAAGGTCCTCTTCGTTCCTGTATCGCATGCCTTGGCACCCTGTGCTCGGACAACAGAAAGTCAATATGCCCCAATACCAAGGCATCGTTGTTCATAAACCCGGCGACAATATCACCCTAGCTTCAAAAACATTGGATTTGAATCGCGAGTTCAACGATGACGCACGTAAATCTCCCGAATACAGAAGGACCCCGTTTTATTCCAGAGGCGATCAAGCTGAACATGAGAGGGAAGCAGCCAGTAGTGGCCACCAAGATAGCATGGTGGTGGTGGTCCAGGTCAAAGTTGCTGACTTGCAAATTTGATTCAATTTATGCCTGCGGAACGGCACGGTTAATCCGCCCAGCGCAAGATCACAACAGCGTGGTCGGAGGCCGTCAACCAAATTTCCACCCACTGTCAATTCTATGTCTCCAAGTATTGGCTTCCGCGAAACATGAAATTAACTCGACTGTCTGAGCAACAGTCGAGGAAACAATTTCAGTTAGTCGGGTTATTTCCCGAAATGGACATATACTTACTATTTCGAATCAACTCGATCCAAGTGGCAAGTGACCCGCCATTCAAGCAGGTTTGACTTGAAGGAGCGATTATACAGTTAGCTATCGCATTTTAATGTACAAGCAAAGGACTAGTAGACCATTCACTACTTTTTACCGCAATGTACGCGAGTTTCTGACGGGGTCCTGCCCGCCATGAGGCCTTTTGTATATTGGACATCGACGCATCAAACTGGAAACAGAGTGGGAGCTGTAGTAAAGTACCATTCATACGTTGGTACAAACACCCTAGCATCGGGCCCTTGTGACCCTTGGTCTCAATACTCGGAGGAAAGGGATGTCCGAAGTTCCATATTTCACTGGCATAGGACCGACTAACTCGAAATTGAACACTGACACATCTGAAAGCCGGTCAGAATGATACTCAGTCTAGGTACGGGACTGCCTGGAGTGATACGAATGTAAAGTCGTCCATGTCCGCTCGTCATTTGGTTTTACAATCCCTGCGCAGTAGTCCGCATAGCTTTCCCGATCTCTTTCTTACGTTACCGGGCACTATATATAGCATACAATCCGAACATATCTATAACATAAGATTCGACTGCACCTCCTGCAAGACTTCTAGATATGCACACATAATATCAGTCATTGATGCTAGTATCACAATTAGGATCCAAGGGTTAGACTTTGACGAGTGATAAGACACCGATAATACACGAGTTTGCATCTGCATGCTGTATAGCACATGGCTGGTTTTTGCTCCATGAAGCTCCTACCAGGTCAGACTGCGGGACCTTGACCTAATTGTCGAGTTTCTTCTCGTCATATGCTTACGCGATTGGCTATTATCCGTGGCCGAGGTGTGTAACACGTCTGAGCCTAGCTAGATGAACTTGTCTCTTAGCGTCACAAGATGTAGGTTCCCCCGTATCACCGTGTAGAGAGGTAACCAGACAGGCAGAGTCGAACATCTGTTTCATGTGCATCACAGTCGGCTGTCCAGGATGGACCATGAAATATGGAGCCGCCAGTTAGGTGTGGGCTGGATTCCATTCGACCTGTGGATCATCAGAGGACGATGGTGGTTTTCATTCTGGTAATCATTGTCATAAAATGTGTAAAAAGGATCTTTAAAATTGAAAAAGACATCGCCTACCGCCTGCATTGTGCGGGCCGTGGATATATCTCGTGACAAACGGATTTGAGATTTGTATTCCTTGAGGCATTGTGTTGCTTGAATCAGATCGACTAGAGTCGCGGCTACCTGGAAGCGATGCTTCATATCGACGACATTCGCACTTCTACCTGGATGTAGAGATCATTTAACGCAGGAAAGGTTTGAACCAGAACTTAGGTTGCCAAGTAGTTATGGCTCGTGAGTATTCCAATATAACGACACAAATAGTATTATAGACAGTTCTGTAAACGAGCAAATCAACCAAGGCCCTAGCAGTAAAATTCAAGCATAGTTACCATAACACACCATAAAACTCGTCAGAAGCATAACCAAGACTAACGTAACGTCCCCGGGGGTATGAGATCAGAAAAAAAAAACTGCGAGAGATCGTATCAGCTCGAAGCCGGAACAACCACCTCATTCCCTAGTCGTCGGAACAACCACCCGTCTCCAACGGCTTCGACTCCAATCAAAAACACAACCCCGAGGTATATTCCTAGAGCACACAACAACCCTTCCACAAACCTCCATCTCGCACGAGCATCCACAATCCCTCGTTCCATGTAAAAGGCGTAGGGCAGCAACATCTGTCGGTCGTTCAAGGGCGTCGGGCCAAAGTAGGAGTGGGGGCCCGGACGGGGAGGGGTAAAAGGAAACTGTGGGGGCAATGGAACGCCCCGAATGGCGTGCGGAGGCACTGGCACATATGCACTAATCTGGGCACCCGGGAATCCAGCCTGTTGGTAGTGCGGCGGTACGGGAACGGATGAACTGGGCACTTGAAGTAGGTTCAGTGCACCCACACGGCTGGGCCCACCAGGCGAGTAGAACTCGGTGTACGGCGGAGGTAGCGTCGTCCTCTTGTACGAGTCGCTTGGTACGGGGGCGATTTGTGGGGGGACTGGGGGGATAGGAGAGGCCATGATATGTTGTGAATGGACCCTTGAGAACGGTGGCCGAGTCGGAGGGCTATTCTTGGGTTGTGTGGAGTGCCGTGGGCAGGGTATCGTCGTCGTTGGAGACCTGGGCCTGCTCTGGCCTCAGAAGTGTCAGAAATCTGACAAAATGCGTGTGAGGACGTCGCAGGATGAGAGAACCTTGCGGACACCAGGCAGTCTGTCCACCAACACCTGGGAGCTGACCTTCGGTAGATGCCGCGCGCCTAACTGCATTTAGGAATATTGACCCCTATAGCCCACCGCCACACGAAGTCTTGGCCTCAATGGCGACCTCCATTTGCCGAGGAACTCAGCTTGGACGCTCGATCTTTGAGGAAATCCTAACGCCAGAGTCGTATGCAGTCTTCGGCCGTAAAGTTCAGTCTCAATTATGAGCCTACCAATCCCCATCACAGAGTAAAATCGGCGATCTTCTAAGTCCGTCCAGGCAATCCAAATATTCAGCCATTCATTTAAAACCTTGTGACCAAATCCGATGCCCAAATGGTAAAGCCTTCTTTTATCATCATCCAGGAGATATGTTTGCCGAAGACCGAGTCCTATCTATAAACGCTCCAACCGAAGAGAAACAATTTGACAAAGAAGATACATGTGGTTGGGTATTTTCGAATAGAAGGAAGAAAAGAATCACCGCAGAATCTATGGGCCGGTATCTCGCAGAAAGCAATTGAATCAACCAAATAAACAGATCACAATCCGAGATAGAAGAGCAGAGCGAGTAGCCAAGAAAGGGGACTAGCCACGAACACAGTGTGTTGGCATTTTGGTAATACAGTAGCCGGAGTTGGTTCCCTTTTCAAAATTTCCGACTAGTTGGTCGGTGGAATGACCTTTGTTATCCAAGTCTTGAGATCAGCCAATTCTTCGTCGTTGGCACTGTGAGCAAGGGCGTTGTAGATTTTGAAGGAAAGGCCTGCCGGCTCCGTCTGAGAAGGAGCTTCTGGAACGCCAAGCTCTTTCTTCACGAAGTCTGCAGACTCGGAGGCGAATTTGGTGACTACCAAGGTGTCATCTCGACCTGTACCCCAGAAGATGGGAATTGAAGAAGCATGGTTTGAGACCATCTGAGCAAAAAATCAATTTGTAATACCTCTTGATAGTGGGAAAGAAGGCACGAACCGACTTGAACTTGTTTCGCAAAGGCAGCCAGCCGCTGAGGACGACGAGGCCTCCCAACTTGCGTCCACCAGTGAGCCCAGTTAAGAGGGACATTGTGCCACCCTGGCTGAATCCACCGAGAATGATACGACTCGGGTCGGTGCCTGAGTTGACTTCCTCTGTTATCAAAGCGTTGATGTCTCGCACGGATTGAAGCATTGCCCCTTCATCCTCATCGGTGTTAAAGCCGAACGAGTAGATATCGAACCTTACGCCGAGCATGTTAGTTACATGGTGAAATACACAATGTCCATGCACAAACCAAGAGGGCATTTCGATGTTCATGTTGGCAGTCACTGGGCGGATGGGTCTGAATATGGGTTACCACGGATTCGAAGGGGTCAGTTCCGAGGTTAATGTTAACGAGCCAGTGAGAGGTTCGACAGAGAGGGCGATATTGAATAAAGTTAAGGATTGAACAGTCAATCAGGAAAGTATATCCTCGAGAGGGTGTTTCACTTACGAGTGAGGCAAGACCCATTTTACGTGGGCAAACAGGGGGTCGGCGCGAAACATGGTGGCGACGGGCTCCCAACCATGGCCAGTATCACCCAGGCCCTGACCATGGGTTTATTTATGACTTTGACAGAGGACAAAAGGGAACAGGGGGGCGCACATGAACGAATATGATAGTCGCGGTGTGCTTGGACAACGCAGGGAGGGTCAAGCGCTTAAGGACGTTTACAGCAGCCATTGGGCGAAGGAGATAAGCCAGGAGCAGACAGACAAGGAGGACGAAGGCTGCAACGGCAGAACAGCGGCGAATATAAGAGTGTCGAGGAATGATGCTATTCGAAAAGAAGTGCAACTGACCCCAGGGACAAGGCGCGCCGCGAACCAATTATCGATGTCGGCATCTACCGGCCTCCGCAATTCTTATCTTCCACAGTCATTCTATCCTTTCCTCGTCGACGCTGTTCTCCACGTCCGTCGTCGTCATGAGTGAACAAAACGCTGCTGCTGTTCCAGGTCATGACCAGCCAGTTACGAACCCTGAAACGCCACAGCTGTCCAAAAGTGCAATGAAGAAAGCCGCCAAAACGGAACGACTTCAAGCCGCAAAACTAGAACGTCGAGCGCGTGAGAAAGAGGCTAGGAAGGCAAAGAAGAAGGTCCTGGCCGAGAAGCGCGCTGCCGGGGAGTTGGATGAGGAAGATGAGGAGCGGAAGAGAGGTGCAAAACGTCGCAAGGTCCAATTCGGAGGGCGCGTCGTGGTCGACCTGGGCTTCGATAACCTGATGAGTGACAAGGTCCGTGTCCATCCTGCAGCCTGGATTACTGTCGTTTGCCAATGTAGAGCCCTCGTTTGGCCCGGTTTCCGTGTTCTCATATCTAGGAGATCAAATCGTTGTGCTCTCAGCTTGCATACACCTACAGCGCCAACAGACAGGCGAACTTCCCGTTTTCTTTGCTTTTCACATCGCTCAATGGCAACACCTACCAACGTCTGGAAAGCTTAGGCGACGCTAGCTATAAACGATGGGCTAATTCCGAATGGTGGACAGAAGGTTTTGAGCGTCTATGGTCGAACTTAATGCCTTCTGGCCCTTTGCCTGAGGCAACAGACGCTGCACCAGTATCTAATCTTGCTTCATCTGACGGCGCAGACGCGATCAATCCCGAAAAACAGTCCTCTACAAGCGATGGCCGACAAAAGGTCGTATACCTCACTGCTGACTGCGAAGAAGAACTCACCGAACTCAAACCGGACGAAACTTATATAATTGGTGGAATTTGCGATCATAACCGCTACAAGGTCAGTGTTGAGATGCTTCTTAGTCCATGAGTTATGGTTAACGCTCCTACCTCAGAATCTTTGCCTGAACAAGGCCAAGGAACACGGCGTCCGAACCGCAAAACTTCCTATAGGTCGCTACCTCTCCAACCTCCCAACACGGAAGGTCTTGACCGTGAACCAATGTTTCGAAATTTTGCTGAAGTGGGTCGAAACGAAGGATTGGGAAGAGGCCCTCTACTCCGTTATCCCTAAGCGGAAATTCCAGTCAGGAGAAAAGGGGCACGACCCTAACGTCGTGGCTGAGCCCGTAGAGGAAACAGGGGAAGACGAGCAAGGGGAAGACGCTTCGAAGGCCACTACCGTTTCAGAGCAACCGTCCGAAGTAGTCGAAGCCAAAGATGACAACCATGGAAAATCACAGCCTGAATTCCCTTAAGATGTCCTGGCTTCACCACCTCTTCGTAGAAGCCATTTCTTACGGCGAAGAACTTCAAAGAAGCTAAGGGTACCTCCTTATGATTTACATGACCACGCACCTGGGCCCCGATGGTGATTGCAGCGTAATAATCAATTATGCCCCCTAGTCGCACGAAGGGAAGAAGATGGGGTTATTGCGTGGGTGAGCTCGTTTTCTAAACCCTCTTTATTTTACTCCATAGTGCCTATCTTTGGATCATCACATTTGCCAATCAATGCTTTCACGGAAAGATGTGCCCATGGTTCAGGACAAAGCCTGGATTATGAAATTCAGGTGCAGCTAAGCCAGGCACACGACCCTTGAAATCCGGCAGAAGTCCTGTGGCTGTCTGCCGACTGTATGAGACGGAGGTTCATGTACGCAACCCGATCTCTCGCGATGAATCAAGGATCAGGAAGCGCAAGACAACCGTGGTCCAGACGATTTCAGCGGACGACCGTTTTGCCTCAAAGGGACAATAGCCCAAGACTCTCCCCTTTGGAGATTAGCAAAACCGCCGGCAGATCCACACTGGCATTTCCCCTCCCGCCGGGAAGCGAGATAACAACGTGGGATCGACCTATGTGTCCAGCCTGGAATCGACCTTATGAATCATGATCACCCTCGCCCACGATAAATTTATCGGACCTTAACGGGAATTCTTCCGAGAACAGATCGTGCGTGTACATATATCTATAAATCTCATGTCTGTCATGAAGGGGATATCTAGTTGGCGCTGTGCTCAAGAGGACTAAAGTAGTGGAGTACTTGACTCCTCCATTAATTTATGTTTACGATAGCTGTCAGGCACTCTGGGAAAGCCTTTGTGTATTGGCAGTTAAAGTACCTCCTTCAAATTTACTTTCCCAGAACCTCGTTCTAAAGGCTTGGGTTGCGAATCGGATTTCTTCCACCCGATCTACGGTAGGAAAGAAGGGTCAGTTAAACTCAGAAGCAAGCATGAAAAACTGACCATATATATCACCTGGAAGGTGGCTGGGACTGACCCATCTTCTTGACCATGAAGTTCTGCAGACATGGTCAGAAGGTCGACGTGAAAGATAAACGCATGTTTACCTGTGTAAATCGCTGAGGCTGCAGTTAATGTATCCCGGTTAATGTGTGTGCGCCTGAAAGACAAGCTATTTGAATGGTCACTTGAGATATAACTACTCCTCCTACCTCCCAATGACTGCATTGCTCTCTCCCATGTCTTGCAAGTCCTCGATGAGTTCCCACATACTCGGATAAGCAACCTGTACCTCATCGGTGTCGACAGTGAGAAGGGTGAACCCTGCTCGGCCGAGGAGATTAGAGACATCCCGTGTGTCTTGTGAATGAAGTGAGTAAGGCATGAATCCATTCCGGAGATAGATGACATTACCTGTCATGGGCGAAATATGAGGAGAGATTCCGCCTTCTCTCTCTACTTCAGCAAGTTGAAGTGCGGTTCTGTATAGGGCATGTTACACTCAGACGTGGGATAATCAAGAGAATGAAAACCTTAGCTCAAATAGGGTGTCCCCACCGAACATTGCTGCCAGGAAAAGACCATCTGGTTTAAGAACCTCGTTGATTTGAACGAGGACACCTGGGAGGTCGTTGATCCATTGAAGGCTGAGGCAAGAAACAACAGCTTCTTGAGAGTTCTTAGGTATGTGTACAAGTAGGTTTTCTTCGTCAGCATGGACCCGTTCGACCTGTACTATTTCTGGCATTACGAGAAGGCCATTGGCTGGAAGTAGTCGGTCTCACCTTCGAATTCTTCGTCGGGATCACGGTGCAAAGTAGATTCTAGGGGAGGATTAGATGAGTGTGACGCATGGCATCCGACAGACATACTGCTAGAATCCAGCAGTATGGACTTCTTCGCTTTCTCCGGCCACAAAAGCTTTGAAAAGTGCCCGGGCCCTGATCCAAGGTCAAGAATGGCATTGAATTCTCGTTTGATGTCCTTGTAGTTCACATTTGGTACATCCTAGTTACGATTGAGGGAAGAGAGCCTACCATGAGCCTTTCCATCATTCTGTTCGCTACTTCGTCTCGGACATAGTCCACGGTCCTGCTGCGTTTGCCTCCGTCTCGCGTCGCGGCACGGTCTCGTTGTATTCGCTTAGCATCACGGTCGAAGATCTGATAAGGACCGACTGTATAAGGATTTGGCGGCGGGGAGGACGAGGATACAGACGCATAACAGCGACGCCGAACGCCTGCAGACAGTGAGCGCAGGGAGTGGTGCCGTCCAGAGAGAGCCATCACAAAGCTTTCTCACGGCTAGCGCGACTTGGTCACGTTTGTTGCCGCTGTAATTTGCAGTCTGTGTCATAACCTTGTCTTTCTCCCATCCTAACTGACTTCTCCACCTTTTATCTTTACAATTTATATTGGCCTAGTGCTTTGTCTACGCGTCGAGGAGCTTAATTGGGATTTTACCCAGCTGACTTTGGGCGAAGAAGCCTGGGTTCGCGTGGTGGCAACCAGCAAGACCAAATGCCGTCCAACGTAGACCCTGAAATTTTGGAGTTGCTGAAGAGAAAGAAGGAAGGGGATGAAGCAGTGTGCGTATTGGATTCTTTCTCGTTGCATATGTATCTAATTTAACTCCTTCAATAGTCAGCGGCTGAGGCAGTTGGGGTAGGGTCATCTATAGCTTATGTGTGGCAAGCTGAATTGACAATACTTCTAGAATAGATCTTGGTAGTGAATCATCATCAGCACCAGCACGAATCTCTCAGCCCGCCAGTCATGTCCAACAGGCCATTCCTTCATCACAGAAAAGCTCTATGGCACCCTTGGGCCAGATGTCGGGAGCACCAACGGTAGGTCTACATTGTGTAATCTCGAACCCCCGCTCACAAGGGGCATTTTAGATCGCCAATCCCTACATGAAGGCTTATACTCCATATGCTCTGCAAGGAGCACCCCCTCAGTCGAACCAGGTGACCTACAATGGGTACGTTCGCAAGAGCAATAGTTGAAACCGATGATAACGTGTTTTGTAAGCACGAGCCATCAGGCCGCCTTTTCGAGTACCGCCAAAATATCTCAGCCTACCTCATCCACCTCCACCATACCATTCAATAATCTGCAGCAACAAATTCTGGCCAATATAATTACGTCAAGAAACCGGAATGAGCCTTCAGTTATGCGTCAGGTGGCGGACGGTCTCGTGCGGCAAACAATTAACCACGTTATCTCGAATCACAACCAGCAAGGTACGTGCCATCTCTCCTGAAACTTCATGAATGTGATACAACCCAGATTTGGTCGTAGTGGTACCCGTCCAAACTGTTCACCGAGCTATTCCGACCACGGCTGTTCCTGTTCAGCACAATCCATCATTGGTGGCCTATAACCAACCTAAAGTAGTCAAGAGACCGGAAGCTGCCCAGCACAATTCATCGATGGCGTATAACCAATCTTCAAGCGCACGTCAACCTGGAGTTGCCCTGAAGAGACCGGAACCTAGTGGCCCCCATGTTGCACAACCATTCACCGCGCCACCTTCAAGTTCTTCAATGCCATCTCTTCGGGAAAGGGAGATCTACGACATGAAATATCGGATTAGTGTTTGGAACGATAGAATCACCCCCGAACAGGCGAGGGCGGGCGTTTATTTTGACTTTTTTGATTCTTTTGGATGGGGTAGAGGCTGGAAGGTGTGTAAGAATGAGCGTGGGATATGGGTTGTGGGTGCGCAGGGACGGCCGTTGCATATCTCCGTTTTCTTCGAAGAGCTTGATGGGCGAAAAATCCCCCATGTTCCACAACAAATACAACTGCCCGGTGCAAGCACGGCATCAACGAATGTTCCACAGCAAATACAGCTACCCAATGCAAGTTTGCGACCAACGAATATTCCACAGCAAGTTCAGCTAACCGGTACGACTCTTCGTTTACCTGTGCAGGCGGACAAGTCCAGGCTTGCGAGGGATGTACTGAATGCTCTCGGAAAGCAAGTGCGACCGAGTCAGGGCCATTTGCCACAGCATCCTGCTACCCCCGCCGACTCTGTTCAATCGCTTTCCATTCCTTCGCCCGTTGAATCTAATTTGCTGCCTCAGAGAAGAGATTTTCACTCTAGCACTCCATTCAGGGTCATCAATCTTACACCGTCATCCAATCCAGTTGCCAGTGCCTCCACGCCATCATTAAATGCAGTTGCCAGTACCTCCACGCCATTGACCGATACAGTTGCCAGTACCTCTGCACCATTGTCCAATCCAGTTGCCAGTACTTCTGCGCCATTGTCCAATCCAGCTGCCAATGACTCTGTACCGTTGTCCAATGCAGTCGTTACTTCGGTACCATTCTCCCATGCAGCTGTTGGTCCCTCTGTGCCATTGTCGAATCCAGTAGTCAGCACTCCTTCTCCACCTTCACCCACCGCTTCTCCTCCGCCAACCGTGTCGTCAATACGTGCTTCAACACCGATGCGCTCTTCCTCACCCAATCGGGATACCCCACATCTACCGCCCTCTAATAACCCCGATGACGAAGAACCACTTTTCTTACCGTCCGCTTCATCATCTCGCGCGGCGAGTCCGACGGTAATAGATATCACCGTTACTCCATCTCGCACACCCCGTAAACGAAGAAAAATAATGGCCTATGTCTCGGTGCCCCCACCGCCGCCGCACACAATTCGGTATCGCCAATTACAAGAGGAGAAGGCTCGCAGGAAAGCCGCCAAAGGCAAAGGCCGAGCGACTACAACATCTGATGAAGGAACACCTGGGCTACGGCGGTCAAGTATGCCACTCAGTGTTGAAGAGGGTGAGTCTCTATCATATCTATTTCATCTTGAATCATTATACAGTTCGTTTTATAGAGGAGTATGATTATTTATACGATGCTCAGGGTACCAGGCTGGATGGTAAATATTCGCATGTCGGACGATGACGAATGCCAATTTATGGTTGCTTTATTCCTTCAGATGATGATGAAAGAAAGTTGATGGAGATTTCAAGTACAAGACTGCGGCCCTTGCCATGTAAATGGGATCGCTGTGAGGTTGTTATGAACTCTGCTTGCAGCCTGTTACAGCATCTTAGAAAGCATCATCAACGGCCTAATTTCTCAAAGGTTGTGTGATCAAAGGAAGCCCTCAATGTAGAAACTGACTCGTTGTCGTTAGGGAAAATCCTTTCTCTGCTCGTGGTCCCAATGCGGGAAACAATGCAAGTATGGCGACCGCCACCTGATGAAGCACGCATTTGAGTTTTTCATCTGCCCCTATGAAGGTACGCAATCACTACTATATTGTTGCGATTTTATTAATGTTGGTAGGATGCGAGGCAACTTTCCGAACACTGAAGCCCTTGGCGCGACATGCATCTTTTCATAACCAAAACAAGGACCCCTTCAAACCTTCCTGGAAACCTTTTAGAAAGCAAATTAAAGAGCCCCCACCATATCCGGTAGTTGTCCCGGCTTACCTGGTTGGCACTCTGCATATAAAAGGAGCTGCGATCTCAAGACAACGGCATGAAGTTCTTTCACTACAAGTAAGTGACCTACAACTCAGAAATACTGTGTTTGTATATAGCTCGTGAACCAGGTAAAACGAGACATTGCGAGTCTGTCAAAGCCTAGATACGATCGAACACGCACTCAAAAGATCAAGCCGAGCGATGAGGATGAGGATGGGGGAGAGGTATATCGATATGAATACCTCACCGACTACCCTAAACGGTACGCTTGCTACCAGTCGGTGCCAGTGGACAACATCCGGTTCAGGCGTCTGGATTCCGATCAGGTTTTGGAGGATGTGAAGGACGGCCTGGTTATCCTGGGCAACGGCAATTCACCCGCGCCTTTGTGTACAGAATCGGACACGAGAGATCAGTCGCCGGCTGAGTTCCCCCCATCACCTACTCCTGCATTCCATAGCGTGCAAGGAATAAACGATGTCGATGATGATGCGACTGGAGGAAGTGATGAAGGCGCTGTTGAGCTTCTGTTGACTGCCGACTAGCCAATTGGAACTGTTTGTCGTCACATATCCGTTTAAATTCATTTTCTATCCATATAGATGTAGATTTGATTTCTGTGGCTCAGGGAATAACGAAGATATGAACTGCCATGGACCGTAGACAGCACTGACAGATTTGGGATGTAACCATTTGACCGATGCTACGAAGTCTCATAATGTTCTAATTCTCTGCTGATTTATGTATCCTGCAAGTTTGCTGGTCCCTCTCCCCATATCCCCGACCTGGCACCCCTGCCCATTCTCGAGCCTCAAAATGGACGACGACCTTCCTCTCAATGACCTACAGCCCCCCAACTATAACTTACAACCATACTTATCCTCAGACCCAGTCACCCTTTGACTTTCAAGGCTCTACTAAACTGCGACACCTAGAATTGGTGTACTACTGTACACCTTCACAACACCCGACCACGCCCTCTCCTTCCTCTCCTCCACAATCTACCCCAACCTCAAAGAGGTGATAGTATGCATCGGGTGCGAAGGTGCAGCGGGGAGGAAGACGTTGAGGGTGTGGGTACTTAAGTTAGTTTGGTGGCATTTGGCCCCGTACGTCGATGTTCCTATCTTCAAGGCCTCAGGCCTGAGGCGCTTAAAATCTATAACCTTGTCGTTCGAATGATCATAGCCTTCATTTTTATGTGTTCTCATATATCAGTACTCAGTGTTGGCATTACTTGCACAATTGACTAGCGAACTCCAGCCTAATTCAATAGTTGATGTTAAGTAGGATATATAGACAATTGAACTGTGCAACTCAGATACAGGATGGGATCACGAACGACTATATATGAGCAAGAAAACAAAAATTCGTGCAAATTCTTTCGGGCACGCCTCGAGATAATAATGACTCATAGCAGCTCCTCGTCGGACCAGTCCCATCGCCTACCTTCTTCTATCGAGCAACTCTAAGTTCCCCTGGAAGACTTTATTAGGAATGGTTGGGCATGTACTAAGGCGTGATTGGAAGGTTGCCGTCGGTAAGAGAGTGTACAGAAGGAAAAACGGAGGCGACCAATGCGGACGGGTATAGAATGTACATTAGGTATCTATGAAGCCAGGAAAAAATATGAACTACCACAACTTGAACCTCAATCTAGTCCGAGACTCTCCATGCGGAGACTAATGCTGGCATTCTCTTGAGCACTCTCGACAAGTTGTTGAGCCATCGAGATGTTCATGATGCGTGCCCGAACAACAGGGAGACAAGCCGATATAATACCAAGGATCCTCGAACGGGCCGAAGGAATCTCGTCCTCTCGTGTTTCTTCTTCTCCTGAAGTCAGTTCAAGAATCAACGACTCTAATTCGACGGCATCAGCGTGTAGTTGGTCTGGAACCTATGCATTAGAAGCCATTCACACAAAAACTTTGAGGGATATCACCTAAATTATCCAGCATGTCGTAGTACTCTTTAAGGGGAGAGTCTTGTTCTGGGTCAGGCATGCCTCGCGATGCAAGTTCTAATGCTTCGACCTCGGCGCGAGCGCAGGCATCTCCATGAGAATGGAATGTCGTCATGATAGCAGGTGCAGCTTTGGCGAACTGGGGATTTCGGTCAGGGTTTGCATGAGAATCTCGAGTCTCGTTATACCTTGTCAGAGTCCAATTCGGCGTAGAACTCGATAGCGCGTTCTGCTTCAGTTCGAACGATCTGTTCATGGACCTCTCCCTCTGCTTGCTCTACTTGCTGCTCCCTTTCCTCTAGAATTTTCTTACTCAAGGGTTAGGACATGACAGACAGGTGCGATAACGAGCTACAAACCAATGCAGTAGCTTCAGAAGAGCTGAAGCAAGCTTCTAGGGTAGAAGTCATGTACATCCATGGGTACGCTTGAGCAGCCAATTGCAGGGGGTCAGGGGCTGTAGAGGGCTCCTCTTTGGATTTTATCTCCTTAGGAGCTGCATTCTGACGTCTAACATGTTACTTTCCAATGCCAATCTGAGAGTCCCGGTGCAACCCACAGCAGTCTTTGAAGGATCTGGAGTCTCTGGCTTGGATACTGGCACTGGCTTCGAACTAGACACTTTCAGTCGAGACTCAGAACGTGCGATTGGCCGTGAAGCAGCTGGTTTAGACGGTCCTCCAGCTCTCGCAGGTGGTACAGACTGTACCTTGGCCGTCATCGGCTGTTTATCGGACTGCCTAACAGTAGTTTTCGCGCTTGAGCTGATAGTGGAGGCTGTCAATGGTTTTGATGCTGAATTTCTTCCTGAACAATGCTCAGCAACGACGAACTCGCGCAGTGCTGCATAAATGAAATACCGCGAACTGATGTTGGCGGTCTTGATTTTGGGGCCATCGTCGTTGTCGTTGTGAACGTGAAAATGAAAATTGTTGGGGAAGAGAGTCTGGGGATTTGAACTCCGGCGGATATGCCCTAAAATCAGCGTGGGCAAGGCTGGTAAACTGGCGCCGCGGCAACCTGCTTCCCTCGTCGTTGCTCGGTATAGCGTCCTAGCGCAATACCTGGCGAACATGTCCTTCTTCCTCTCTCTCTTCAAGCCTCTGGCTTATATGTCTCTGCCCCTCATCTTCCTCCGTTCTCTCGCCCAGTCCTCACCCGTCGCACGTTATTACATTCGGTCGGCCGCATATGCTGGAACAATGGCAACAGTCGCTTCCTGTAGCATCGTGGTCGCAGCAGCTTACAATATCATCGGCAAGAAACGAGACATCCAGAACTGGGTCGCCCGCTTCTTCTACAATGCCGCAAGCAGAGCATTGGGTGTCTATGTCGAAATCGAAGGAGAAGAGTACTTGTCCACACAACCAGCAGTATTAATGGCAAATCACCAGAGCATGCTGGATGTCCTAGTTCTTGGACGGTAAGACCTGTCGGTCTGTACCTCTTACTATTATATTCATCGGGATGCAGGCTATTCCCGAAGCAAGCTTCTATCATCTCAAAGGAATCTCTACGATACTCTCCGCTAGGTCCTTTTATGGCCTTGTCGGGTGCCATTTTCATAGACCGGGGAAACAATTCCAGAGCTGTGCAATCCCTTACCGACGCTGCAAACCTCATCAAGAGGCTCAAAATCTCCATCTGGGTGTTCCCTGAAGGCACACGGCACCTCTCAGAAAAGACCGATATGCTTCCTTTGAAAAAAGGAGGCTTCCATCTTGCTATCAATGCTGGAATACCCATTATCCCAATTGTGGCGGAGAATTACTACCACTTATACCACAAAGGAGTCTTCAGCGAGGGAACTATCAGGGTCAAAGGTGAGCAAGGTATGTCTTGTCGCAGTGACTACGAGCTTACCTTGCTCTAGTGTTGCCGCCCATTCCTACGGTTGGTCTGACCCCTGCTGACGCTGGTGAGCTTGCGGTTCGCGTGCGAGAGAAGATGGTGGAAGCCTTGCACGAGATATCGAATCCCCCCTCCGAACTTGAGAGAAAGTCTCAGGAAGTGGCAGCACAGCCACCCCAACTCCAGCATATTATCCCTGCAGAGAAGTTCACACCGCCTTCACCCTCACCTGCCACACCAAGTTCAGTAATATCTGGGCTATCGAGCCAGGACTTTGGCAGTTCAGCGTCGTTGGTGTCTTCTTCAACAGGATCAGCTCCTACTAGGTCTGATAATGGAACAGAGACCGAGGAAGACGAAGGCATGGTTCTAGTTGGTCGACCGACTCAATAATAGAGTGCTTTACATCTTCTAGAGGTATTCCGACCTTTAAACTTAATCCAACAACCTTTGCTCTTCCGTTCCATGCGTGACCTCATACACTAAGTCTTGACTGATGTCGTGACTGAACTCACCCCGGACCTGAACAACGTGCTGATGCAAATTCACTGCAACCGGCAAAAGCCTGGCAATTACTCCTTTGGCCAAACGTTATCACCCCCAATGCTGGGAAAGAGGAAGCCGACGGAGCAAGGCCACTCAGCGCTCGGAATAAAGGAAGCCAAAAGGTGGGTCGCATGTGCGAGAGAATCCTGTTCCCAGGTGTCGAAAGCTAATCCAAAGCCGTCCTGGTTTGCATCATGCCCGCGCCGCCAAAAGCCCTCCCATATATTCTTAGGCTTGCGCATTCGTAGACCCGTCGCACGTTTGTAACTTGTTTCTAATCCACTTCTTTCCGGCGACGAGCACATTCGTCGCGAATTATTAGCGCTCCACGTTTTCCCAGCCGTATATAGACATGAACCCTGTCGAACAATGCCCATGCAAGTAACATGGATGCAGGAGGTTATCCATAAGCTGGTGACGAAATCTGTCGAGGGCCGGGAAAGGTTATCAGCTGCTCTGAACCTCTCTCTGAACCCGGAGCTTGTGGAAGGCTGTGGCAGGTAAATGCGATCTCAGGGACATAGAGGCGGCGGCGCAAATTTGCCTAACAGAGCGGGTCCGAAGTATCTCTATCCACGTTTGGCCTTTTATCCCATCCCCTCTTCCGACAATTATAAAAGCCAACACCCAACATCTCTATCTGATTCCGACTTCTTTCTCCCCCCCAACCTAATTGCTTGCGCGTCGCCATCATCCCCCAAGAACGCTGGCGCCCTCTACTATGTTCTCATGGATATCGTCCAAAGTTGACCGCCCCCAGGTTTTCCCAGGTACGCGGTCCGACGGGCAGGGCCGTTCTCGACGATGCTGACACGCTTTTCTCAGATTGCTGGGGCCACCGTGGTGTTCGTTTTTTTTTTTTGCTTTACCTTCGCCCCAGCCTTGCACTGACACAGCCAACAGGCCTCTGCACGCTTCCCGGAAAACACGCTGGCAAGCTTCGAAGCTGCCATTCGCGATGGCGCTGAAGGCATAGAGAGCGGTATATCGTTGGCATGTTCCCCCCGTTTAAGCACCATAATCAATCTCGCTGTCAGACGTCCATGTTTCCAAAGACGACGTGGTCATTATGTTCCATGATCCGGGTGAGGTTTCTGTCGTCGTCCTTGCATTATGCTCCGGTGGCTGACACATTTCCATTTCTCTTTTGTGTCCAGCCTTGAATAGGACCACAGATTCGACAGGTAAACATGTCCTTGTTTACGTTACCCATCGCGATTCTGAACGCCCACCCTGCCAGGCGAAATCAAAGAACGCGAATGGTATGGTCCCGCTGGAATGCAACACGTCCGGACAGTCAAGGAGCCCAGACAGTCTATCCCCACTTTCGCAGAAACAATCGCGTTATTGATGAAGGTAGGCACACGACCATAATTATCGTATCCTCTTTTGGAGTATTTATTACCTCAAACCCCACTCTGACCTTGCTTCCCCTGACACATGTCCTCGTCGAATTCACACCCTTCCTCACCCTTCACTTCCAATTTAACCTCGTTCCTCCTCTAAAAGGAAACCATTATTCACTCTCTCGACTGATACTGATACACGCGTTTTATTCATTCACCCCACTAGCCTGAGAATCGCCACGTAAAGTTTAATGTTGACGTGAAGGTTCAGAATGACCCGGACCGACTATTCGCGTTGATGCACACCATCATCAGCAGCTCGGATCCGGAATGGGAGACCCTTTTGGCGCCACGGATTCTTTTGGGTCTTTGGCATCCTTGTTTCCTCGAGCATGCGAAGAAGCGTCTGCCCTATTGTCGACGCTCCTACATTGGCAACAGTGTTGAGTTGGCGAGGAAGTATTTCTGGGACGAGTGTCATACGTTCTCCATGAGCTTTGCTGCTCTGACTGGCGCCGAAGGTCAGAAGTAAGTGTCCTTTTTTTCCCTGCAGAGGGAACACCCTTCTATGAGTCGTTATTGCTATGAACCTGAGAGTTTATTCCACGACTCTGCTTCCTTATCACTACAGGATGCTAACATCGCGCCCCATTTTTTAGGTTTAGACGAGACTGCAAAGAGGCTGGGAAAAGCATCATGGTTTGGACAGTTAACGAACCCGCCCACATGATGGAGGTCAGTTTTGATAAGCTTCCCTCTGTCTTCCCAAACTTCTTTCCATTTCATGGGCTCACACGAACATGGTTGATTTTCCAGGCTGTTAGATGGGAAGTCAATGTCATTATCACCGATGTTACCATGACTTGGCTGGACCTCCGTAAAGCCTTACAGAGTATGTCCGAGGCTTTTCCTCATAATAGTGACATAACCTTACCTATATGCCCTTACAGGCGACTACGACAAGACAGTCTCACAATACAACCGCATCTTTCTCTGGACGACCCTTGATTTCTATTCGCCGTTCTTAGCCGCCGACTCTCGTTACGAGAAGCTGCGATTAGAGAAAGTCAAGGGCCCTTTTGATAGAGCCCTTGCCACTAGACCAGGCTTAGTTGCTGCAGTCGTTTGATTGCATTTGCCCAGTTTCTATTATTATACCCACTAACTATGTGCTAATCCGTGTTTCGCTGCTTTCTCGTCTATAATGGGTTGGGGGATTGTCAGACACAATGTTCTCCGTCTAGAATATGGGAGAGGCTTGTACACTAGATGATCTTATCGTTTTCTTGAAGTAAGGCCCGTTTTCTAGGTGTTAATTAATGAATTAAGGTGTCGTTTTTTGCTTTACTTTGGCGAGCGGTTGTGACATTTGAATGCCAAGCTTACCTCCACTGAAAGAAATAAGTAAGGGTTGATTAAATATACTGGATGAAGGGAAGGTGGTTTCTTGTCTAGAATTACGAATATTGCTATAATACACTAAATGAAAGTCTTGTTAGATATAAATGTAAAGGCATCTATGTGATCCGTTTTAGACTGGGACAGAAGCTATGGGAGCTCCGCGAGCGTTAAGCTGAGCCTCTTCTAATCGTCTATCACGTTCCTGCTGCTCCAGGACGTCCCTCCAAGAGTGATCAAGGTTGGTCTCGTTGGCAATAGCAGCCCGTCTTTGGGTAGTGAGAGCACCTGCGACGATCAAGAGACCAATCGTCAATCCCTGAGCCCACATACGAGCTTGAACGATCTAAAACAAAGACGAAACATCAGCTACGAATGTTCTAGACAAGACATACGCAGGGACTACTGACCTTCTGAGGATATGTCTGATATTTCTGGCGGGAGATGACGGCACCTGCAACAGCCAAGCTACCGGCCCATCCACCCATGATGAGCGTATACTGGTGTCGGAGTGACCAGTCCCCGATCTTTTGACCGAGGGTCATCTGGTCCCATCGTCGGGCAGCTTCGACTTCCTTTTGGTCGAGAATGCGAGATCCTTCGCCTTCCCTGTATAACCATTAGTTCAAGGGTAGGCGCAGCGAGGCTGTGGGAATTGAAACTGACCATTGGGATTTGTCGTATTCGAGGCCCCGTCGTTCGGCCTGAACTGCTAGACATGGGGCAACTAGGAGGACGGCACCGAGACTTTTCAAGGTCAATGGCAGACGACGATAGGCTGG
This sequence comes from Coprinopsis strossmayeri, assembly GCA_900156845.1. Classification (NCBI taxonomy): domain Eukaryota; kingdom Fungi; phylum Basidiomycota; class Agaricomycetes; order Agaricales; family Psathyrellaceae; genus Coprinopsis; species Coprinopsis strossmayeri. The sequence continues at coordinate 57,501 of FTPT01000018.1, read as the reverse complement.
GAATCGTCGGTTGGCCCAATACGAGGCAGCGACAGCTACTATAGAACTGGCGACGCCACCCTCGAAAGCACCCCTTGTGGAGGCTGCTGCGTGGGCATCAAGTTGCTCTTGAGTTGCTAACTACAGATGTCGATTAGAATTGGGATTCGAGGTGTAGAGCTTGCAAGGGCTTGCCTTCATTGTGGGGTGTAGGGGAGAACGAAGACAAGTGTAGCTTAGTACGGAGGACTATTTGTATGGCAGGAGTCTGGAGCTGTAAGGGGTCATGGGTGATTTCATCTCATTGGTCATCCCTCGATCAGCCTCGGCACACCAATCCGGTCTCTCCCGTCATCGCCAAGAATACGCGACAATCATTGGACTGGATCTGCAGGAATACAGGGCAGACATAGCATATTGTATTGTATGTATATACATAATACGAGAAATGGCAGACAGAAACAGAAACAAGAAAACAAGCCGTCTATGCCCTGTACTATCCAGAAACGAACAACAGAAAATAATGATGCGGTAAAGATGGAAGATATACAGAGAAGATGAATAAGAGAACACGGGACAGCGGACAAAGACGGGCGGACGAAGAACATACGGCAGAAGTGCTTCAGAAATGGTCAACGGTAAACGTCCATTTCCCGGTCCTCATGTCAAAGTCCTCAAAGTGCGTGTCCTTCATATTCCTCAACCTCTTCAAGTGTTTAGAGGCCGACGGATGGCTGAGATCCTTAATAGGTTCCCGCGTCGCCTTATCCAGAACCCAGCACTTCTCCAACGTCAACCGCGCCCTGGCATTCAAACCCGATCCAGGTGGAGGCTTGTCCGAGTCTTCGCTATCCGGGTAAACACTGCACTCCTTCGCATCAAAGAGAATCACATCCCCGAGAAGAGCACTAAGCTTCGGTAAGCCTGTGAGGTCAACAGGCTCTAGAAACTCGATCTCTCCGTATCCAACCCGTCCAACAACGAGTCCTTGGAATGAGGATAGTTCATCATAACCGAGCTTCTTCAATGCCGCTAAATCTGGCTTGACGTAGTAATCCCCTTCTTCTAATGTCGCCCGGTCCGAGGCTCCACCGGACTGAAGGCCTAAGGCCTTCGTGCTCTGAGCGCTGAATCGATTAGGGCTACGTTGCTGATTTCTAGGGGCAGGAGTAGGGGTAGCATTAAGAGCAGCGGCAGCAGCAGCAGCTTCACTCTCCCGAGCTGCAAGGCTCAAGGCTGGACTGAAAACAACTTTGCTGCCTGCAATTCCAGGACTACCCGACTTGATGAACAACTGCGACGGCTCCACTTTTTTGTCGAGAATGACTTTCTTGACGCTCTGTCGCGAACCGCTACCCAGAGCAGGGCTGCCACTGCGGCCCAGGAACGAGTCTGGACCAACAGAGCCTCGAGCATCCGACAGAGCAAGTGCGTTCGGTTTGCCATTCACGAAAGAAACGGTGTTACTGGTGCTATTCACGAAGGGGTTGCCCAGGTTGCTTTGACCTGCAACAGAAGAGCCAAACCCGCGCAGCTTAGAGCCGGCAGAGGCATGGCTCTGTGATACACGAGGGAGAGGCGACCTGGTGGGGACGTCCACGAAGAAGGGAACCTTTTTCTTCGGCTGTGATTGGTCTAGGTCGACAACACGGGGTCCCGGTGGAAGCATGTTGAAAATAGGAAGATTGGACCCGATAGGTTGCGCAATAGATGCAGTGAGAATGCCTTGACCACCTTGACCAGCGACAGACCCAGCAAGGGTGTTCGTGGAATTGCCGAAGGTGGACCCAAACAGACCAGTCCCTCCGGTGGATGTGGAGGCGCCCATGGGTGCAGCAGCTGACTTGTTGAAGAGACTTCCGAATACTGGCGGTTGCTGATTGGCGGGTTGGCCAAGGGTACTGTTGCCGAATAGGCCGCCTACAGTTGGTTGGAGGTTGGTCGCATTTTGGGGTTGACCAAAGGTGGTTCCGCCGCCAAACAAGCCGCCAGTAGTCGCGGTTGTCATTGGCTTCGCCCCGAAAAGACCTGTGGCTGGCTGTTGCTGCTGTTGATTTGGTTGCTGGTTCTGAGCATTTCCGAAGAGTCCACCACTACCAAACGCAGTCCCAGTATTTGTGGTCTGGGTATTGGTGTTTCCAAACACTAAAGATGGAATAAATTTTAATTCTCTACAAACTGAAAGGAAAAGAAGTTAGCTTACGAGCCGTCGTTGGTGCGGTTTGTTGCTGGGGCTGCTGCTGGGTGTTCCCAAATAGACCACCTCCACCGAACAAGCCGCTGCTCTGTTGACCTTGTGGTTGCTGTTGCTGCGTATTGGTGCCAAAGGTTCCGAACCCAGTGGCGGCAGGTTGTGTATTAGCAGTAGTTCCTCCGAACAGGGACTTGTTGGCAGTATTCCCTGTGAAATTGTTAGATACTATCCGCTAGAGACAATAGTCTACTCACCAAAAGTCCCACCGAACGCACCGGTGGTGCCTTGTGGCTGCTGTGTATTACCAAACAAGCCTCCAGTTTGAGCAGGTTGTTGAGGTTGGGTAGCACCAAATGTGGTTCCCCCACCAAACGCATTGGTGGTAGGAGCTGTCGCTGACATATGATGAATAACAGTGGGACATCATTAGAAAATCAACTTGCCAGTTCCAAAAGTACCAAAGCCGGCTGGCTTGTTCGCAGTGTTTCCGAACGCGGTGCTCCCTCCAAAAAGCCCAGATGACTGTTGCGGTTGGGCTGGCTGCTGCTGTTGAGTTTGACCGAAGCCACCAAATGCATTAGTTTGGGCAGGCTGCTGCTGTGTTGCAGTCGAGCCAAAGGCCGTGTTTCCGAACAAACCTCCAGTTGGCTGTGTGGTGGCTGGCTGAGTAGAACCGAAGCCGCCAAAAGCAGTAGTAGGAGCAGCCGGAGTTGTTCCAAACGTAGAAGTGGTATTGTGTTGTGCAGGCTGCGTCGAGCCAAAAAGGCCTGTAGCTGTAGTCGACGGTTGTCCAAAAGTCGTGGTTTGACCAAAGGCACCACCTGTAGAAGCAGTTTTACGTCCTTGAGTGTAATCTTGGACTCGCAATTCCTGTAATGCATCAAATAAGCAGACATAAGTATTTGACGGAATAATGACAAACCTCAAGTGAATATCCTTGGTAAGCTGGAATACAAGAAATAGATTGGTATTGGAAGGTTCCTCCCTCCTCTTTGTTAGTGTGAGCGGCATATGGGGGATTTGAAGTTCCAGTTGTTACGACAGGGGGGGTAGTGGTGGCGAGAGCTAAAAAAACAACAAAAAAGGTTATTTGATGGCACGAATAGGAAACGAATTACGCACAAGATGCACCAAATACGGATGGTTTATTCTGGCCAAAGAGACCAGTGCCGCCAAATGTACCGGTCGTACCAGTAGTTGCTGCAGGTTGGCCAAACAAGCCAGTGCCGGTGGTTGTCGTCGCTCCCGTAGCAGGCTGCCCAAATGTACTTGTGCTAGTCCCGGTCCCCCCGAAAGCGGTCCCTCCCCCAAACGCGCCAAAGCCTGTTGTCGGTTTCGCGCCAAAGGTACTCGCTGTATTGTTCGTCGTTGGGCCAAACCCTCCTGTAAAGGTCTGATGAGCGCGATTCTCCTCGTTGACACGATCAAAGACGCGTACCGAACCCAGACGTCCCTGTGTTCTGTGCAGGAGTTGAAAGGTTGCCAAACATGGGGTTGGCTTGTTGCTGCTGCTGCTGGGGTTGTCCAAAGGCACTCGTCGAGCCGAACGCTGTATCCCGTTAAATAAGGATCCGGGACGTGAGTCAAAGCGAGAATGACTTGCCATTCGTCGTGTTCGTGGCACCGAAAGCACTGGGCTGGCCAAACGCGCTAGGGGTCTGCTGTTGTTGGTTTTGTTGTGGGTTTGCCCATGAGGAGGAAACGTTCCCAAACATTATGACCAGCGGTGGGGGCTACGGAGCGCAACGTTGGATGTTTTTTATCGCAGACACTGTATCAACGACGGCCAGCCCTGGCCCTATTCTTGCTTTGGAACTCCGACCGCATAATTCCCACAGCCCGGCAGCTGCACGTGCCTCAGATTTTTTGGACTTGGCTATTAGTAGGTATAACTTTCTAGCTCAAAATCTCTATAATGCCTGACGGTTCTGTCCCGACAAGAAGGGTCCCGACCTTCAATACCCTTGCTCGCGAACAGGCATTCAAAAATCCACCAGCCAATGGCTCGACCTACCAGATTCTGAACGAGTTCGTGGCGCCCCATATAGAATCCTTCAATGCACTCTTCGACGACTCAGGTCTACCCTCGGGAGATGGAGATGGGCGGGGGATCCTGTCTCTGGCCCTGAAGGACATAGGGGAACGCGTTGCATTTGACGGTCGAGGCTCAGACAGTGAAAGCTGGGGAAGTCGGATGCGGAGTATGCCTTTTCTCGTCTAGAGAATGAATTCAATCTTACACTTGGCTAGTATGGATTGAACAGGTCACTATTGCAAGACCAATGGTCTCTGAAAGGGACAAAACGTCCAAGGAGAGACGTGTTTTCCCTACCGAGGTGCGGTCTAATTGCTGTAGCAAATCCCATTGCATCTCATTCATTCCAGGCCAGGGAACGACTGACATCCTATCGTGGACGTATGACCATAAAATTGTGCTGGTCCGACCCCTCTGGACAGACACATGAGATGCCAAAAGATTGCGGTTTGGTACCCATCATGGTTCGGGTAAGATTCCTCAATTTCAGCTTCTAGTCCTCTTTTGATTTTCTCCAAGTCGGTACGATGCAATCTCCGGGGCATGTCTTCTTCAGAACTTGTCCAACGCCACGAAGAACCTGAAGAATTTGGCGGTTATTTCGTTATTAACGGCAATGAGCGTCTTATTCGATATCTTATCCTGCCCCGTCGCAACCATGTTATCTCTCTCATACGACCATCTTTCTCAAACCGTGGACCTTCCTATACTCAATACGCCGTCCAAATCCGATGTGTCCGACCAGACCAAACCAGCGTAACAAATACTCTCCATTACCTCGCCAACGGTAGCGCAATGCTTCGATTCACATGGCGCAAACAAGAATACGTTATTCCTATCATGCTTGTCCTTAAGGCTCTGGTCAGCGCTTCGGACAAGGAAATCTTCGAAGGTGTCATCATGCAAGATTACGACAACACTTTTCTGACAGACCGTGTCGAATTGCTTCTGCGAAGTTTCAAAATGTATATGATGCACACCGGAGAGCAATGTCTGGAATACTTAGGTGACAAATTCCGCGTTGTTCTCAACTTACCAGAAGACTGGACCGATGCTGCCATTGGTGCCTGGCTCATCCAAAAACTCGTTCTCGTACATGTGGAATCCCCCCGAGACAAATTCAGGATGCTACTGTGAGTATATTTTCATTCGTGTTTCGCAATTGACCAATAGGGTTAGTTTCATGCTACGCAAACTGTACTCCCTGGTCTCTGGCGAATGTTGCGCCGACAACCCCGATTCTCCTCAGCATCAAGAAGTTCTTTTGCCCGGTAGCTTGTATGGCATGATTATTAAAGAGAGGATGGAGGAAATCTTGAACGCTATCCGACTGAACATTTCTCTAGATGTTCGTAATGGCGTTAATATTGACTTCCACGACAGTAGGATTCTCTACGTTGTTTCCTGTTTTCGGTTTTCTCACATACTCTCTAGAAAAATACTTTTCCAAAATTTTGACTAAAGTCAATTTCGATATCGGCGCCAAGCTGTCCAATTTTTTGGCCACTGGAAACTTGGTCTCACCTACAGGTCTTGACCTACAACAAGCATCCGGCTTTACTATCGTCGCTGAAAAGCTGAACTGGCAGAGATACATCAGTCATTTCCGATGTATCCATCGCGGTGCTTTCTTCGCCGAATTGAAAACCACGACGGTTCGTAAACTTCTACCAGAGGCTTGGGGTGAGTTATTCGATCATGATGTTTCGACTTTTGGTCCAACATATATTTAGGCTTCCTGTGCCCAGTGCATACACCTGATGGTTCTCCGTGTGGTCTCCTTAACCACTTATCTCGAACATGTCGCATCATCACAGCACCCTTGACTGTTGCCCATATACCCAACCTTTTGGCGGCACACGGCATGACCCAGAGCTTTGCAACTTCAATAGATGGTCGAAGGAACCTTTGTGTTCAACTCGACGGCCGTGTCATAGGTTGGGCTCGTCCCGCTGTTGCTGCTCAATTGGCCACAAACTTGAGGATATGGAAGACAGAGGGAAAATATGAGGTGCCCCTCGACCTTGAAATTGGCTTTGTGCCAGAATCAAAAGGCGGGCAATATCCCGGATTGTTCTTGTTCTCTTCGAAATCTCGAATGATGAGACCTGTCAAATATCTGCCGAATGGTCGTGACGATCAAGTGGGTTCCTTCGAACAGGTCTACATGAACATTGCTTGTACTCCGGAAGAAATCGAAGAGGGCGGCATTTCAACACATGTTGAACATGACCCTACCAACTTCCTTTCTATTCTCGCCAATATGACTCCCTTCTCTGATTTTAATCAGGTAAGAATAACAATCTTTCTAGTGCAAACCCAAATTCATATCAATTCGCAACACAGTCCCCTCGAAATATCTATCAATGCCAGGTAATTAAATATATCTATCTACCTGCCTTCGAAATCTTATGCATCGCATAGATGGGTAAACAAACCATGGGAACACCATCGACAGCCATTCAACATCGAACAGATAACAAGTTATATCGACTTCAGACGGGTCAAACACCCATCGTTCGACCGACTCTGCATAATAAATATGCCATGGACGCCTTCCCGAATGGTACCAACGCTGTTGTGGCCGTCATCTCATATACCGGTTACGATATGGAAGACGCCATGATTTTGAACAAGTCTGCCCACGAAAGAGGATTTACCTACGGTACTGTGTACAAGTCGCAAATCATTGATCTGAAAGACGTCAGGGGCGCATCAAAAAATACCTCGACGCCAACTCTTCATTTTGGTGTTGGCGGTGACATTAAGCATAGCGCCGAGAAGCCACACTCATCTGCCGAGATTGTCGACAGGGATGGTCTGCCGCTCCCTGGTGCAAGAGTGACACCTGGAGACCCGATTGCAGCATACATTGATGACACCACGAACCGCACCAAATTCATCAAGTATAAAGGAGATGAAATGGCGTACATTGATCAGGTCCGACTGCTTGGTATGTCTATTTATGTGTTCAGACGCAGGACGTGGTATTCATCGTTTCACCAGGTAGCGATGCGGGAGATTCAGAACTTCAGAAGATTCATATCACGCTGCGGATTCCCCGCGCCCCCGTGATAGGCGACAAGTTCTCGTCTCGACACGGACAGAAGGGTGTTTGTTCCCAGAAGTGGCCTGCGATTGATATGCCGTTCAGTGAGAGTGGTATCCAGCCTGATGTTATCATCAACCCCCACGCCTTCCCCAGTCGAATGACCATCGGCATGTTGGTCGAAAGTATGGCCGGAAAGGCTGGTGCCATGCACGGTCTTGCTCAGGATGCAACACCCTTCAAGTAGGTTTTTTAAAGCACTGGTCTATCTGCGAATCCTGACCCGATAAACTAGATTCACGGAACAAGACACTGCCATTGACTACTTCGGCAAGCAACTCGTGGCAGCAGGGTATAATTACTACGGAAACGAGCCCATGTATTCTGGCATCACGGGCCAAGAATTCGCTGCCGACATCTACTTCGGTGTCGTTTACTATCAACGTTTGCGACACATGGTGTTGGACAAGTTCCAGGTTCGAACGACTGGGCCTGTCGATCCAGTGACCCGTCAACCTGTGAAGGTACTGTAACCTTTCATCATGATATTGACCGTCTTGCTTACCCACTCCGCACCATCAATATAGGGACGAAAACGGGCTGGTGGTATTCGCTTCGGAGAGATGGAACGAGATGCGCTCATCGCTCACGGTACATCATTCCTTCTCCAAGACAGATTGATGAACTGTTCAGACTACTCAACGGCATGGGTATGTCGAACATGTGGAAGCCTGATATCTTTGGGCTACGAAGATGTCTCGCTGGGAGAGATGGTTTCCGGACCAGGACAAAGTCTCAAACCCACGGGACCCGGAGGAGAGTATTGTCGGATTTGTCGGGCTGTCGCTGAGGAAGAAGAGCAGGCTAGACGAGTACTCGAAACTGGACAGCACTTGCGGCGGCCTCAAGCGGACGTCACAGTCGCCATTTCATCCGAGCATGTCCTCAACAGTGCTTCTAAAGGGGGTGATCTCGACGTCGTCGCTGTTCCGTACGTATTCCGCTACCTCTGTGCCGAGTTGGCCTCCATGGGAATCGCAGTATCTCTCGAGGTCAAATAAAATGTACATCTCATTTCTTGCATGTGTATAATTGTACGCATCTTTGCACAACATTAAGAAAAAAAAGTATAATCGCGCAGAGAAAAATGAACACAGTAATCCACTGGATTTACAAAGAAATTACAGGTATAGAGCCAATAATCGAAAAAATCAGCGAACGAAGCTTCCATAGATACTGGGACCGCGGGGAGACAATAAAATGTAGCAACTGAAGTGTAATCCAGAGCGCTCGAATCCATCATGAAAACTCGAATAAAAAGCGGATAACAAGGAGAGGATTAAACAACAACAACCGGTGGGGTGGCATGACCAGGGAAATCGGCTGGACTGTTCCAGGTAGCGATAGGTACATTATCAGGTTTGTCCCGGGTCTCGTGAGCAGCACTTGCATCGTTTGGAGGCAGCTCAGGAGGGGGTATCGGATGTTGGCGGCGAGGAGGCCTAGGGGGTACAGAAGCCGCAGGAGATCCGCCAAGAAGCATGTCCACAACACTATTTTCAAGAGTGTTTTCGCTGATCGCACCTTGCGGGTATCTGTTCATCGAAGGTGGGGGCGATGGATAAGGCCCTTCAGCCTCCGTCGTTTTATTCTCGCTCGTTCTGGTCTCATTGACACTGGTTTCGCTGGGCTTGGAGATCCCAGCGCGAGCCAAGAACATGTCTATTATTAGACGGCATTCATCGGCTGTAGTAGCACTCGCGACCAGGCGCCGCATGTCCCGGGCGTCGGATTCCGAGATGGCTGGCCCAGAAGATTTGGCTGGTTGTGGTTTTGCTGGGGTATTCAAGACCGTCGAGACAGGAGGGACAGGTTTGCGATATATTGTTGATGGTGGCCTGGGTGAAGGTGTATGGGTATCAGACGCAGGGTGTTCATTCGTATAATCAGACTTGGGAACACCATTTCCGTTGGCGTGCGGCGTAGGTTTCACAGTGGATACATCTTGAATAATAACGGGAGGAGGAGATGACGGCGCAATCTTAGGAGAAGAGTTGGGCAGATTTCTTTCTCCACCGGAATTATGTTCTTGAGAAATGGAGCCTGAAGCATTCCGTGATGGAGATTTGATGGAACTTTGCTCGACTAAAGAAACTTGGGACGGCGAAGATGGAGGGGAGATCGGTTGAGGGGGCCGTGGTGGTCGGGGAGGGATGGGTCTATTAGCGAGCGGGTTAGGGGGCGGAACCAGACGCCCAAGCTGCCCGGGAGGAATTCGAGGTGATTGATTTATCGGCGTCTTGGGAGGAGCGTCAGAAGCTTTGCCCTTTTCTCCGATGTTGAGCTTTGATATCATTCTCTGCAGTCGATTTGTTTTGGGTTTAGACTCCTGGGAAGCGAGGGAAGGGCCATAGTTGGGCGGACCTTCAGCAAGAAAGTCGATCAACTGTTTACCCTCTCGCGACATCGGTCCAGAGGGTCGAGCGTCGGGGGGACCCTCAGCCAAGAAATCCATCAGTTCTCGAGTGGTCGATGATACCTTCGGGGCGCGTTTTGGCGATGTTGGCTGCCTTGGCTGGAGTTCTGACTGTTCAACAGTAGCCTCATCATCAGAACCACCCATGACCTCGTCTAGATCCAGGGATTCGCGATTACGTTGTTTGACACGTGTACGAGTGGGCATTCCGTCGCTGTTCGTCGATTTAGGAGGCCCATCTCGTTTGTAGACCATGTTAAGATTGGATGCAGACGCGCTGGCACCTAGGGCTGATGCTTTGGCTGGGAAAGACGATGGCACGGCAGCGGCAGAAGAGCGAATCGGTTTCCTCGAACCGTTGAATACCCCAGCACTCGAAGTTGAAACAGAGCGTGTGCGAACGCTGTTCATTGTCAGTGAAACATTTGGGGTGTTGGTCATGCTACCTTGCCTGGAACGGTTAGCTTTTGATGGTTGTTGCATTGTAGGGCTTTCCTCTTCGTCTTCGATGATGGAATCAACAGGCCGAAGAGAAGGTCGTTGGCTAGAAGTTCGAACCGGAGCTTGGGCAACCGGGGTATCAGAGGCAGGTTCTGGCTTGAAGGAAAGAGGAGTTGGTCCCCGATTGCCGCGTTGTGCTTTTTCTAGTTTATAAACCTATCAAGGCACATTTCGTGAGTTGATGACTAAGCTGATAAAACAAAAGATCAATTACCTCCATGGTCTTCAACCGGTCAGGAGTGAGCGACATTTTCATGGTTGAAGCAGAGCGCATGAGATCGTCGAACTCTGCAAGCATGGTGGCATCCTGAGGAACGGCAGTTGAATGACTATTTCAGTTAATGTTAATGGTCCCCCGACTTACTTCCGTTGAAGAGACGTCGTATTCGTAAACTGACCCGTTCTTGCCATCACTAACCACCGACGCGGATTTTCGGTGACCTATTTGACTGTCTTCCCTTGGGGAAGGAGGCTTTCCATTGCTGAACATTCTGAGAGCCCGCGCTTTGTCAAATGACGATCTTTGGGCATTGCCGCCACCTGCGTCAGAAGACTGTCGAGAGACAGACCCAGACCGCGTGTGATTTGCCACTGAAGGGTCCTGGTGAGCGGATATCGAGGTCGGAGGACTTGGGTTCTTGTCGGTTCGTGAGAATGACTTGCTACGCCGTGATTTGGGAGCCTTGGAGAGTTGTTCGATTTGATCGTACACTATCATCATCAAAAAGCCCGGAGTTTTAGCATCATGCATGCGTACAGAGAAGCATAGTGGCGACTCACCCTTGGTCGTTCTGAAATACCCATACACTGAGGCATCTTCACATAAAGCGGTGAATAGATCATTCGCTGTTGCATTGGCCCGGCTGCTATCTCGCGCGGCAACGCGACCCACGTTCGAAAGTATGTGTCTAATGAATGGGAGTTGAGCATATAAGTTGTGTTAAGGCGTTGTACGGTACGTACTCGCAAACAGCTCTGCGAACAGGAAACGTCAGCGGCTGACAATAATTGGACATGAATGAAGTAAACTTACTCGAGAATGGCGGTCAAGTACAACGCCGCCGGTGCAACAAGAAGCGTCTTGGGTGAAGAAGCCCCTAGCTGGCCGTATTTTTCGTTGATTCGCCCTTCGACCGCTGGATCTTCGTCGGCTTCATTCAAGGTCGAGTACGCTTCACATTTGTTGCGGAGTAACTATAGCATCCCACGCGTTGGAGACCTGGGAACTGATAATCCTGGATGCACGCACCTCGAAAGCCCAGGGCAAGTGAAAAGTGGCAGTATCGTCCTCGAGGGATGGGGTAATACCGCCAGGGGCAGTCCGTTCCCAATACGCGCGCAATTCGACTTCGGCCTCCAGCAGTGCTTCTTTCCCTAAACTTGTAGGCAACAGGCCAAGGAGACTTGCTCTAAGCCTGTCTGTGGATAGGGAGCCCGAGGCGCTGAGGACATTATGAAGGAACTCGTCAAGGAGGATGTTGATGCAACGGAGAGCGTCCGGCTTGAGCTTAAAGGGGCGGATATCCGAGAGGATAACGTCGGCGGAGTGTGACGAGATATAGGCGGGCTCTGGAAGGGGGGTCAGTGGGAACAATGAGGAAAAGGTCGAGCTCACCGTTGGTATCAGTGAGTCCTGGCATCGTCGTCGGCGTCAACCACTGGCAAGGGCGATGCGGGGGACAGGAAAGACTAAAATGCGGATTAAATTCACAGGGTCACAGTCAGAAGATCAGTCTCGGTCATATTTATCCCATTCGTCCATATGCATCTCAGATTTGATATTGTGGCATGAATCTCCATTTGATATACCGGGAAAAATAATTCTTGACGTTTATAGAGCAGTAGTCTCGGAACAGGCTAGATACGCGCCCAGCTCGATGCGAAGCAGTTGAGAGCACAGCGGTGTACGGAGAACTCTTCGCGGCGCAGGTGGATGGTCGGTGTTTATAGCCCAATTCGCTATCAGCTTCCCCAAGTTCTCTTCCTCACGGTCGGTCGCGAAACCATCAATACCCAGGCATCGCAACGAGTGATAACCATTAATCCCTGCCAATCGCCACAAGGTAGAACCAATTCAGTACGGGCAGAGGAGGCTAAGGACGGTTATATAGCTCGTTACAGATCATCATAGCCTTCAGTGTTTCATTTCTACAGGCCAATTCGTGATTTCGATGAGGCAACGCCATGTTCTGTCGGACCGCTGCCTCCCGAAGGCACCCCACGATGAGATAGCCTTTAGAAGCGATTAAAGGACGCCAGGCTTATCGATAGAAGTGGTGTAGACTGCGCAATAGGTTATGCGATCTTATCGTACGCCACGGTAGAGGTTCGGCAATTAAAAGCAGACTTCTGCGAACTGTAAGGAGGAAAGAAATGACTCAGACCATGATGTGTTAGAGAAATGGCCTTGTTTGTCACTGCCTGCACCATGCGCTTCGCCTCTTTCCCTGACTCAATCCCTGGCGCCTGTATGCACTTCTTACGTTTATAACTTCCTTCCAACGGCAGTTATGCTTTCTGAAGATGTAGTCTCCCCACCCAATCCCGTTCCCAGGCACAGTCCCGCAACAAGTCCAAGGAAGAAGACCCACAGGAAAACAACATCGGCTCTTCATTTATCATCGGATACCTCACGGACAGCGTCTACTTTACCCGAGTACAGTCAAACACCAGGTTGGGAGGCAGGACGTATCACGGAGGACAGTCCGCCCGATTATCCAGGGACCCACAGAAGCTCAGATAGCGCAGAGGAGGCAGACGAGGAGACGGAGCTTACGGGTAGTGACGACGACGAGCACGAAGACAACCAGCGACGGAACGGTCCATTTGACTTCGTGCCACAGTACACCAGCGCCCCGACCTCCCCTCACTTCAGAAACCGGGCCCCACTCACTGCGTCACCCAGGCGACCTAAGCGCTTTGGGCACCAACAGCAGCAGTATTTGGATGTCCTCAACGACCAGAAGAGCCACAAACGTCGCCATTCTTCCGTATCCGCAGTCCTCAGGCCACCGACCACACCATCTTCTCACAAGCAAACATCATCTCTGTCTTTATCGTCTCCAAAGTCCAAATTATCAAAGTCGCAGAAGAATAGAGACACGGATTCGTACTTGGATTCGCTGCTGGAACGTAGTGTTCACGCACTTGAAATATCGAATACCCTACTTCAGAGTTCGATGTCCACGCAGGCAACCATGTCCGCCTTGTTTTCTGGATCAACTACGTCTCTTGGGGCTTTCAAAAGCTCTACGACCCCACCGCAGTCTCAAGGATACCCCTACCGCAGCACAGCAGAGTCCAGCAATGGTACTCCCACTCGGAGTTATTACGGTTATCATGACGTTGATTCGGCCCTCGAAGCTCGGGCCATTGGCTTGAGCTCCAAACTCATGCGGAATTGGGATGTTCAAGAGAGCTGGGCACAGCAATTAGAAAACATAAAGAACGGGGTGGACTCTTTGCTCGAGGATCACGGAGACAATGACCAAGAAGGATTTGGTTTCCGGCATCCAGCTCATTCACGGCAATCTACCCTGGTATCTCCCACAAGCAGCCACAGTTTACCAAATGCCAGTCCACTATCAACACTCCGGTTGTCGAACACGGCTTCTAGCAGTCCAACCCGTCAACAAAGGAAGCTATCTATTGGTCATTTCCGGGAGGTGGACGGGTCTGAGGACGGTCATCGATCACTCGAAGTTACAGATATGAGAGGAGAAGTTCAAGATGTTCATCCCTCTCGATCAGTACATAAGGTTACAGAAGAGGAAGCCAATTCCCTGGTTCATGCTCAGCTAAGGCTCGCGCCGCAAGACCGATCGAACCTTGTCTCGCCTCCTCCACGAGCCTTGACCATGTACATCGACGCTATCTCTTCGCCTTCCCTTTCTCAACTCGAGGATTCACTTCGGGAAAAGGACTTTACCCCTGTTGTTCTACCATCGACGCTAGGTGTTAGAATAGCCTCTGCGTCCGCAACCAGCTTGCTCTTACCGCCCACAGTCACAAGTACGGCCATAGCCCTTCCACCACAGGTCACAGAGACCGTATACGATCCATCGACTCCAGCATATAACATGCTATCATCTCTTGCAGCCCGGACCGGCGCCTCATCCTCTACAAGCAATCTCCTGGCGACTATTTCCATGCCCAGCTCTTTAAAAGTTCCAATAACTCCAAGAAGAAATTCGCGTGACGCGGCGGTAGCGTCTTCAGCCCCTTCGTCATTCGTCTCTTCCTTCATCAATCGAGCTGCTGTCGGAATGAGGAAACGGAGTTCAAGCCCGTCCGACCTTTTCAAACCTAGTCAACCTAGACGCGCTTCTTCGGCTGATAGGTCAATATCGCCTTCGGTACGCAGATTAGCTCGGCCTCCTAATCTTGCATTGCCTGTCAATGTTAACACTTCCCCGAATCCGATTGGACCCTCTCATCCTTCGCTAATCCGGCGGATGACCCCGCCTACCGAAGAAGAGAGTCAAACAGAAGGATCAGGCTCGTCTTCCGATGGATTCGTAGCTAAGAGGACTGTACTCAGTCTCAGGAAGATCTTGGATGAACAGCAGCCCGTTTCGACAAGTTCTACATCCCAAGGCAATACCACAACTTCAAATTCACATCTTGGTGTTACTCCAGGGCATATGAAGAGGTCCACCAGCTTCCGCAGCACTCGTTCCGCTTCTCAATCTTCCCGATCATCGTCCCTGAATCGGCAGACCTCTGGCTTCCAGATTGCACAGAAACGGCCACCGGCGTTCATGCCGCGCTCACCCGCCCCCATTCCCAGCGCTGGGACGTCGACCGCTACGGCGTCAGTGTCGAGACTCTTTACGAAAAATGTTCACACGAGTTCGACGAGACAAAGGAGTCCTTTGAGGAGTGTCATGAAAGGCAAAGCACCTCGGACCCCCGAGATACCACAGGACAGCAACAGCAATACCCCTAGCCAGTTGTCCGCCGCGACAGCCAGTCTCACCGGCAACTCCCCCAATCCTTCGGGGGCCCCCACCCCAAGTCCTTCGTTACCTAATTTCCCAGAGTTCATCACGAGGGCACTTGGGAATGGGAGCAAGAGCGCGTCGAGCAGCGGTTGGTCTACGCCTAAACGTATCAGCTTTGCCGAGCTTCCTGAAAGCTACGCGAGCACAAAACCCGAGGGGGAGTCGTCGGGGATGTATTCGAAGCGTCGGTCTAGCGGTAAGCGGAAGAGCGGGGGATTGCGGAGTAGTGGGAGCGAGTCGAGTGGGCTGAACGTGCGGCGGCCAGGGAGTCCTGATGAGAGTGATAGGGAGAGGAGTTGGTGGTCGAGTTGGTGGTCGGCAAGGAGCGTTGTGGAAGACAGAGAGAGGATGTATCAGGAGGATAGGGCTACGAGGGCTTGGGGTGGAAGGATGGGCATGGCCCTTGGGGTTGGAGGGCATCCCGGAATGGATGATTGGAGCATGTAGAGTGTCACGCGTTCTTGGACTTGACTATTTCTGAAGAATCAGGTGAACCATAATGTTCGTTGTTTCATTCCGCTCACCCTCGACGTTCTGGCTTATGGTATTTTCACCAGATTATCTGCAATGCTGCTGTCATTTATGCAAGGCGCTCTCGCTATCTTTATTCACTATATTGAACCTGCTCGGTTTAATTTCTTATTTGATTTCCTTTTAGTTTTGGATCCCTACGATCTACCAACAGTCCTTCCTACCGTTATCGCTTTTTCTTAACGACCATTCACGACTTCTCGTATCTCTGTACATATATGTCTTTCAACTTGTCGTTCTTTGTTTTCAAACTCCAATCTAGATATACCACCGATTCTCACACTGATATACCTACCCATGTGTATTATATGACTCGGACATTCATAAGACCTTTTCAAGCTGCATATGGTTTGTGATTCAAAAAAGAAGGGGCATATACATCGGGCATGATAGAGTGGAGAGCATAGGGATAGAAAAGGGGAGGCATATGTGGAGAGGAAGGAAGAGCGAGAAGAAGAACAGAACAAAGAGAAAAAACCGGGGCGAAACAGAAAGAAAGGGAATGGGAAAAGAGGAGGGAGAGGGAAGGATGGGGCATACTATAGTACAGGTATTATTATTTGACTTCACAAAACACGACGCGCCGACACGACAGTTCATCAATAACAGAAAGTCCAAAGTGCAATTCAAGAAAACAAGCGAGCGATAGCATACGCGAACGCGAACGCAATAAAAAAATAACATGAAAAATAAGAACAAAAATAATATCCCCCAGAACCGACAGTTGGGTGAGTTCCGGCATTCAGTTCGCTAAAAACAGAAGAATGGTATGCTCATGAGCTAACATTTGGATAGTGAAGAACAACGTACCTGGGCACCCATCGTATGATTGAATCGCTACAATTGAGTCGCTGCAGACTCGGCCAAAGGAAGGAAGGACATTCCGTAGATGACGATGCACCCGCCGATGATGCTGGCGAGTATGAGATGGATAAAGGTATTGTTTCTGACGTTATCGATGATTGATCCGTTGGTGAAAGCACCGGCAGTGTTGAGGACTGCGCTGTCTCGTTGGGTGAGGGCCGCTGGATGAGACTGAGGTTGACTGGGTTCGCCGATGCCGTTGTTCGCGATGTGTCGGACAAAGGTGGGACTCTTGCCGAGGACGACCATGGTCTTGGAACCGGATCCTTGCATTGACGATACATCTCTGCTCATGGCTGCGGCGTAAATACCGTGCTTCAAGGCTGTTCTTTCAATCTCGCGGATCTCGGCTGGTTTAGCGCGGTACACAGTGACGGCCCCTCGATTTATTCTTGCATGGTCCGCGATCCTGCTCAGCCAGCCCCTCTTGGAAGGCCAGACCGCCCTCCCCGTGTCATCAGATTCATATCGGCCTTGAACAGTATCGTCGGAGTCGATAGAGGAGCCGTCATCCCAGTCGATTTCGCTGTTGCGCCCCGAAGATACGGAGAACGATGATAAGCTGGAATCATCCCTAATGCTACGGCCATCCTCATCGACGAGCACCGTGGATACATCGGATGCAGTACTAGGGGACGGTCCCCTCCATGGTCCTTGGCCATATGGCACGGCGACCCGCTGTTGTGCGGGAGGGGTGACAGGGGCGTTCATGATATCGTAGGCGCTCGCGGCATCGGTCCAGTGAGGGTTACGCCTGTGCCACCCGCCACCTGGAAGGCGGGTGAGCTTGAGGGCCTCTGTCGAGGGGGAGGAGTAGCGTCCGAGAGATCGGGGCGTGGTGCTGACACTACTGCTGGTCGAGATGGAGGTATTGCGTTCTGGCGAGGGGGGCGGGGAGAGGAGGGTGCTCTCAGGGGTTGATTCTGGTGAAGCTGGGCAGACTGGGGAGCCATGTACGCGCCTGTGACCTTCCATGTAGTTGCCGCATGTGTGGCAGCGGGGCTTGCGACGAATGCTGTTCATCTGGAGGAGAGACGGTATGGGCGATGGCGGATTTGTCGCTTTGATCAGAATGATGAGACGGTAAGAATTTGGAAATCCATCATGCTTACCTTTATCGGCTCGTATCTTGGCTGGGATCGTCTGGGGAGAACTTGGCCCGTCCACGAACCCCGTAATTGACTCGGTCTCCCCGGTTTTAATACTCGCTGCGCGTTGGCAAGGACAACCACGAGTAGAACACTGGCTAAACACAGCACAAGCAGTCTCTTGTCACACCCGTCGCTAGCTTTACTCAAAGGCCACAGCGACACTGGATTGACCACAACGGGACCTTGTATTTCCCCCTTTCAGAACCAAGCGCGAAATTCATCCTGGCAACGAGTAAAAATCACAGCGAGCACGGACCCTTGTTCCGTTGCCAGCCAGCCGGTCCTCTTCCATGCAAATCATTCAAAACAAGCCTCCCGGCACATGAACAAAGGAAACCTTGTTCGTAACACAAAGGAGGACTAAAAAGGAAGGCACGCGTCCAAAATGTGCCGGCGCGTCCATGGCGTGACCGAGAAAGTCATGTGACTCGGAAATGGCCGATTTTTGCATTATATAAAATCGGTGCGCCAGGATTTCTGGTTTTCTTCAGTGTCCGTCTTGACCATCCGAAGCGCCTAGCGTTCGCGCGCACCGGTCGTTCGCTCGGCTGGTTGGCGATATCTTCAGGTCAACGGAGCGAGGCGTCCTCGAAAGGGGACTGCTCACGAGAAGGAGCGGCCTGGATCGTGCTCACCATATTGTCTTCGAGGGCGAGGTGGTTGAGCTGCTGGGACCTGCGTCGTCATATTCCTGTACCTTCCGTATACATCTGCTTGCTTGCAGGCAGTTGTGCTACTATGTAGCAGTGACGGTTGGGTTAAACCATGACGGAGACAGCTTTATTACTTTTATTAGACCTATGAAAATTTCCCTTGGAAATGGCTTATGCCCAGTGAAAGTCGACTCTTGTGTGCATCTCTGGTTTTTGACAACATTACGGTCTCCGCCAAGTGTCCCAGATGGGCACCACTATAGCGAGTTGAATGGGAATTCAGTAATTTCTTCTTCCACGAGATCCAAATAAATTTCACTTTTAAATTCTATCCTTCCATCTTCTCCCATCTGGTCCCATATGCTCAAGCTCTTCTTGCTAGTCCTCGTTACATCCAGTGGTTGCATTGAAGATGTATAGGTTGGATTCTACGATACAATAGACACAAACTTGAAAATACATTTTAAAAGACATGAGAAGTGTAGAGGACGCCGTAAAGAGGGTATCAAGTCATGGCCTGAGACGTGGCGGGAGCCTACAAAGATGATTAATAAATAGATGGGCCGACGACGAACCAACTGTTAGTTCCCAGTTCCGTTCACCTGCTTCTCGGCGTCCTCCTTGACTTCCTTCAGCAAGCTGGCATATGCGACGACATAAGGGCCTCTGCAGTGATCCTCACAATGTCACGGTTGGCCATGTCCTGAAATACAAAGTTTTCTGAAAGCCAGGTAGGGAAAGAGGTATATTTCTTACACGAAGGGAGAAAGGCGATGTCGATAGGAATTGTACGAAAGGATGTGTCGAGATAATGTGGGAAATCAATTCCCACTCGGAGATGCCTTGATATGGAGCATTTCTTCTGTTCAAGTTCGTCTCTACCACCATCTACATGAAAGCCGATTCCGACGTCAAAAGAACTAAGCAGGCGCGACTGGACGCTCAGATCGTTTCGTTGGACGCTCAGATCGCTTCGTTGAAGGCCAAGTATAACGAGCTAGCTCCAATTTCACGTCTCCCAACCGAAGTCCTCTGCATCATATTCAAGGCCTGCAAACCTCCTATAGTACACGGTCGACAGTCGGATGAGCTCGGTAAGCGCGGTGGAGAATGGGCAACATTTAAAGATGTCTGCCAGCGCTGGAGGAACGTTGCCCTGAACTGTGCCGAGTTGTGGTCGCACCTGTCCAGTTCTATGAACCAGAGATGGATGAAAGAAATGTTTGCGAGGTCGAACAAGATCAAGGGGCATTTCAACGTCGAACTCGACAGATCTATGCGGGAAATTCCGCAGGTCCTGATCGACGTGGTATCCCAAACTACCCGATTGGCAGGACTCACGCTTTCCTGCGGGCCAGGCGACATCCAGGACCTGCTTGCTTGCTTAGGTCCTTCTGCGCCCGTTCTCCGGCACCTATGGATCAAAGGAACCACGTATGGAGGGCAATGTCACAACTATGCTCTTCCCGATCACTTCGTCAACGGCGATGTCCCATTGTTACAGACGTTGCAAGTGGTCGGGTGCAAGGTTCCCTGGATGGCCCCATTGCTGAAAAATCTGACATTCTTTTGCGTTTATCTGGACTTCGAGGCATCACCCCAAATTCATGCTACTCAACTTTTTGATAGCCTCAAGATGATGCCAATGTTAACCCAACTGGAGCTGCGCATGCGCCTTCCTGACATGGGGGTGCTAAGCCGCCAAATCGTCAACCTTCCCAATCTTAAGTCGGTGTTTCTCACTGATTCGCTCGAGAGATGCGTCCAGTTGCTGGAACACATCCATTTTCCTCCTTCCACCGCCATCACCCTACACACCTTCGAAATGGGTTCCGATGTCGAGTCCAATGTCCTGGCATTAGGCAGGGTCTTATCTTCAGCCTGGTTCTCCACTTCCTTACATCCAGAACAGGCGCAGCCTCCAGTAACCTCGCTTGACTTCGAGACCAACGGTGGCTGTAATGTGATTTGGGGCTGGCCTACGATTGACGATGTCGCACTCACTAGAGCAACCGAAGCAGCGTTACACCTCTATTTTCCGGGTTACCCTTTTTCCATGGTTCCAAGTTTAACTTTGGTTGCGATGTCCATTCTTCCCTTGGAATACATTCAATCCCTGCGTTATGATGGTCACTTTGACCATCCATCACAATGGGGAAACATTTTCGTCCGGCTACGGTCGGTTCGATCCATCTACCTCACCGACTTTCCTCAGTTTCTCGATTGTCTTTTGCAGGACCCAGCTTTCACTTCCGAACGTCCCTCTGGCGGCGACGAACAGAACACCTCCCCCGCTGTTAAATACCTCCCTCGTCTCGAGTCAATTACGTTCATCCGACATCGGCTTCCAGGTCCTCCGCCCCGGCTGGTGGAATTGCTTCAACTTCGGTCGGAATTTGGCGCAAGGGTTAAGCGGCTTACATTTGAACAGCCCGATTTCCCTTTGAATCAGACGGAAGTGCAGGCGATAGAAGCCGTGGTGGATGAGTTGGTTTTCACCAAGGTCGACAGTGCACCGACTTGGTTCTGAACTCTGCACTATCAATCTTTTCCAGGAAAACAACCTTCGGGATCAAGGTCCCTCACCCAATGACTTCTTGACACTCTTGGTCAAGAGTCAAAGATATTAAATAACCCCAAAAATATATACACGAGCAAAGCAACATCTCGGAAAAGGCTAGATCATTAGTGCTATGTCCTACTATTGGTATTACCTGCTTTATTATAAGGCTCCTCTTCGTCACTATCTCCAACTTCGAAAACCGGTTCAGGCATCTTGCCCTTTCCTTTTCGACCAGTGTATGAGTCCCCATTCACAGACCCGTTGCCTCCGTTTTCTTCATCACGGATCGATGCATTAAGCGGTATGCTCTCTTCATACGAATCAGACGCCGGGTTTGAGGATAACTGGACGCGCCTCCGTCTGATACGGTACCAGATGAATAGACCGATGACCAACAAGATGAAGACGAGAACGAGGGCAGCAGAACCAGCGTTATAGTACGCCTCCCACATCGCTTGATCTTGTTCAGACGATTTCCCGGCTGGAACAGCGGGCGTGGTCGCTCCGGGGGAAGAGGCACCGATGAAGACTGGCTTGGCAACCTTACCAAGACTGCTGGGTATTCTCGCTGAACCGTCGACGATGGCCGAGAAATTAACACCCATGAATCGGAGCATCATATCGTGCGTTACATGGGGAAGGTCGAAAGGCGCCATATGCGAAGCATTGAAGATCTGGTGAAATGTCGGTTAGCTTCATTCTTCGTGGAGCAGACTGCTAGATTGAAGAACATACCTTGACGTAGGTCATGTTACGAGATTCTACCCAGGTCCCTGCCGGTGTTGCGTTGACGCTCCACGTTTGTGTCTCTACGGTCTTTCACCCAGCAAGTTAGAAACCAGGGTGATACCATATATCACAGCCATCACTCACTCCGAGACCTGTTTCACCGTTCCAGTGCAAGGTTTTGATCATATTCTCCAGGCCGACATAGTTGCAAATCAGATCTTGGTCCCCAGCAAAGATCATTACTGGAATCTTCGACAAAACCCTGGGAAGAACAGTTATAGATGACTGTTCACGGTTTTCATCGAAAGCACGATGAACGTCTCTGCGACATTCGATCCATGCACCAGGGTGCGCGTTTGCGTGGAAAGCAGTCACAACGTCACTTCGCTAGACAAAGGGAGTTAGTTCAGCTAAGAATGATCGGATGGGTGACATGAATGACTTACACCAAGGAAGTGTGTAATCGCGTGCATCTCCGGAGGCCAGTTCAATCCACAAGCGGGGTGCGTATCTGTGTACCGCACGTCGTACATGTTCAAGCACATTCTCTCCCCGTTGACACTGTTAAACATGTCAAGGCAATTCCTAATACCTTGATCGGTACATACTTACTCGGGTCGCTTTTTGTTAATGATTCCATTGATAATGCCCGCGCATTCTCGAATGTGAATAGGATCACCCTTGACCTTTTCTAATGCGGCTTCGCACTTTTCGTGCTCGCTTTTGACGTGTTTCCAATCCTAGTTAGCTTAATTAGAGAGAAGTATGAAAAGTATAAATGGAAACGTGCATTGGTATTTTCTTCCAACAGACCCATCTTCATGCCGTAGTCGAGGTAAGAGAGATATTGTCGTTTTGCATCCATCCACCCGTTCCCTACTGCGATACCGCGAAGGGGTACTCCAAGGTGGGAATCGAGGATTGCATCAGCTAAGATGGACAAGTGAGTCTAGGAATAGGAAGTGAAGACAGATGACAGATGCCTACCAAAGAAGGGTATCCATTGGCCTGCAAAGCTCTCGCCAGCGAGATATGTCTTAAAAAAGCCACAGTGTTGTAGTAAGGGAATGCGTTAAAAGAGAGCATTGAATGGGGCTCTCACATCCATAGCTTTATATTCCGGGAATACCTGATAGAAATTCCGAAGAAACTGAAGCAGGTATCCTTGTGCCTAAAACGGATAGAATCTAAGCATTGACAGATTGTGTTGCAAGTTGAAAGGGATGGTACACTGACATCTTTAATACTGTGGGCGTATTGGTCTGTTGAGGTATAGGAAAAGCCTGTACCGGGAGGTTGATCGACTAACGAATGCGGGACATTGTCAATTCAGTCGCGAGAATGCATGCTAGCATGGAAACACACCATAGACCATCGTAGTATACTCCTCCCAGCCACCTTCCTTTGCAATGAACGACTCTGAACCTTCTGGCTTCCCATCCCAGCGCCAAGGACCGACTTCCATCATAAGACCGTCGAATGAAGAGCAACCAGGACCTCCCTATGAAGGCCGTTCATGGTTAACAAGGGGCCATAACATTGACTGCGGACAACGTACATTGAACCAGAACACTATACGTTCTTTATCAGCACTCCTTCGATTCTTTACCAGCACAAAGAAGATATGCGCAGTAACGTCGTTGCTCGAGGCGAGTGTGGCATTCGGTTCCGCTGGTAAATGGCCAGAATATATCCGTAAAGGATGATCATGGTTCTGAGCGATGCCTGGTATTGAAGGGACGTAAAAAGATGCTGCGGATGGGATTTCTAATTGAACAGTCCAATTAGATTCACAATTTGACTGGTAGACCCTGTAATTACTCACTTTCTGAAGGTGCGCCTTGAACGAAGCTTCCGCATACGAACAAGGTGACAAGCCACGTCCAAACTGTGGATATCATGGTGCCCGTCTATCTAATGGTAACGCACGGCTGCCCCTGGTATCGACAGCCCGTCGTCGTTGGCAGACTGGATGTATGGAGAGAACAGAAGCGTTGATGCCAGCAATAATCCTGGACCCGTCACTGT
This sequence comes from Coprinopsis strossmayeri, assembly GCA_900156845.1. Taxonomy (NCBI): domain Eukaryota; kingdom Fungi; phylum Basidiomycota; class Agaricomycetes; order Agaricales; family Psathyrellaceae; genus Coprinopsis; species Coprinopsis strossmayeri. The sequence continues at coordinate 33,745 of FTPT01000018.1, read as the reverse complement.
TTCCAAAGGCAGTACGGGGCCAATGCTTAGATTAGATGCACGTGACCCCTGCACACGCGGAGTCGCGTCGCTGCTACTACCGTTGCGGCATTGCCACCTTATTGTTGGCGTACGACTCTGAAACCCACCGGGTGTCGAAACCTACAGCCTCTGTGTCGCGAGTGCTCAGCTCCCAGTCTACCATGAAGTTCTTCAGCTTCACAGTCTTCGGAGTTTTGGCGCTCGGCAGTCTCTCTACCCAGGCCCAGTATTTCTCGGAAGGATGGAAACCAGGGCAAGCTTCTGTCGCCGAACCGGAAGCGACGTATATCCCAGGCCAATCAGCTCAGCCGCCTCCCCAGGCTCAGCAACCACAGACACAAGCACCCAAGAGGTCGCTGGGCTCGGTGCTAGAACTTTTGCAGCCTGATAAGCTACTCGTGACTGTCCTCGATAAGTTTGGATTCAATATCACGGCTAAACTGAACGAGTTGCCATGGGATGAACGTATACCCCTTGTTACCGACGACAACTACAAGGATCTCATCGTCAATGAACAATTTGAATCTGAGCAGGAGGCCAAGGATAGGACATGGGCTATCGTAGTGTAAGTCGGATGCGAAAGCTATACGACGTTGTCGACCTGACGATCGTTTAAAGCACTGTATCAGGAAGCAGACAAGAACCTCTGTCGAAGCTGGTAGACGAGATGTTCGACTCTGCATATAGCAAGAGCATTGCAGAAGGCGACTTGCCCGACGTTCGCTGGGGCCGTATTGATTACTTCAACGTCACTTATCTCACCACCAAATGGAATGTCTGGAAGTGAGTACATCTCTTGTTTTTTTCTCAAAGAAGTTATTGACCTCTCTTTAGAGCTCCCTATCTTATCCTTGCAAAGGACCGTGGCCAAACTCTCTACTTCTTCCGTCCAGGCAACATCCGAATCCACGACGACTCTCTCCGCACGTTTCTCAAAACACAGGGTTATCTTCAGATCCCCCCGTGGAGCGGTATCTGGGCTCCAGGAGGTGAAAGGTGAGCACGACCCCCTACTTCATTCTAGTCTATCTTTGCTGAACCTAGTGCAGAGAATGGCTCCTCGAGATCTTCGCCGTATGGATGGCCAGAGTATACAACATCGCAACTCGTATTCCACGCTGGATTCTATTCATTGCAAGCGGTGGTATCGCCTCCGTGGTCCTCAGCTTTATACATAAACCAGCAAAGCAACCACCTCGCAAGAAGGTAGCACCAGCTTCAAATAAGGCCCAAACCATCCTTGCATCCCCTCAGACACCAGCTTCTCCCGCAGTTGCCGCTAACAAGGCGAATCAGCGAGCAGCTGAATCCCCCTCCCCATCAAAGCGTTCTGCAAGACAACGAAAGGGAAAGAAGGTTAATACCTAAGAACGACCCTGGTTCTTCAAGAATATCTAATTCATGTAATCTGTATTTAACGGTATACCCTATATGCTGTACTGTAATTGCTCGCAACTACCCTTGTTATATATCCCGCTTGCAATACCTTGTTCGTTACAATGCAATGATTATTATGATTCCAGAAAAATCCATATGTGAAAGAAAACATGATGCACGGAGAGCAAAAGACTGCAGATAGCATGGTGAAAGCATGAAATGAATACACAAACGTAGGTATGTCGCATATTAAAATGCTTAGATCGAAGAAGCCAGGAGTGATGAACTCATCACGACGGAGTTGCTGGTCCTATTAGGACTGATGCTCATGGCAATCATTGATTCCTCGAGAGCACCATCTTCGCTATCGTTCTGTCGGTACGGCCTAGGTATATCAAGATTCCCAACACCACTGCTCGAGCTCCTCTCACTTTCCTCCTCGCTTTCTTCATCTTGGTCTGAATCCTCGTCATACGAATCGTCGTCTTCGTCCTCGCCAATGGCAACAGACGACCATTCTCGGTACACGGTTTCGATGAAGGCGTTGGATTTCGGTAGGCGATAAGGGTCGAAGGGGAAGAAAGTGTTGAGCTCGTTGTTCAGCTGTCCCCGAAGGAAAGAGGGATGCAAGCCGTTGGAGGGCGAACCTCCATTGTACTCTGCACGTTTGTTTGACTCCAAGATGCTGTAACAGTACATGAAATCGGTTTGGTGCGCAACTTTCGCGAACTGCATTACCACTCCTGGGGAGCAGATCTAGCGTTTTGATTAATGATTGCTGGACGACCGATGGAAATAGATGAACCCACCTTGAGGGGATTAAGCACGGATAGAACAACTCTCTTTAGGATCTGGAGATGAGGAATCCATTTGTCTTGAGCAACTTTCGGGCCGCTCGACGATATTTCGTCGTCAAGCTCTAAGTCTTCTTGTAGATCCCTCCATCGGAAACAGAATATCAAGAAGACAGCCTGTGCAACAGCATAGAACACTGTATGCTGCGAAGGGGTCGTAAAGGAGATCCATGACGGTCCGTGCTCCCTGATAGCCTCATCGACATCTTCGAGATGTGCATTAAGGTAATCGCACAGAATCCCAACAACTCGGCGGGTGCCGTCCCTGTCAACGAAAGTAGCTCGGCTGACGAAGCTACCGATGTATGAAGCTGCGGCGGCCCGAGTTAACTCGGCAGTAGAGGAAGAGCCAACGGACCCGCCGGGATTGTTTGACGAAAAGAGGGCACGATCCACGAGCATGCCTTGGAAGATGTCGGCGAATTCGGGGTCGAGTGATGTATACCAGAAGATGAGAAATTGGGTATATCGAGATTTGAATGTGTTTAGAATGGTGCGGTCGAAGATGGACAAGAGGGCGTGGAATGTTGTACGGAGTATGTCAGCTCTTGAGGTTTGTGATGCGGACACAGGAGGCGGCGTAAGTGTAGTCGGGGTCGCGGGCGGGGATGATGATAACGGCGGTAATGGAGACAGGTCGAGGAGTGATGAACCTTCATTCGATGAGGTGACTGATGTGGATGCGGGGACGTATTGTGCAAGGGAACGATTGAAATGCTCAAACATAAGCGTTAATATTGCATCTAGCTTTTTGACCATTTCCTGGACGTGCTTAATGTTTGTAGGCAAGTCAGCATGGGGTTCGTCATCTCCGCCTTCAGAGGACAGATCACTGAAGTCATCCTCAAAATCATCCCCGTTGTCTAGTTCCGTTTCATCGTCAGAGTTGAACTCGTCACCCTCCTGGCCAACTACTACATCGAACGCATCAAATTCGAAAACATCATGATCCGGGGAGTTCTCGTCTTCTAACTCTTCTAACTCAACCTGGATCTCGACCTAAAGGAACAATCAGATGTCGGGGGGTAAGCTGTGTCCACGAAGCGAAGACGTACGTCAATTTGGATTGCCTGGTCGATGATAGTTGCCAGGATCTTATCCGCGAGTGCAGGACAATAAGTCGAAATCCGGAGCATATTGCGTATGTATGTTGTCTGTGCCAGTTGGTTTTGGCGTTTATGTGGGAAATGACGGACGAGAATGGGCTGCAGTGTTGACGGTAATGTCGGGATAAGCGCCAGAATATGGCTGAGGAGGTAATGCAATCTGTCGTAGATTATCCTTCGCGTTAGAGGCCTTGAAGAACCTTCAGGCATCCCAACGTCAAGTGCTTGAATCCCGGACTCTGTTCTGATGATTAGCTTGCGAACAAGCCGGGTTGAAAGGGTGCGGCGTACGATGCGTGAAGCCCTGTACAATTTTGGACAAAACCAGGGAAAGATATTCCGGACGCGCACTCAGAAGCATACCAATGAACACTGTATATGACTTTACTGTGGTAGAGCCCAAAGTAGTCCATGGCATATTCACGATTGCTTGGACAAGAGCAGAATGGCTCTTCTCCAGCCGAGAGACGACATGGGACAATGCGAGGATCCAAAATCTTACTTGGCCTGGCTGATTCTGGGGGGTGTCTGGACTAAACGGCTTGAGAGAGAACTGATTAACGAGTTCGTTGAATGAGGCACTCTTCCCCTGGAGTCGCATTCAGCTTGATCCCTCGATATTGAAAGGTGCTTTACACGCACCTGAGACTGCTCCTGGAGAGCGTTATTCACAAACGCGAGATACATATCGCGTCGGAGGTTTTCACCTTGCTTAATCCTCGAGTTCGTCGCTATAGGTCTGCGGATGAGCAAGGCCGCATTCTGAGCAGATGCGGTCTTGGCCTTGTGGGAAGGTTTGAGAGGATTGATTTGTGGATCTTTGGGAGGCATCGAGTCAATTAAGCGGGACAGTGGCCCCGACTTTGGTTGCCGCTGGTTAAACTGCGACAGACGCGAGTGGGGATCCATTTTGAACGTCGAGCTCGCTGCCGCTAACGTCGTGCAGAGGTGGTATGAGTCCAAGGCGCCTGCGGCACCGCCAAACTTTTTCTGATATTGGCTTAGGTAAGCTTCCGCCTCCGGAAGGGCAACTGGTACCGGCATGAAACGACTTCATCCACGACGCCGACAATGTCGACGGTTCCCTTCTCTACGGCCCATCGCCGCTATGTCAAGTCGCTGTACAAGCGCTATTTGCAGAATGCACTAGACTGGACGGTTAGAAGGGACTTGTGGCGACCACAGGCCCTGCAAATTCGGGCAGAGTTCGAGAGAAACCGGTACGTGGTTAGCTTTTGTCTCTCTCTGGGGCATTGCATTTGACTGTCGACAGCAATGTAACGGACCCACGCGCGTTGGCGCAGATATTCGACAGCACGGAGTCGCGTTTGGCCAGCTTCAAGCACCCCGACCCTTACATCTGTGCGTTGTCCATGTAGCTTCACCCGTAGCCTTTGCACTGAGGGAATGACAGGCCCGACTTCTCCTGGTGGAACAAAATGGCAAGTTCTTGATATCGAAGTTGTGGATCTTGTGCTTATCACAGTTGAAACTACCTTAGGGAACGAAATACTCCGGTAGGTTTACCCGCAGAATGTCGCAGTTCCGCCCGGACTGATTGGCAAATGACGGCTAGCCAAAACTTGGACCTATTTACGACCACGAAGCAGCAGCAGACCACCATTAGATACACACGTTTCATAGTAGCTTTGTCAAATGTAATATGCCCGTTCAGTCCATATCACATGTGTTTCTTCAACATAAGTGAGGCAGGATATATATGGCTCCGCCGCTTGTCCTCCCCCATACACTCCTTCCACCCCGTCGTCCATGAACTATATCAGGGGCGTCGCTAGTGCCATAAGCGCGCCTTACCAATATTATAAGGAACTACCCCCAATAAATCCCTCGACATTAACAGGAGCCATCGATGTCATCGTCATACAGCGACCAGGTCCGGACGGAGAGACCGAGCTTGCTTGCTCACCGTTTCACGTCCGCTTTGGCAAATGGCAGGTTTTACGACCAGCAGAGAAGAAGGTAATGTGCCTCCAACTTCCGGGAGATGCGTATAACTGACCATTGTTAACAGGTCAATGTTTCGGTTAACGGAAACCCTATTCCGTTCAATATGAAAATCGGAGATGCTGGCGAAGCATTCTTCGTGTTTGAAACCGACGAGGACGTGCCCCAAGATCTCATTACCAGTCCCATCCTTCAACCAACTACGCCAGAGTCAGTTCCCGATGCTGCGGGGGAGCGCTTCGGTGCTAAACCAGACAACGAAGCCTATGAGCCAGGAGACGATTCGGAGAGGCAAGAAGCCAAACTAGAAGAGGACGAAGTAAGGAATCAAGAGCCCGACTACCTTGACCTGAATGCCCACAGCAACGAAGCTACTCATGGCGGTAGAAAGCAAGACGAGAATGATAGAGCGAACTTCCACAACACAACACCCAAACAATCCCATCATGTACCCTCTTTCTTAAAGAGATCTGATTCAAGGAGCACGATAAATGCTAGAAGCTCATTGTCGATACCAATTGACCCGTCCTTGAGGGTACCGTCCATGTCAGGAGAACGCACTCCAGAAATGGAATATCAAGACAGACAGGTGGACAAGGCTCTTGGGGCTCTCAACGGCAAAGCTCTCATACCAGACGTTGAATATCACTCAGGTAAGCTAACAATATTTCCAGACGCAGTCTCCCCTGAATGCTGAACTCGCGATAGATGTTGCACTAGATATGAAAGGATATCATTCAGGATACCATCAACGTGAGAAGTCAGACAAGACCATTCGGTCTTCAGAACTTGATGATTTCAGTTTACCCCCAAGCAGTTTACGTCCAGGTAAGTACCGTCGAACTCTTTGTGTGACTGACATCTATAATTCCGCCAACAGATACTCTCAAAGTCCCCTCTCCTCCACCTCGACCATCTTCTCCTGCTTCTCCTTCAGAGTCTTCGTCCTCTGGTTCCCCGCACCCTGGATCTTTGCCATTCCCTGTCTTCCGTGCTACTTCAGAACCGCCACCTGACGTCATGGACCATGCCGAAACTGACAGCTCGGAACCTCTTCCTGGTCCATTACCCGATGTGTCCCAGAAACTACCGGCACCCCAACATTTGCCTATTCAAGAATACTCCTGGGAATGGGGCGGTTTCCCTCAGCCATCACCGATAAAGGCTACCTTCTCGAAGAGTGGTCGGCTGGAAAGCCCGGTGTTCAATACCCCCGGAACGTCACACAGAAGGACGAAGACCATGCAGATCAAGAGCGGACGTCTTGGTGGGATGCAGTTACCCCTTCTGCAGGATAGTGATGAGGAGCATGGTGATGAGCCTATGATTCGTCGCGGGCGTTTGGCTGAGAAGGAACATGGAAGGAGCCATAGCGTTCCCATTGCAATCAAAGGAAGTTCCACGCGACATAAGCAGCACCGACGCCGACAATGGAAGGAATACGAAGATTTTGATGAATCAGAGGCTTCTGAAGATTCCATCCCAGAGGAAGGAAACGGGGTATCGAAGGAGAATGGTGGTGTTGCAAATGGCGATGTCAATCACGATGGCGAATTTGGGATTGGAGGAACCCTCAATGTAAACAGACGCGACCCAACGAAGTTTATTCTGTCTATTGAAGGTCGGCGGGTGGGATTTCAAGTCAGCATTCTTTCTCAAGAGGCGAACGCTACATCTGAGCAGGAATCCGAAGAAGCCAAAAGCTCTGTTTACCGCTTTTTCAAGGTCAAGGACTCAGTCGAGGCTGAAGATTTCTTCCAGAGGGGTGTCCTGAACTACGAAACTTTCCTTGACGACGACAGTATTGTCTCCAACCCAAGACTTGTGATACGTTGGATTGGGGTTGAACAGTAAGTTGAATGAGATTCAATATGTTGCACAATTGAGTTAGTTACAATAATCCACAGATACGTCACTCGCCAAGATGGCTCACCACTGATGGACGCCCTTGTGCATTGGCGAGAGGCTGCACTGCGAAGAAGAGCTTTAGGAAATAATACACGCCCCGTTTCTCCTACCTCAGAGGACGAATCACTTCCTACTTCTCCCATTCGCATAGAAATCGACTCCGAGCCTTCATCTAACGACAAGGCAAACCTTCGAGCTAAATCTGAACCACCGGAGGAAGCTGGAGAGACTTCAACGGGTAACAAGCCTACATCATTGTCCTGGGCTCAGTGGTGGAGTAGTAGTGGACGTAAGTCTAACAATGCGGCTACACGTCCTGCTATACCTTCAACGGTATCAGAGCCTCCACCAGCAGGTGTAAGTTTTCCTCTTCCGTTGTGGCACGTCATAAGACTGACTGACGGACATTTCCTAGGCAAACAGCGAGGCACCGCCAACTCTTCCACAAACAGATAAACCCAGCAAGCCTCAGGCAATGCCTCCTGCTGAGGAGAATCAAGCACCGCAGCGACCTCGAAAGAAGTATGCCAAAACCCTTCGGCTTACCTCCGATCAACTCGTAAGTTCAAACTGACTGAATGTTTATCACACCTCTAACCTCACCCCAGAAATCGCTTAATCTGCAACCTGGACCCAATTCAATTACTTTTTCGCTTTCAGCTACAGGAGCAGTGGCAGCCACGGCCCGAATCTTCGTCTGGGACCATACAGATCTCATTGTTGTCTCTGACATTGACGGGACCATCACGAAGTACGCTCTTTCCGTGTCCTGCCAGATCCGTATTCATATCTTCTGTTCAGATCCGACGGCTTAGGCCACGTCTTCGCTATGATTGGTCGTGACTGGACCCATCTGGGCGTAGCGAAGCTTTACACCGATATCACCAGGAATGGATATAAGATAATGTATCTGACATCCCGTGCAATCGGCCAAGCAGATGCTACTCGTGGCTACCTGAAAGGAATTAAGCAGAACAATTATCAGCTGCCTGAAGGTCCTGTAATCATGAGTCCCGACCGACTGATGGCTTCCTTACACCGGTAAGACGACCGTCGCAAAATAGTTCGAACTCAACTAATCGCATTGAATAGAGAGGTGATTATGCGCAAACCAGAAGTGTTCAAGATGGCATGCTTGCGTGACATCCAGCGATTGTTCGGCGAACATGCCAAATACCCATTCTACGCTGGGTTCGGAAACAGGATCACAGACGCATTGTCATATCGCAGCGTTAATATCCCTAGTGCACGAATCTTTACGATCGACTCGGCCGGTGAAGTCAAGATGGAACTGCTAGAACTCGCTGGATATAAATCCTCGTTAGTTGATGGCTTCTCTACTCCGATGTTAATTTATTAAAAGGCGACACCACAGGTATATTCATATGACGGATCTTGTGGACCAAATGTTCCCTCCTATTCATCGCAAATGGACACCTGAATTCACCGACTTCAACTATTGGCGAGCTCCTGTCCAGGACTATCCTCTTCCGGACTTATCGCCACCTTCTCCAACGTTAAGTGCTCGTTCAGATACCTCCAATCCGAGCACCCTTGCCAGACTACGCAACTTCAGTCTTGTCGGAGGTAGACAGTCAACTACGAAGTCCGATACGTCAGGGGACGAAGGAGACGTGCGGAACAATCAGCTGCGACAGATGTCATCCTTTGAGAAACTCAGTTCGACGCTTGGATTCATGAGCTCGGTTAATAACAGCACTCAGAGAAGCGTCAGCCCGGATCCCTATACGTCCGACGACGAAGAAGACGGGACCTTGTCAGATTCTGGGCGAAAAAGGGAGAGGCGGAGGAGCATAACTAGCATGCCTGGTTCGCTTCATGAAGAGGACATGATGGTTTTTGACGACGACGACGACGATTTCGAGGAGGAGGATAATCAATACGAAGACGAACATCAAGTAGATGATTTAGAACCGGAAGAACATGCAGAAGAAGCCTTTGACGAAGATTTGCTTGCTGCCGGCGAAATGCAGAAGGTTCCTTTCTTGTAAACCCATTCGTTCGGATGCTCGTCTGGTTTGTTCCGCCTCTGTTTGAATTGAAGAATACAATGGACAGGTACGACCCTTGCCTGGTTCCCAGGATAAATAATATACTCATTGGATCGCGTATAGTAAATTTGAACTTCATAATTTAGCACGAGTGGACTCCAACTTATAACTTTGAACAACCGAATACAGTTCTTGGAATTTGAATAACTCAGGTAGGGCTGGTTCCGGCAACGTCCTGCTACCACTTCAAGTCGGGCATGTAGAAAATGCAGTTCCCGGCACGGGCTCCTAGACCAGCTGCTTTCTCGCTCTTTCGCGCTCCGAGTAGTGGTGTAGAAGGAGAATTATTTGGATATGATCAGTTCATGAAACAATTTGTCATTGTCATAGGTATTAGGCTGTATTAGGACGACGAAAAAGGAGAGTGAGTTGAGAACCAGATACAGGGGAGACTCGCCCCTTGAAAGAGGTGCCCATTCTCAACAAGGACCCAGGGCTACCCTCGGAGGGATGAAATTTTGGATGCCATCATTGCCATGTAAGGGGAGAAGGGAGGTCAGTCGCGATGCACGCAGCACCGTGAACGATAGGATGGAGGTAAAACATCCATAAGGGGTGGACTGCATAACGGAAAGATCATACTTAAAGGCACAAAGGGGAAGTTGACACCCTGCATGACTGCATGAAACGTTGAGAAACAGAGCAAACGTCGTCGTTGCAAAGATTGACAACGGCATTCTGACCGGATATAAGGAAGGGCATAAGAAAAGAAAGGTAAGGTAAGGAGAATGGACAAGAAGAGGGGAAGAGAAGAAAAGACCTTGTAGGGAACGAGGCCAATCTTGTAAGGAACGGGAACAGAAAGAGGGCAGTACTATTGTTATTGTAATGGGATGGTTCGTGGGAGAAAAAAGTCACTTGGTGAACGGAGATTGCGTCCGTCTGCAAAAAACGAAGACGAAAACCCCCCTAAGACAGCCTAAGACCTACTACTACTGCCTAAGGTAGCAGGAATAAACTCACATGCTCGAGCGCGTCCCTTTAAGCGCTCGTAACACTAATTGACACCGCGATGTCAGTGCCCCCACCAATGGAGCTACTTCTATGATTTGCCTGAGGTGCCAGTGAACTGGGAAGATCGTTGGATTTAACTCATGAAATAGATCTAGTCATACACTACACTACCAATATAATAAGTACACACGGATAACGCGAAGTAAGGGATAATCGAGAAGGGTGCAACTAGGCGGCAGCAACCAATGCATGGAGATTATATATCTCCTTCCGCACAGTGTAATAAACATCAGACACATTGCCTTCCAACTCAACCTTCCCTCTCGCCACCTTCCGAACGGCAACCGTTTCAGACAAATTGTCCAGGGAACCTTGCTTGGCCCCGGCACCGCAAATCAGCACACCCTCACCAACGAGTTCTGCATGGACCCCGACACTTGTAAGACGAGCTTTCAATGCTGTGAGTTTGAGTTCACCAATCATCGTCGAATGGGGAAGGGCAACTTGAGGACGGGAGCCCAGTTTCTTATTTTTCAGCACCTGCTTAGCAGGAGCTTGAGATGGGAAGGCTGAAGAAGCAGGCTCAAGGATAGGAATGACCGAATTGGAATGGGTGACAATCCGTCCTCTCACATAACCAATCTCATTGTCCTCGAACTGCAAGGTGAGTAACAGTCAACAACAATAAGGCAAGATATATCCAATGGAAAAACTCACCCTGGACATCCGTAGAGATGCCAGCAAGTCGTCGCTAATGGATATTGAAAAATTATTAATTTGCTGGCCAATCTGAATGGATTCTCCCGTGGACGGGGCAAAGATGTCCTTGGTCATGGACTTGATGGTTGCACAACTTTCGATGAGGGCGTTGGTTGCTGGTTCAGATGCGTGAACTACAATCATTTTTCTGGGATTGACTTGAGGAACAATGGTTTTCACTGCACGGCCATCATTGAGACCCTCAAGATCAATGAATAGTAACCGACAGGCTAGCTGAACTTCGACCTCCGTTGTGACATATTTTGAAGGGGGTTCAGCTATTTTCTAAGAGATTTGGAAAATGATTCAACAGACAGGATGATGAAAGGATAAATGGACAGACCTCGTCATCATCTCCTTCTCCAGCCTGTTCTTTCTTCTCCTTAATCTCAGCCTCCTCTTCAAGGGCTTTACCCTTGCGCAACCAGAGTCCAACATCAATCGTCTCTCCATATTCATCCACCCTCCGCTTCTTTTCCACATATGGGAACATACGGAAGCGCTGCGTTTGTCCTCCCACGCTCTTGAAGAAAGAGGTCGATTTCGAGACCTTCCCCTTCAAGTAGATGTCGTATGACAAGAGTTGTTTTGTGTATCCTTCGTCCCCATCCCCCCAATCGGCGGCATCCGAATCCTTTTTGCCTTTTCTTCTCCTCCTTCCTCCCCCTTCATCTACATCCATGTCACCCCCCAAGGCTTCTCGAACTTCATCCTCATCATCAGCGTCCGAGTCGGAATCACTGTCAGAGTCACTGTCATCTTCGTCGGCTTCCAGCATTCGCTGATTCCGTGCCATGGCAGCTTGCTTCGCAACTTCCCTTTCCTTCGCTGCACGCTCCTTAGCAAGATACTCCTCAAGTTCCAAACCTTGAAGAGGCACTTTATGATACATCTGGATGATTGTCAGATTCCGGGACAACATACAGTGGAGTGTTTGTGCCTACCTTGAGCTTTATGGCTCCATCTATCATAACATTACGCCCAATTCTACCCTTGTCCCACCTGTCATCACCTCTCTGCGAGTTATTCCATTTGTCAAACAAAGCACGACCCAATGTGCCTTCTGCACCTCGGCCAGTCAGAAGAACAACATTATCGGGAACGGCTGCAAAGTCAGCAAAAAGCTGTCTGGACGGTCCGTGGGATAACGAAGCAGGGACAGCGAGAATCAGTTTGGGGTCTTTAGAGGAATGCCTCTGCAGGAGTGCTTGAGGGTTAGGGAAGAATTCCAGGTGCTTGAAGCGAAGAGCAAGCGCTCCAAGTGCCTCTTCTTCAGCTTCGTCATCTCTCCGGCGTTTATTGCGGTCATGACGCTTGTTGGCCTCTTCTCCAACATCTTCTTTACTGATTGTCCCTCCCAGCCATTCCATCATACTTCGCACAAATGTTAACATTTCCCGTCCTGTTCGGGATAGCAAGCAAATAGGAAAGTTGAGGCGAGAGTAATTCCAGTGTTGGTCCAGCAAGACGAGGAGCTCGAGTATCCGGGTGCTGGAGTCGCATGGTAACAAAAGCGAAGATCGTGAGGTTAGAGTAGCCGTGATGGTATCTGCAACAAGATGTCAAGAGTGAGTACAGCAACAGCACAATTTAAGCGTACCAAGTAATGCTGCATCACGATCCTTTCTTCTGCTGGTGATGACAGAGACTCGCTCAGCATCAGTGATGAGCAAGTCCGGCCGTACAAGAGAGTCAAAAGCACCACCAGCACCCGGCCGCATCATCAAGACCGTTCCGTCCAAGTGCCGTTCCTTCATATGGTTCAGGTTAACAGCATAGAGGATGGTACCAGAGGACGGTGATCGAATCTTCCATATGGTGCCACCCAGCGAGTGGCCGGCATTGAACGGTGTGATAGTCAAGCCCTGGCATTTTCCTGAAACGCAAATATTTGGTGCCTTCATTGACAAGGAACGCAGAAACTACACACCTTGTAAATGTATAGGCTGAGAATACCGCAAGGTATTGACAGAATCAAAGGCGTCATGAACCTCCATCAAAGTCGCGACACACACCCCGTTTGCTCCCATTGTCGGCAAGGTCTTTTCTTGCTGTTCCTGTTCCACATCCATAGTTTGGTCCTCCTTCTCCGCGTCTTCGTCGATGGGCTCTTCGATGTCCACGCCAAATTCAGCACGAATGCCTTCAATGTCTTCCGTGACAGCAATGCGCCCCATAGCCTGAACAGGAAGCGTCGTGTACGCCGGTGCTTTCAGTCCCCATCTCGAATAAGCCCAAGGATAAAGTCCGCAATGTGCTAGGTCGCCATGAGATAGAAGAACAAGATCCACAGTCGGCGCAATACTGATAACCATTAGCATAAGGAAAAGAGCAGTACATTGGGGCATTACATACTCTTTCAACGATTCGCAGTACGCTCGCCATGGTGGACTTGAAGGCTGCGCAGACCCATCCTCCATGGATTCATCTTCCTCGAAGGGAGAGGGTTCTTGGATCCAGTCGGGGGAACCGCAGTCAAGGAGAATTCTGACATCGTCGACCTGGAGAATATAGGCAAGTGGTGTCGTCGAGGTTGAACGGGCAGAGCCTGCTAGAGGTGTAAAGGTGATCATGGCATTTGGCGACTGCCATTTGCAGCCAACTCCCTCCGCGTCCACCGCCAAGCATTCATGACTAAGCGTTTTAGCGCTGAGGATTATGGGCCATGAAACATCGATTGACAGAACTACAAGTAAAGTACATGCAAGAGCTATAGAACAAAGCAAGTTCCGGATGGGCAGATAGTAAATTACATCCACTGGAGCTAGTGGCGCGTGAGTTGTATGCAGTCATGAAATTACTACAAAGAAGGATAAAATGTGCTACAGTTGTGTTGATAGCTAGTAATCCTGAGTAGAGAATGCGAAGAACAGAAGGAAAGAATGCTGGATGAAAGATAATCCTAGAACGAAGTCGGAAATTGAAAAGTGCTAATAATTATCAGAGCACAAAAGCTTGAACGAAACGGTTCCCTTGCCTGAAGAGCAAGTAGGATATCTAGAGTCGAAACACTCTAACACGTCGCAAATAAGATGATGATGAGGTAAAACCAAGAGGGTACCGTCGTGACCTTGCTGGCAATAATCTATCGGCCGCCAAACCAGTGCGAGGATCCACCGTGGCTGTTTTGGTTGTTGTAATCCGAAGCATGTCCAGAACTTCCCTCCTCATTCCATGGTCTCCCGAACAAAAAGTTCGTGGCATAGTTTTCCGCGGCATTCAACCCGTTTCGAATCGTCCTCCTGACACTCCTTCCTCTCGAATTACTCCCACCAGCACCTCCACTTACTTGATCCCTCCCCCTGGTTCGATGCTCCTGGTTCGCACCGTTTGCTCTGGCATTCTGCATCGATGGATCGAGCGCAGAATGAAGAGATTCTTCCAATTCTCGTATTGATGGACCAGGTATTTGGTTCCATCCCTCGCTGTCGACATCCATAGATAGAGATCCAGGATCTGACATGGCTCTATTGCTTGAAGGTCTAGAGCGTTGCGGGGACTGTTGCATCGGTGAAGCAATCGCAGCATACGGTTGCCTAGGCGTGTGATCCCGATAGCTGAGACGACCTTGTCGCTCACGTTCTTGTTGCTGTTGGGAAGCAACATGTTGAGCTCCCCTCCCAGATCCGACATCAGCAAAGTCGACACCAGAAGCAATTTCGCCGTTATCAGAAGGAGTGTACCCCGGTTCCTGGTAGGCTTGGAAGAAAGCGGTGGCACTCGAACCTGGTTCGGAATCTGTGATGACTCCGTTAGTCCCTGGATAGATAGGTGATTCCACAATGGGAAGGATATCTGCCCCAGGGCCGTGATAATCCCTGCGCTCCACTCTTGCGCCAGGAACCAGATGCGCGTCATTTCGAGCCCGATTTCCCGGCCCTATGCCCAAAAACGAAGGAAGCGCGAGATTACGGAGTCCACGGCGCTGTTGCTCACGCTGCAGGGTAAGATCTTGTCTACTCTGACGCGAACCACGATTAATGTTGACATTAGGGCTAATGACGTGGTATCCCGCAACTTCTTCGTCCATATCCATAGTATCAGGTTCAGGAGTGTGTTCTTGCTGGAACGGTTCCGGGAAATAATCCTCATCTTCGTACTCTGTATCGTCTGTGCCATTCTGCTCGGTAATGGTATCGAACAATTCCGTAAGAAAAGATCGGAGTTGCGAAACGCCTTTGCCGGAGAAAACGCAAAAGTTCTGTCGTTGTGCCGTATTGAAATCCTGTGTGTAAGCGTTAGGCAGGTCGCGTCTCAGTTCAAATCGCCGGCCAACTTACTTTGGGGGCTTCGCGGCAGAACTGTTGGAGATCGGGTTGTCGGAATGCGGGGACTCCTGACAAACTGAGATGGGTCAATTTGTGAAGCTTGAGCAGCAAAAAGTGCACAGCCATAACAGAAATTTGATCGCAATACGACAAATGAATTCTTTCGAGAGTTGCATGACGTTCCCCTAAAGAATACACCGCTTCGTCGGTGAGATTAGTGACACGAACGAGACCGATCCTTCGCAGCTTTGGTAGACTGGATAATTCGAAAACGGACATATCCGTAAGTTTAGTGCAATCTGCAGTGACATTTTTATTAGTCGAGATCGTCCCCTATATCAAAAAAAGAGTATCAGACTGACTCGCAAAATCGATATATCGAATCCGCGTGCAGCTCCGAGCTAAGGATTTTACAGATGCGTCGGTAATCCTGTTCGCATGGCCGAGATGAAGATAATGGAGGTGCTTGCCGAGACCGCATATAGCTTCCACAGATCGATCGGTCAAGGAGCCACACTTGGCGAGGACGAGGTTGCGAATCTTGGGGGCATGGGTGATGATACCTTCGACGGCATCGTCCGTGATTGATGAGCACCCAGTCAGGTCCAGCAAGCGCAAATGCTCGAAAATGCGGTTCACGTGAAGTGGGATAAGAGCGTTGGGATCATTGCTGGGGAACGGGTTGACCGCGGAGTTGAGGGCGGGGAAGGCGAGGTCGGTGAGAGCGGTACACTGGGACAATCGCAATTCGCGCATATGCATGGAATACAGCCATATATCCCTTACTGCGACATCGGTGATCAATTCGCACTGATGAAGGTCGATTTCCAGGAGAAGAGGGCAGTTCTTAACAATAGCAGAAACCCCCACGTCCGTCGCGAGGCTCACGCCACTGAGCTTAACTCTTCTTAGCATGGGACAATTTTCACCCAGAGCTATTAACGCGGGGTCGGTGACCTTGTTGCAATTGCTGAGATTGATGCCTTGCAATCGCTTGGTGACGGAGGCGAAGGCTGAGATAACCTCCGTGGTGGTCGAAGTGACACCACTCAGGTCGACTGCGACAAGGTTGGGGAAACAGGTGAGAATTGGCTCGAGGGAGACTGGGGTGATCGATTTGCACGCAGTGAGAGTGAGGCGCTCCAAGCGTACACAACGGTTGAACACGACGAGGGTGTCGTCACGGAGCTCTGAACCGAGGGCGAGGAAGTTGAGTCTGCGCACGAATCTGGCATAGGGGAATGTCTGTTTCGACCGCTTGAGCAGCATGGCCATTTTCTCGACGGTGCTATATTTGGGAAATGCAGGCTTGTGCCACAACAACTCGACTGCGCATTCGCACCATGTTCTCGAGACCTTGAGGGCACTCAGGAGATCGCGCGATGAGTGTAGGTACTTGAGAATGCTAATGAGGAGCTCTGGGGGCAATAATGAGATGGGGGTCTTTGCGAGCGCCTTGAGCTGCTTCCTGGAGGCTTCGTTGGATTTGGCGGACCAATGGGGCTGCACAGCGGCATCAATGGTGAAGAGGGGTTGGTCCCCTTTGAAAAAGTTTGACTGAGAGGGCTCGTCGTCGTCGTAGTCGTCGGAGAGAGAAGTATTGGAGGGCGCAAAATGGCGATACAGCATCTCGTCGTCGTCGTCGTCGTCGGTGGACAAGAGACAGAATGAAACCGCAAAACGAGGTTTACCGATCCCAGGCCTATCACGTGCCCCACCCGCCCATTTATTTCCTCTCGTCGTCCTCTCGGATCGTTTCAAATGTCCACTGGCTTCCGCGTCCCTGAAGCTACGCGATCCTCAGCACCATCACCATCGTCCTCGACTTCCAGGTTCGATCTCCTGCTCGCCACTTCTGACTTGCCACCATCTGGCCCAGACTATTATGCTGCTAGGAGGCGTCTCTGGCTAAAACCAGGATGGTCCTCAACTCCCAAGTCGCCCAAACCCCTGTCTCAATCACGACAGAAGCTCGAGGCTGTTTTGAACCAACCCGATATGTTGAAAGACAATCAAGCAATGAGGAAGATCGACAGGATCTGGAAAAATCTCAGCAGCGGATCAAGGCTCAGCGACAGTCTCCCTATGAGTATGATAGTAGGTGTTCCGACTAATCAGCGGCCAGATTCTTATTCTTTGTGCATTAGATACGGATTGTACATGCTACCTGGATTCACGACAATCTCTGGCCAGCGGGGTTTGAAGCTCCTGAACCAGATGATGAACTATTGCCAGAGGTCCAAGACGCACCAGCTACATCTCGACCAGCTACTCTGCCAGAAGAATCATCCGATACCCGGATGAAGTGACGGAGAACGACAATGGTCCAGGGGCAGGACGAGAATCTGGGGTAATGTGTAAGTCTCAAAGCTCTTTCTGTTGGAATGCTTGATTGTACACTGATCGGTCAAGTCACAGTCTGAGTGATTCCTGGTGTTCTACGTTCGAGAGGGAGGGGACACCTGGATGAACGAAGACGAAGCATGTATAACCATGAATGTATACAGAGGAATATAGAAACTTACAAGAATAACACCATCTCCTCTTACAAAAAGCATGTCCATCTTTCGTTTGGCAACCTAAATGTAACTTAGCACCGCAGACGGGCAGTTGCTCAGAAAAAGATCGCGTACATTGACAACTCCCTGTCCGTTTGGTGCATTGTCTGTATCCACGATCATAATGGTCTCTTCAACATCGCTAAGAATCAAGTTCATATGTCCATCATACGCCTAAGAGGCATAAGCACGATAATAAGATGAAAGAGCAGTTAGACGCGTACATGGAGTATGCCAGTCATTTCTCTGTCTCCCCGTAGCTTGACGAATACACGTTCGCTCAGAGAGAGCCTAATGAGGTCGAATGGCTCTTGAATCCCCGATGCTGAAGCGTCCATGATTCTTAGTGGTCGTCGTCCTGAATACGTCGCCGCAGGGGTTTGCACGGCAGGCGATTGCTCGAGGAATACAATCCACGTGAGCATCTGGGGAATCAAACTCCGACAACTCCGCTGTTCTATTGCTGGTCGCCATTTGACTCGACGATGACCACTGTATTTCCACGGTGATTGTCCACCATGCCAGTAAGTGCAGCCCTTCTTCTCCGTTCTGACGACCCCAACGTTTCTCTAGAAACATTATTGCGATTACTGTGATGTCTTTTTGACCCACGACTCTGCCTCTGGTGAGTTGCAGTCTAACCTATGCCTAGCTTATTCACTGACCTGACCGCTCGACAGTACGAAAAGCCCATAATAGTGGCAGAAATCATCTAGCAAACGTTAGGGATTACTATGCATGTACGTTTCTTGCAACCTGTGTATTTCACCTCATATTCACCATGCATTTAGCGCTCGGACACGACAAGGCTCAAAGTATCATTGACCAAATCACTTCAGCATTTGAGAGCGGGCAGGGACCTCCTCCTGGGGGCTTTGGATTTGGGCCACAACATTTAACTGCTCCTCCTCCTGCCCTTGGTCCGCCTATGGGGTATGGCGGGCCCATGCCTCCTGGGGGTTTCGCCGGACGTGAGTCGTAATTTCCTCGTTGTCGCTCGGTAGTAGCTGATACATTTGCAGCGCGACCACCGTTCCCACCTGGATTTCCGCCGATGATGCCGCCTGGTGCTCCGCCTTTCCCTCCCAACGGACTTCCTCCGCCAGGTGCCTTTGCGAATGGTGAGAGCCTCCTCTTGTTGTGACCAAGGAAGACATATGACTTGGATTTTTTTATAGGCCCTCCTCCATTCCCTCCGACAGGTGGTGCAGCTCCTCCCTTCCCTCCGAATGGACCTCCGCAACCGGGACAAGCGGGAGGGTACGCTCCTGCAGGTGGGAACTTTAATGGTCCACCGCCGCCAGGCCAAAATGGGCCATCAGGGGGAGCAATGCACCCTGACCGTGCACGGATGATGGGTGGACGATGAGGAGGTAGAATATTTTGTATGTATGTAGTTCGGAGCCTGAAATTGATGTCATCAGATTTTGACGCACGTTCGTCGATTCCGTTTTCCACCTCGTCGTCTATATTTAGCTCTGGCATTGACCCTGGAATTCTTCGTCTCTTGACCTGTACCATCACCATGTCCACCCAGCCTCTTCTCCAGCGCACAGCGACAAAGCGCATCGCCCTCCCCGTCCGCGTCGAGCCAAAAGTCTCCTTCGCCAACGAGCGAACCTTCCTCTCATGGCTCCATTTCACCGTCGTTCTGGGGGGTCTGGCCGTCGGTCTCTTGAATTTTGGCGATAAAGTCGGAAAGATTAGCGCTGCCATGTTCTCTGTCGTCGGTGCGTAGCTCTTAAGGCTCTCAGCGTCCCCCTTAAGCGCTCCGTGTTCCGTGGACTCAATCCCCCGTTTTTTTCTACCAGCGATGGGTATCATGATCTATGCTCTCTATACATATCATTGGCGTGCAGCCTCAATACGGCGGGGAGGAAGAGGCCCCTACGACGACCGATTAGGCCCGGTTCGTAGCTGCTTCGCTGTCTCATATCGTAATCCCCCCTAACTCATCCTTACTCTTCACCTTTTTCAGACGGTTCTCTGCATTGCGTTGCTGGGTCAGGCGGCTTCTCTTCGCTTCTTTCACCGTCCAGCTGACTCCACTTCCCTACAGTTGCCGTCACCGTCAACTTTGTTCTGCGTTTCGCACAACCGTGATGGATTATGGCCCATGTCTGACCCTTCACACAACCGTGATGGATTATGGAACACCCAGCACATCGGCCGACTAGTTTCCTTGCCCTCCTAATTGTGTATGTTGTTTTCGGACCTTTATATTCGCAGCTGTATGTTTTCCTTATCCTAACACATGTCTGTCTTTCGCGTTTGCTTTCATATATATTTCTACCAGTAAGTAGTACGCCAAATACTCCAATCATGGATGCCATGTCCTCGCCATCGCTAACCGCGTTTCTGACGTTTGACATTTGCCCGCGTTGAAATGCTCGTCGCAGCAGTATCAACAGAAGAAATGGACATCGAGCGGTGAGCCTTTCGGAATGTTAGTCATGCCCTACAAGGTATATCGCTCAAGATAACGAACCTTCTTCCTTCGGCCAACGCTTCGAATGCTGACAACACTCTGACCACGTCCCTCGTTCCCATCTGTTTCAGTTTCGGCAGCTTCATCAACGTCCATGCCATCAACCGTGCCGCCTTCGCCAGAAGTATCGTTCCCATCTCCCCGGCTCTCCAATTGTTTCTTCGCCACCTCGATATCGTACTCGACCTTGTCCAAATGTCGCTTCGTCTCGACCATTGCAGTGACGGCCTCAATGAGAGATTCGAGCTGCGTCACGTTCTCTTTTGTCGGCATAACTAGGCGAGACGGGGACAGGCCCATCTCAGTGAACGCCTGTACAATTTTCGATTGTATTGAATTGTTTTTAAGCCAGGGAATCTTCGCAGAACGGATATAAGCTGGGGTATGTGCGGCTTTCGTAGTACCAGAGCCATCGCCTGTTCGAATAATACAATGTAACGCGTCTGCAAAAAAATATATAATTGAGTCATGCCAAAGACAGTAAAAACTAAGACCGTACCGTATGCAGCGTCTCGCGTAGAAGATAATCGCTTCAGAGGTGAAGAGACCGCAGACGTCCCTGAAGGCGTAGCCGGGCTGTCTGTATCCATTCCAGAGCCGCCCTTGCGTCTCTTTGACCGGACTTCTGGAGTGACACCCAGTGGTCCACCGTCGTCTTCCACAAGGTCAGGCAATCCGGAGTCCATGCCAGCAAGGGTTCGGAGCAGCTCTTCTCGTTCTCGCTTGAACTTTTTTTCGGTTTGCTCCAGTCGTCGAATTTCGATGTAGAGCGCCTCTTCCTCCGCGAGTTGATCTGGGGTTCGGCTCTCGAGGTTGGCAATGTATCGCTTTCGCATTTTCTCTCGGTCTGGATCATCGGTTAGTACCATGTACAGTGAAAAGAACAAAGGCGGTTTGGTCCTACTGGCCTTTGTCGAAGCTGAGAGAACCGAGTAATTGGGTTTTGCTGGCATCGTCGTGTGCCCATGGTCGAATGCGAATGAGTTTCCGACAAACGCTGTAATATCGATCTTTCAAGTCCTAATACCAATACATCAGGGTATTGATGAAAAAAAAACACAGAAATGCACTCACGTCAATGTCAAAATTAAATTCTGGGGGAAACTCTGCTCTATCCCAGATAATATACCATCTTCCATCATATTCGCGATACAGTTCGAACAAGTAATCTGTGAGTTCTTTCGTCCAAGGCTTTTCTATAAAAACTGGTCAGAACTCTTGCGAAGTTTGGGAGAGGGTTACTCACCTTCTAGGTACCGTGAGTATTCATCCTGAGAGAAAATATAATGTTGGTTCTCAATATTGTATTTCGCAAATGCGTATTCTGGAATCCGACGTTTAAGATGTTGAAAAAGGCTTGATATGAACATTACTCGCCTGCCTCAGGTTCTTCAGAGGCCTTGACCCAATGCCGCAGCTCCAATCCATCCTTTCTGGCAGAGTTCTTGAAAGATCGTAACTCCCTAGAGCACGATGAAAACCGGTGAATGCCATATGAGTTGAGAGTCGATACACACCACTTAGTTGCTCTGTCTCCAGAAGCAAACTTTGGTTTCTGCTTCAACTTCGGTTTCGCGAGCTGAGCAACCAAGTAAGGCTGGGAGGGCCCTATAAGCGAGTAAAGCTCGCGCGAGATCCCGTCCGGTTTACGCGCTGCCGCTGTTGATGTTGATGCCGCGCCAGCTGTTTTCGCTTGCGAATTTGAGGGCCCTGCGGTAGATTCTGGTAGTTGCAGGGCGCTGCGAACGTCTGCTGCTGAAACGGCCATGATATGGTACTTGGTAAAGGATGACCGTGCGTGATGAGCTTTGTGCTGTATGCCGAAATGGGATCAATGATCCCTTAACCAATAGCACCCGGTCACGCTACATAAGACCTCTATCCTGGGGCCTGGAGTTCCACCTTCGCCCAGCAGCTGCGCAGCCCAGTCCTTCTCATAATCACCCCCCCAGCGACGACCGTGCACAATGTCCGACTTTGACAACGAAGAATTCATTGACGTCGTCTTTGCAAAGCCGCCCAAGGGCCCTACCGGCGGCCAGGAGCACCCAAAGCACCCTAAGGACAAGAACTTCTATGAGCAATCAGTAGAAATTGGTACGTCCTTTATACGGTCTTTCTATCTGGCAGCGCTGAACACATGAAGCCTCCGCCCACTGGAGTTACCCAATTGTTACAGGGTAACTATTCATCTAGTATCTCTAAGCCTTCGTATCTAAAGGAGAGCCTCTTCATTTCAGCGCCGATGCCCTGCGTCGCCTGTATCCTAATCATTCCCTGGTGATGTCTCGGGATTACAGCCTCAATATCTTCAGCCTTCCAGGTGTCCAAATCGAACCATTGGAAAAGACACCTCTCATTACCAACGCGTTCTTCGTCCCTCTCTCGAGGCGATTATCCGGCGTACCTGGAGTGCTTATCGACAACGTCGAATTGGGCAGCTTCAAAGCCACATGGCAAGTAAGTAACCTGAACACTCGTTATTACATTCAGGTTGTTTACTCTGCTTGTTGGTAACAGGGATTCGATTTCATTGTCTATGTCGTCACAGTAAGCCTCTTTTACTGCGGAGGGGAAGGATACGTAACTCTATGAACATAGGTCCCCATGGGCTTCTCTGTTTCACTTCAAACCTATATCCTTCATGACGGTCAGTATCAGAATACATTTATTGACCCATTGGTGATTCAACCGTAAACAGGTCCAGAAGAGCCCGGCCGACTCCTCCTCTTGTCCGTTGGTGCCTGGGCTGTGGAGCTCCACGAAGAAATCTGGGTCTTCGACCAAAGCTATTGGGACAAGAGCCACGAGCTTTGGCTCGATGTTCAGAAGGCAGATTGGAAGGACGTTATCCTTAGTGATGACTTCAAGAAGGCGTTACAGAAGGATGTATATGGATTTTTCGCTTCTGAGAAAGTCTACAAAGATCTCGAGATCCCGTGGAAGCGTGGTTTAATTCTGTATGGCCCCCCTGGTATGTCCCAATTAAAGCGATTGATTAGTCCTGAAGTTTACTATTAACCTCCTCAGGCAATGGAAAGACCATCAGCTTGAAGGCCATCATGAAGAGCTGCGATCAGAAAGGCTTTGCCCCGCTCTACGTCAAGTCTTTCCAGCGTACGTATCACATTACTGGCTTTCCGGTGTTCTATCAAACTCACAGTTTCCCTGTTCGTAGATTGGGCAGGAGAGGAAGCTGGCATGAAGATAGTCTTTGACAAAGCCCGTCAACTAGCCCCATGCGTTGTCATCTTAGAAGACCTGGACAGTCTTATTCATGACAGGAATCGTTCCTTCTTCCTTAATCAAGTCGATGGCTTGCAAGGGAACGACGGTTTGCTGTTGGTTGGAACTACGAACCACTTCGACAGGCTTGATCCCGGTCTTAGCACGCGTCCCAGTCGATTTGACAGGAAGTAGTAAGTCCCTGAATCAATACCTCCGCCTATTCAATTGTAGAGCTCTAACATTCCCCAAAGCAAATTCGATGATCCCAACCTGGAAGAGCGTAAACTCTACGCTCAGTATTGGCAGAAGAAGCTGTCTAGCAACAAGGAAATCGATTTCTCCGACCAGCTCGTCCAGGAAATTGCGGAGTTGACCGAGAGATTCAGCTTTGCTTACCTCAAGGAGGCTTTGTACGTTGCCCCGTGTCTTCCGCTTTGGACAAGAAGTAACCTGCTTTTCTAGCGTTTCCGCCCTTGTAACACTTGCTGGTATAGAGGAAGACAAGCCATCCTTTGGCTCTCTCATTAAGCAAGAGATCTCTAAACTCAGCAAGCAGCTTGACAAGCAAGCAATTAATTATGGGGTCGACACCAAAGCTTCGAACCCTCCTCCGCGACCCCCTCGCCCCAATTCCGCTACTGAGAGGGACCTGAGGGCTGTCCTTGACGCTTTGTCGGATGCCGCTCCTGGACGCGGGTCTCGCAGAATATTCGATTTCGATCGCTCGGGCTCCGAAAGTTATGGCAGCCGTGACACTCAGGCCCTCCTTCAGGCATTGTCAGATCATCTCCAGACCGCAGAGGTAGCGTCCTTCAGACGGTTCGATACCCCGTCAAATCAACCTAGCGCCCGTGAACCCCGGTCTTCCGATTACGCTGAAGGGAATAACACCTACCGCAAGTTATTGGATCGCATCTCCACTTCTCAGAGGGAGAGAGACATGCGATTGGCAAGGCTCCAGCGGGGCAACGTGGATGGCCCTTCGTCCCGCTTTAACTTTGACCTGGGAAACAACTCGGCCTGGGATGGCGGGTTCAAGTTCAACCCCAGGGGTTATCCGTCCGCAACTGACACCTTTCCTGTTCGCTTCAACCCAGATGAACCAACAGGGTCTGATTTAGCTTGAGGTTAAGTCCAGTTGACCATTGTGACTTTAGTGGACTTTGTGGCACTTCTAGCGCGTTTTCTTGCTTTCATTCTTGTACTTGTAACATATCACCTGCCATATCAAGTGTTTTGATACCCCTAAGATCTCGATCTTATCTTATCTCTCAACACAAATTGCCGAGAAAGAATCGATATGACTCCTCAAATGCACTAATAACGTTTTGGACCATTCCCTTTACAATCTCTTGTCCCTCCGTTATCTGACCATTGCCTTTCATCAATATCCCGCGCAGATTCAATGGTGAAACCTGGTTCTGAACAAGATCCCAACGTCGCGCTCTTCAAGTCCATCGGGCTGTCCCAGTCGAAGGCAGCGGAAGCAGCGAAAACACCCAAGAATGCAGCGATCCTCAAGGAAATAATCGATAGCAACGCGACCATTGCGGCTGGAATTGAAGAGAAGCAGGCCGGGCTCGTCGCTTCTCTCGCTGTACTACTGGCAAAGGCAGATCTTGCTCCAGCAGAGAGAGACTTTGTTATCAACAAGATTTTGAACGGGGACCTTAAGTCGGGAGACCAGGTCACAGGTCTGTCTGCCCGGGATTATCTGGACGAGCCTAACCATTCACGCGTTGTTTCCAGCTGCCGTCAAGTACCTTCAGTCCAACAGGACGCCAGTTGACGAAGCCGAGTTTGACAAGGAATGTGGTGTTGGTTCGTCTATGTCCACTCATGGAAGACTTGCCCACACTGAACTTCTCATCAGGTTACAGCATTGAGCTTGCTCAGATATTCGAACATGTCAAAACATATCTGTCGGCAAGCACCGTTGCTGGATGGGCAAATCTCGGCGCAGTGATCACTGGTGTCAAGTCAATTCCCGAACTTCGTTGGGCCAATCCTCTTGAGATCAAGAATGCAGTAGAGAAGGCGTTCATTGAGACTTTCGGGCCCAAGGAGGCTGCCAAACCTAAAGGCAAGGTGAGAGTGCATCCTCTCCGTCGCTCGTTCCGTCCCGAGGCTTATCCTGAGAAAAGGAACCCAAGGAGGCAAAGAAAGTGCAATCTTCAGAGACTGCCACCCCAGCCCCGTCCAGGAAGTCTGTCTTCGAGGAAGGTTTCTTGGGTAACCTCCATAAGCCTGGAGGAAACCCTCAAATCCACCCACATCTTCGAGAAGCTCACCTTTCTTCCACGGGTGGAAACGTTTGGACCCGTTTCCCTCCAGAACCAAATGGTTACCTCCATATCGGCCATTCGAAAGCAATCTTTGTCAACTTTGGCTACGCTGCTCACCACAACGGCAAATGCTACCTCAGGTACGATGATACTAATCCGGAGAAAGAGGAAGCACGATATTTCGAGAGCATTTTGGAGATGGTACGATGGCTGGGATACGAACCATGGAAGATCACGTATTCCAGTGATTACTTCGACCAGCTTTATGCACTTGCCGTTGAACTTATCAAGAGAGACAAGGCTTACGTCTGCCACTGTACTCGTGAGTATATCTAGGGATTCACACCTTGCCACCCTGACTTTCGTCATAGAGGAAGAAATCAAAATCGACAGAGGAGAGAAACGAGGGCAACCTAGACCTTGTATCCATAGGAATCGACCGATCGAGGAATCCCTCGCCCAATTCGAGGGGATGAAGAATGGCGAGTACAAACCCAAGGAAGCATTCCTGCGAATGAAGCAAGATCTGTCCGACGGAAACCCGCAGATGTGGGATTTGACAGCTTATCGTGTTTTGGAAACCCCACACCATCGCACTGGCGACAAGTGGAAAATATATCCAACATACGACTTCACCCATTGCCTGGTCGATAGCTTCGAGAACATTTCGTAAGTATTGTCGGGATTTTGGAACAACGCTCTGAAAAAAAGCTAATATATGCGTTTAACAGGCACTCTCTTTGCACAACTGAATTCATTGCCTCTCGCCAATCATACGACTGGCTATGTGACGCTCTCGAAGTGTACAAACCCAGGCAATCTGAGTATGGCCGCTTGAACTTGGAGGGAACTGTGATGTCTAAACGTAAAATCATGGCCCTCGTCGGGGAAGGCTTCGTTAATGGGTGGGACGATCCCCGACTCTATACCCTCATTGCACTTCGACGGCGCGGTATCCCTCCTGGCGCAATCATTTCGTTCGTCAGCACGCTTGGTGTTTCAACCGCTCCTTCCAACATTGAGAGTTCCCGCTTCGAGCAAAGCGTCAGACAGTACCTCGAGAACTCTGTTCCTCGACTGCTGATGGTGCTCAAGCCTCTGAAAGTGACCATCGAGAACCTCCACGATGATTATGTCACCTTCATCGAGAAACCATTGCACCCTAAGATCCCGGAGCTCGGAACGACCACTATCCCGTTCACAAAGACCCTCTATATCGATGCTGATGATTTCCGACTCCACGACTCGAAGGATTACTTCCGTCTTGCTCCAGGAAAGACCGTCGGATTGTTCCAAGCACCATATCCGATCACCTGCACATCATACAAGACTGACCCTAAGACAGGAGCAGTTGTTGAGTTGATTTGCAAGTTAGAGAATGAAGGACAACCCAAGAAACCCAAGGCCTTTATTCAATGGGTAGCCGAACACGCGCCGTCTGACAGTCCTGTTCGAGTCGACGAGACCCGAATCTTCCACCGCCTTTTCAAGAGCGATAAGCCTCCAAGTGACTTCCGGAGCGATATTGCGCCAGATAGCCTTGAAGTCGTCAAGACAGCCATGATCGAGGTCGGTTTCTTGCCCTTGTCCAAGAGATTATTCGAAGAGGCACGCAAGGACGCCAAATTGCGAACGGAGAAAGCGAATAAAGAAAGTGCCCCTGCAGCAGATGACGATACACCCCATGCCACCGCAGACCAATTGGTAGGAAATGAATGTGTTCGGTTCCAAGGGCTTCGTGTGGCCTATTTCGCCCTTGATAAAGATACGCGACTTGAATATCTCAATGGGGCCATTGACGAAAAGGCAGAAAGGAAACAGGGGGACTACTTTGTTCTCAACCGCATCGTTAGTCTCAAGGAGGACTCTGGCAAATCTTCATAAGGATCCACCACCCTCCCTCGCCTCTCCAGGGTCTATGTAGTATTGGTTCATCCTGTATCTTGCTTGTAATTTGCTGTCACTGCCTTCAAATAGTAATACTTGGAAATCCTATTTGAACGTGACACGAAATGTATTAGAAATGGGTATTATTACGTTTCCATTATGAAGTCATGATTCCACCAAAAAGAAAACGTAACAGAGTAAACATGAAAAGTCGTGAACAAGTGTAACAAACATGACAATCAGAAGGGATAAAGCTTCTCTTAATACTCAGCCTCCTCAACATCAGCAGAATCGATACCGACTTCCTCGTAATCCTTTTCGAGAGCAGCAAGATCCTCGCGAGCCTCAGAGAATTCACCTTCTTCCATACCCTCACCAACGTACCAGTGAACGAAGGCACGCTTGGAGTAGAGGAGATCGAACTTGTGGTCGAGTCGGCTCCATGCACTTGAGATGGCAGTGGTGTTGGAGAGCATGCACATACTGCGGGAAACCTTGGCAAGATCACCGCCGGGAACGTGTGCGGGAGGCTCATTACAGATACCGAGCTTGAAACCAGTCGGGCACCAGTCAACAAACTGGATGGTTCGCTTGGTCTTGATGATGGCAACGGCAGCATTGACATCCTTGGGGACAACATCACCTCGGTAGAGGAGAGCGCAGGCCACTACAAATCGGTTCAGCAAAAGTAAAGAAGAAACTTGGGCAACACTTACTGTATTTCCCTTCACGGGGATCACACTTGACCATCTGGTTGCCCGGTTCAAAGCAAGAGAAGGTCATGTCAGCAACAGAGTTCTGCTCATGGTGAGCCTTCTCGGCCGAGATGATGGGGGCAAAGGTGGCGAGAGGGAAGTGGATGCGAGGGAAACTGGATAAATGTCAGATGCCGATACGGACTGGGCAACGACCGGTACTTACGGAACCAAGTTAGTCTGGAATTCGTTAAGATCTACGTTCAAGGAGCCATCGAATCGCAAGGAAGCGGTGATGGATGAGACAACCTGAGCAATCAATCTGTTCAAGTTGGTAAGACTGGGAGAGACGATGTTCAAGTTTTTCTTGCAGATGTCGTAGATGGCTTCGTTATCAACCTGTACAGAAGTCTGAGCAAAGTGGAACCCGACTAAAGCAAGTGACTTGCCATGAACGAGCAGTCAGAGTGCTCCAAAGTGGTGTGAGTGGTCAACACGGAGTTGTAGGGCTCAACAACAGAGTTAGCCAAGGTAGGGGCAGGGTAGACGCTGAATTCGAGCTTGGACTTCTTGCCATAGTCGGTTGAAAGTCGCTCAAGGATAAGGGCACCGAAACCGGAACCAGTGCCACCGCCAAAAGAGTGGAAGACGAAGAAGCCTTGGAGACCATCGCAGTTATCGGAGAGACGGCGAACTTTGTCCATGACGTTGTCAATCTGCTCCTTGCCAATGGTGTAGTGGCCACGGGCATCTAGACGTGTTTTAGTCAATGTCCTATGGACTCCTGACAGAAAAACATACAGTTGCTGGCAGCATCCTCCTTTCCGGTAACAAGGGTCTCGGGGTGGAAGAGGCTTCTGTATGGGCCAGCCTTGACCTCATCGATCACATTGGGCTCGAGGTCAATGTAGAGCGACCGGGGCACGTGTTTGCCTGAGGAGGTCTCCGAGAAGAAAGTGCTGAAGCCACTGTCGTTGGAGGCAGTCGCATCGACCAGGCGACCGTCGGGCTATACCAGCCGTCAACGAGATTACCATCGTGAGTATATCCAACTTACACTAAGGCCATGTTCGACGGTGTAAAGTTCCCCTGCGAAGATGATCAGATTAAGTACAATGCCACTTCATCGACCCAAACGGCTTCAGTCTCGCGCTAGCGACGCGTTTTCATAGAGCTGGGCGCGCCATACAAAGCCTGCGGCACGACTGAGCATATATGCAATGATACTTACAGCAAGCATTGCCGATCTGGACACCAGCCTGACCAACGTGTACGGAGATGACTTCACGCATTTTCAGAAAAGATTAGACTAGTGTTGAGCACGTTGCCGTCGTCAATGAGCTGGCAGCGTACACAGAGGGGTCTGGGGAGACTTACAGAGGAATAGAGGTTGGGTGGGACACTGCGATGGCAGAACGAGACAAAGGTGAGGCGAACACGCCATAAATTATACAATCCCTATATTCCCACGGCCCAGGACCCTGCCTGTGGTCTGTGCGTTACGTTGATTCTTGGTTGATTCCAGCGAAAAATTCTGATCTTGGAAAGGCGTTATCATAAATTAAAGCGAACTACGAAAGACAACCCCGGTGTCCGTTATAATGAAGGAAATGCGTGAATACGACTTAAATAAAGAGCGGCGGGATGCGCCTCGTGTTGTGATCCCAAGGATGTGCTTAGTACTTAGTCTCCTTATAGGCTAAACATGAGGCCTGAAATTCCATAACTAACAGTTAAACGATGACTAGCTCGTCCGGTCTGAGTTCCTTCTCCCCGACCCCAGATACGCGATGAATTGTTGTGACGCTCGATTTGATTCCGTTCATCGCTTTGGCGCGACTCTTCCGCCCCAGGTACCTACGATCGAGCGATCGTTTAGAAAAGCGGAAGCAAGAGGCAGACACAATACCTACGTCAGAATTTTGTCCCATATCCGTAGGCCATGCATAGCCGCAGCCGGAGTGCGGCCTACCTGTTGTTCTGAAACTGATTGTTTTGGAGGTGCATTTGGGTCGTCATGCGGGTCAAAGGCTGCCCGGATTGCGTCTAATGTCTTCAACCTAGGGACAGTTCTGTGTGTTACAGGAGCCGTATGGTATATGCATTTCTTGAGGAGCGCAAGAGCCTCAGGCTAAAAACGGGGATTTAGAAAACACCATTCCTATAGTGCAGAAGGAATCACTCACAGTATCTCTGCGACCAGCAATTGCAGAAGGAGGTGGTCGCTCATCTCTCAGGTCTAAAGGCCCCCATCGCCTATCTTTCTGTATA
Source organism: Coprinopsis strossmayeri (assembly GCA_900156845.1). Taxonomy (NCBI): domain Eukaryota; kingdom Fungi; phylum Basidiomycota; class Agaricomycetes; order Agaricales; family Psathyrellaceae; genus Coprinopsis; species Coprinopsis strossmayeri. Next base: position 3,049 of record FTPT01000018.1, on the reverse strand, counting down.
TGGCCAAGAGCAGATTTCTCGCTTACAGGTAATCCTGAATTCTTCTCGACTGGCATCCCGGGTCTCAAAGTCTGCGGGAATGCATCATGAACCAACCCTTGCTCCAAGGCATGTCGTAGAAGAATCTTCGCCTTTGCCTCAAGTTTCGTTCTTTTCCTGACGACACGAATCGCAGCTCGGCGGTATACCTTGTCCCACTCTTCTTGACCACGATACCATCGCATCGCCGGGGCCTCTTTTATGATACCTATCTGGGCTGGAGGGATGTTCAGACACGGTATAGCTTCCTTTGGTTCCATCACCCTGACTTGTGCATGGATATCGACGCGTTCCCGAATCATCAGGAAACTGCTCACATCCTAAGATCGGACGCCATGCATCAGGGAGTTAACAACACTGAAGAGGCTCGACTTACGGATGGTCCAGTTTCGTCGGTGATTTCGTTATCATCCGCAAGCTGTTCGCGATCGATAGACCCATCACCAGACAAGGCAGTATCCACAACAGCAATCTCGTTTTGCTGAAACAAACCCCCTGCATCAAGTTTCTCATCTCGTTCCTTGTCGGCCTGAGAGGAAGAGGGGGATTTGGGTTGCGTCCTCTCAACCTTCTGGTTATCTTGTTCGTGCGGTGACCATTGGAACTCGGGGAATGGAACGCGCTCGACAAGCTGTGCGTCGTTTTGGGTAACGTGCTTAACGAACTCCGCAATGGATCGATATGCATACCGGGCCTGGAGAGTGGGAAAATATATGTCAGGGATAACAACATCTAATAGGAGGTAGGTTAGTCCAAAACGCACATTTGTCGGGAACATAAAGATTGTTAAAACATGACACATCCCATCGAACACTTGCAGATGAACTTTAGTTGGCGTTGTGAACTTTTCCGCGTTTTCCGCTTGTCTCCCCCCTTCTTCCAAGACACCCTTACGAACGCGGTATTCACTTGGGTGCGCAGCGCGGTGCGCGAGATAAATGATTTCATCGCGCAAGACCTCCCCATCACCGGCCAGAATGTAAAGTGGGGGCAGATTTCCCAGAGAACCCTGCAATATAGGTGAGACTAGAGGGTGTGTAAGTTGCCTGCCAAATATCAAGAGATGAGCAAAGATAACGGAGAAGGCGGCTTCAACACTAACTCTGTTAGAGCATATTGTTGAATCTGGGAATGGATCTCCAATGGAACGGTGTTTGGATTTTCCATCAGAACCTTGGGTGGTTTAGGCTCCCAATACTCCAAATCAATCTTGTTATCGTCAGGCCGGATGTTGCTGCACTCATCAGGGGTGATATTCCGCTGTGGCGATGGCGAAGCGGCGTGCTTCCCAGACTTATTCCAAGCCTTCTGGATATCCTCCGGACTAGGATTTGCCTTATCAGGGTACTTTTCTTGCATTTCTTCTTGCGTTTCAACAATGTGGCCGTTCTGAGGAATGTCTCTCCCTTCCTCAGCTATTTGAACTCGGCCTTCGGTAGGCTTTAATACATCAGCATGACCAGGTTTGGGTGGAGGATTTGATTGTGAAGGAGCTATACGCGGGCCTTCTTCCGTTGTAGTTTGAATAGGCCAAAGTGTTGACGGTTTCGCCAGAAAGCCATGAGGAGGAATGATGTCCTGATTTTGATGTCAGAAGGGAATAAGCGTAAACATTGTCATCTCCCTTACAGTTTCAGTGTTATGCATCACGCTTGCGAAGCTATGAGTTAAATCCACCCATGGACTGATGAGCACCGCTCCTGCAGGCATAGGAAGGCCCATGTCTCGTAGGACTGTCAGGGTGGTCAAACACAATCCTCCTCCTGCTGAGTCTCCCGCAAAGACAATCTTGTTGGGAGATACTGCCTTATGCAGTGCGCCCGGCGGAGGTCTGATGAGGTATAAATCTTTGAATGGTCAGCGACTTGAGTGCCATTGTATCACTTGAAAACGTACAAGCAGCGATTACATCTTGAATAGGACAGGGCCATGGGTATTGAGGCGCTTTTCTATGTTTCAATCCGTTCAGAGTGCGTACAATGCGGTAGGAAAGGTTGATTGCCACCTATAGTTCACAGCAAATCCCCTTCCTTGAAACTTGCGTGCATAGCGCAATACTTGGAAACGATGGGTATCTGAAAAGGTGCAGTTAGTGTTGGATATAGATTTCAGGGTCCGACACTTACTTATACTTCCCCAGAAATACCCTCCACCATGAACATAGAGCTGAAAGAGACCCTGTTACTCCTATAACTGGACGCGACGTTGGAAATTTGGAATTACCATCACAGATTCTAACTTTTCCATTCTCAAAATATCCTCGTCGACCTTCGGAATACGACGTCCTTTCGTCACATCTTCTTTGTCGATATGTTCACGTTCTGCTATCCATTCACCTTCCACGCCGTCCAGACCACGCACCTGCCACCACCTTTCACCGCCAACAACATGCTTCAACTCTTCGGGCCCGAACCAGTCAATGAGGATATCTGCAGCCTCGTTGCACGTTGTTAGAGGGATGGTGACTGGACAAGCCGCAGCCCAATATGGTGATGGTATGTGGGTATTGGTGCTGTAAGGGAACAGCTCAACGCGAGAGCTCTAACAGGAAAGCGGGGTGCATACAATTTCTGCAGTGATTCAATGGTATTCTTGGTTCCAAGCTCGATGAAAGCTGACTGTAAGGTAAGTTGACCGTCTTCCTTGCGAGGAGGTGCGAAGGACCACCTTTCACAATATGGAATGCCCTTTGCGAAAAACGCGTTAGCTCGAAAAGCGGGGCTACCGTATTACGAACACGCCGACGTACTGGTCGAAGAATATGTCATCCTGCGGGGCCTCTCGTCCCTCTTTCTCCCTTTTCCTTTGTTCCCTTGAATGTTTAAGAAACGTCTTCAGTACCACTACAGTACAATGTTAGGTATGCTGGGGTTCTGGTCATGTTTCCTGGGTAGTACTCACCGGGTGTGATGTAGACAACGGTTGAAGCTGTGGTAACAGGCATGGTCAACGAGCCCCTTGACCACCTCGCCGTTGATACTTTATACCCTCACACCACAGGCAAAGCCTG